>VHKM01000120.1:600000-1159929 GCA_007210695.1 Neogobius melanostomus
GTCTATCATGTTACTTTCAGGCTCTGTAAAAGACAGAAACACTAGTAGGAGCACAATTATTGTGCATAAACAAAAGTGTGCACCTACGAGAGCCTCTCATCTCCTCTGTTGGACTTGATTCTTTCTGACTCCTCCTCCTGTAAAAGCTAAATGAAGCTCTGTAAAGGAGCGGCTGCTGATTGTCCTCAGTGAGTGTTCACCTGTAGGTGTTAGCGGCAGGTTAGCGACAGTAACCTAGCTTAACGATAGCATTGTGGGTGCGGTCCTGAACGAAGGTTTAACGGAGGTGAACCTGAAGATTCAAGATCACAGACTCACTGCTGTCTTTTTGGGGATCCGACCCAATCCAATGTGCCCAATCCAAAATTCCCGGATTGGCTACTGATAGTTAAATCCAAAACACACCAAGGCTCAGGTGTCCAAAGAGCAGTTTTAACAGGCTCAATAAGGATAACAGGGATGTTAAGGTCTAAAACATGAAAAGTAAATTCAAATGTGCTCAAAGTGTTCTAAAAAAAAGCCTAATAAAGTACAGAATCAAGAGCTGTTCACAAGAAGTGATTGTGTCATGAGCGCCGCATCCCTGAGGCAGGTGAGAAAACGCCACTTTTACTGCAGCTTTCCACGGACAAATGTTTCCTCACTCCCTGCCACGAGAAATCACATCGGAGCGCCTTCCCGTAATAAAGCCGAGCGGAGCTGATATGAAGATAAACTGCAATATCTTAAACCTATAGTGCCGACTGTGAATAATACATCTCCATTCCGACGGAGAGCGCTCCTCTCAGTGGGCCGCGCGCTCGGTAAATGTTATTACTCAGACGCAGACGGAGAGACGAGGAGGTGCAGCAGAATGTTGATGCGAGAGAAAACGCCAGCACTGTCAAACAGTTCCAACACCGGCAACTGCATTCAGCGTCGAGCCGCTCATGTTAAGGGGAGACACAGCTGGCCAAACCCAATGTCTTAGCTCTAGTGCCATACAAAGTGTCACAGGGAAAGAAAGGGAATGAAAGAAACCGTTTCATTTACACAATTAGCTTTTTATTATGTATGGTGGCACATTGATAACATATTGACGTACAGTAGCTCCTACAGAACCTTACAAATGGGTCAATTGCAACATATCTCAATCTGTGGCCTTGATGCGTATGGAATGGTTTATCGAATGGCTTCCACAAAGCATCTGCATCCAAGCCACACATCACCAAGTACAATGCAAAGTGTTGGATCCAATGGGGGTAAAGCCACTGGACTCTAGAGCAGTGGACACATCCCGCTTTTCCATCTGGCTCTGATGGACCAGTCTGGGTTTGGTGGTACTTGTCTGACTGCATTGAGCCAAGTGTAAAGTTGGTGGGGTTGTTGGGGTGGGGTTGTTTTCCCAGCTCCTGAAAAGAAGCTGGGCCAGTGAAAGGAACACTGATTCCAGGGAAAATCAGTTGAAAGGACCAAAGGAAAAGCAGATTTTAAAACGGATGTGGACAATTCTATGCTCCAAACCTTGTGGGAACAGTTGGCCTGTCCCGTGAGATTAGTGTGCGTGGAACCAGACTGGCCTGCACAGAATCCTGACCCCATTGAACACCTTTGGACTGAGAGCCAGGACAGGTTAGAAATCCCCATAAACACACTCCAAAATTAGTGAACAGCCTTCCCAGGAGAGTTGAAACTAAAAATAAATGGGATACCACTGCAGTTTATATGCGAGACAAGGCAGGTGTCTGACTACTTTTGGAAATATAGTGTAGAACAGATTTTTTTAGTATTAATTTACGGTTCTTCATCTTCTTTAGCGTAGTTTCTAAATACCATTTCTTTGTACATTTGTTTAAAGTTATTCAGTGATCTACAACATTTCAAGTCCTCCTCGACTTCATTCCATAGGTCAACCCCGCGGCGAGTGATGAACATGCTTTTAGGGTAGTACTTATAATTATTTTCTTAAAGTTCATTGGACCTCGCAGATTATATTTGCCGTCTCTATTGCTGAACATTTTTTGGACCTTACTTTATACATTATTTGTAAGGACTTAAATTTGACCAAATCATGAATTGTTATGATTTTGATTTTAAAAATAGAGGGTTTGAATGTTCCCTCTTCCCAGCGCTGCATATTATCCTGACAGCCTTTTTCTGCAGAATGTAAACTGGATTAAGATTTGGTTTTATAGGCATTACCCAATATCTCTATGCAGTAACTGATGTAAGGTAGGATTACTATGCGGTAAACAGTTTGAAGAGCTTTTCATTAAGTAAGTATTTTCCCATAATTGCAATACATTTCGCGATTTTATTTTGAATTGAAGGCGAGACACGGCAGGTGAAATTATTGATTTTTCACGCAGTGGTCGAAGTGGAGATTTTTATCGAGTTTCCTCCCTCTTAGTTTCATGTCAGAGTATAAAAATCACAAAATCGTACAATGCTTATTTTTGCATTCACAACATGCATGGAATAAGTAAGTGAACCCCTGTATTAAATATCTGGCTGATCCTTCTTTTGCAACTGCTTTCCTGTAGTTGCAGATTAGACGCTCACAACGATCAGGATGAATCTGGGACCATTCCTCTTTACAAAACTGCTGCAGAAATTAGCGACCTAAACATTCTCCCTCAGAATCCCGCGCTTTCTGACCATTTTCTAATTACATTCAAGTTCCTAATCGAAGATTATACTAATCCACAGGATAAAATTCAATTAAAACGTACACTATCTGAAAAAGCTGTGTTAAAATTTAAAGAAATGATCCAGCCAGTCTTAATATCATGTCTATAGAGAATAGCTCGCTTATTGATTTAAATGAAAGTGATCAGTTTGTCGACAGCGTTATGCGCACACTAAAAACAGCCCTTGATGTTGCGGCCCCACTGAAACAGAAGTTGTTCGGCCTAGGTGCGTCACTCCCTGGTATAATGCAGAAACACGCGCGCTTAAGCAAAAGACTCGCAAATTAGAACGGTTATGGCGCAAGTCTAGCACTGAGCAATCTCTTAGATCTTGGAGAAATAGCCTACTCGCCTATAAGCAAGCCATGAGGAAAGCAAAAACTAATTACTACTCTTCATTAATTGAAGTAAATAAAAATAACCCTAGGTTTCTTTTTAACACGGTAGCCCGGCTAACAAACAGTCACAGCGCAGTAGTGCCTTCCATTCCTGATACCCTTAGCTGCGATGACTTCCTTAAATTCTTTAATGATAAAATCACAACCATTAGAAATAAAATAAATAATAAGCTTCCCTTATCTTATTCTAATCTAAATCCAGCTGTAGAATCGTTGTCTCCTTCTGAAGTCTTAGACAGGTTCATAACTGTAGATGAGGCTGAGGTATTATCAATCATTATGTCTTCAAAACCGTCAACTTGTCTTCTAGATCCAATCCCAATTAAACTCCTCAAAGAAATTACTCCTGAAATCTCAGATACCATATTGAAATAATTAACTCGTCTTTAGAAAATGGGTATGTGCCAAAGTCCTTTAAATATGCTGTTATCAAACCACTTTTGAAAAAACCCAATCTCAATCCTGATATTTTAGCAAACTATAGGCCCATATCTAATTTGCCTTTCATTTCTAAAGTCCTTGAAAAAGTCGTGGCTAAGCAGCTTTGCAGCCACCTACAGGACAATAGTTTATTTGAAAAATTTCAGTCAGGATACAGAACTTATCATAGCACAGAGACCGCCTTAGTCAAAGTTACCAACGACCTGTTATTAGCAGCTGACGCCGGATTAGCTTCAATCCTAGTTCTGTTAGACCTTAGTGCCGCCTTTGACACAATTGACCACAATATTCTCCTGCAGAGGTTAGAAACTGACGTAGGCATTAGGGGAACAGCCCTCTCTTGGTTTAAATCTTACTTATCTGATAGGCACCAATTTGTTAATGTAAACCAACAGTCCTCACCGTGTTCCAAAGTGTGCTGTGGGGTGCCACAGGGCTCAGTTCTCGGGCCAATTTTATTTATATTATACATGCTTCCATTAGGTAACATAATCCGAAATCACAATATAAATTTCCACTGCTACGCGGACGACACACAGCTGTACTTATCAATGAAACCAGGTCAGACAGATAAATTAGATACGCTTAGTTCCTGCGTAAAAGCCATTAACACCTGGATGACTGTAAATTACCTCCTCCTTAACCCTGATAAAACCGAGTTATTATATTAGGTCCTCAAAAACTGAGAGAGTCTCTATCTCAGCAGATCATCTCCCTGGATAATGTTAGCGTATCAACGAGCTCTACAGTAAAAAACCTTGGAGTTCTGTTTGACCAAGACCTCTCTTTTAAAACACATATAAACCAGGCTTGTAAAATTGCGTTCTTTCACCTGCGCAACATTGCTAAAATACGAAATATCCTACCTAAGAGTGATGCAGAAAAACTTATCCATGCCTTTGTTTCATCAAGGCTGGACTACTGTAACTCCCTGCTAGCAGCGTGTCCTAAAAGTTCCCTAAAAAGTTTTCAATTAGTTCAAAATGCAGCTGCAAGATTGTTAACGCGTACAAAAAGAAGAGAACACATTACACCTGTGCTAAAGTCTCTCCATTGGCTTCCTGTAGAATTTAGAATCAAATTTAAAATCCTGCTCCTCACATTTAAAGCCATAAAAGGTATGGCTCCGCTTTATCTCCAAGACGCTATCGTTCCATATCAGCCAACCAGAGCACTCCGCTCTCAAAACTCAGGGCTACTAGTGATTCCTCGGGTCTCCAAAATCACTGTAGGAGGAAGAGCCTTTAGCTACCAAGCTCCGGTTTTATGGAATAAACTTCCAGCTCACGTTAAAGAAGCAGACACAGTCCCTACATTTAAGACTAGGCTCAAAACGTACCTCTTTGAATTAGCTTATGATCAGGTCAGTTAGGTAAAGCACTAACCCTCACCCTGAAGTAAAGCTGCCCTAGGAGAAACACTGCTGTGGGAAGTACGGTACACTGAGCGCTATCCTCTTCTTCTTCTTACTGCAAACTTGTCTTATTATGATACAATACTTATCTTATCTGTAGTCTGTTCATTACTATTCACATGGTGTCTCCTGTCCCACTCCCCCTTGGGAGTGTCTGTCTAGATCGAATGGAGGAACCCGGCTGAACGGAGGGACCCTGCCCACTGGATTGACAACGGGGACTGGATGGTCTCGATCCTGGCCCTTCTGCTGAGGGATCCCATCGGCCTGGGTCTCTATAGCCTGTCCGTCCATGGGAGTGGATCTTTCCAGCCTGTGGTTCTCCCCGAGGTTTCTCGTTTCTCCCACCGGGTTTTTGAGTTTTTCCTTGCCGTGCTGGAGAGTCTAAGGACAGGGGACACCCGCGCCGCTCGTCGCCAGTGCTGACGCTCATTTGGACATTATGTTTGCCTGGATACTTGATTTAAATGTTGTAATCTGTAAAGCACTTTGTGATGCCTTCGGTATGAAAAGCGCTTTATAAATAAAGTTTGATTGATTGATTGATTGCAGTTCAGTGAGATTCAGGTGGTGTACTTACTTATTCCATGCTGTCCTGTGAATGTTTACATGTTACGGCCAATAAAAATATGATCAAATGTAATGTTTGGTGGTATTAGTTCAGGCAGACACTGTTTATTCATTCCTGTGATTTTGATGAAGATCAGACCACACATTTAGTGACCAATTTAGGCAGAAATGTGAAAGAAGTTAAGGTTAAGGTGCTTTATTTGTCATTGTACAACTGTACAATGAAATTTGTCCTCTGCATTTGACCCATCCTTCGAGCAGTGGACACCCATCTCCAGATGTGATGGTCAGAAACACCTGGATGGAGGATTGCCCATCCAGGTGCCCCCTTCTAGCTTTCATACATTTGTTTATATTTATCACACTTAAATAATTCTTATCAAGACAATTTGTATATCATACAAAGGCATTCCCAGTAAAAAAAAAAATATTATCACATTTATTAAGGGAAAGAAAAATCCAAACCTCTCTGTGTGAAAAAGTAAATGTCCCTGAACTTGAAGGAGTACTAAGTAACTAAGTAAAGTAAATTAATAAATCCTTTCCGTAGTCCCTCTGAGAGTAATACAAGTGTTCATGGGATGATTGGGGCGTCTTTCATCTCCCACGGTGTCTCTGGAAACCACACTTGCAGCTTTCCCTGCCTCCGACCCAGAGATCCAATACACACTAGTGGAAAACATCTCCCTGGCTCTTCTCTCAGTTGTCCACAAAATCATTTTTAGCTCACATTTCTGAGGTTAATGACATGGTACAGGTAAGTTCTGTCTGCAGCGTTCGGTTTGTTGATGAACATTTTGCAAAACATTGTTACTTGGTTTATCACGATCAGAAGAGGCTAACAGGCTAACGGGCAAAGCTAACTGTGGGCTAGCGCCACTTTAGAAGTATTTACAGCCAAGTTTGAGCGGGAAAAAATATCTCCATTGTATAATTGGGTTGTGGCACAATGTACAATATCCCTCTCTGCCGTTTTCTTTTCTCAGCGTAGTATTTACGCTCCAAGACAATTAATGAGTAAAATAAACGCAACATGCCGCTGAGGAGAGATTTTCTACCACTCTTCTTTGCAGCATTAGTTTAACTCCACCATATTGGAGAGTTTCTGTGTATGAGCTGCCCTTTTAAGGTCACACCACAGTCAATTGGATTTAAGTCGACTTTGACCTGGCCCCTCTAAAACCTGAATTGGTTCTTTATGAGCGGTTCAGAAGTGGATTTGCTCGTACGTTTGGGATCCTTGTCCTGCTGCAAGACCCAACAGCACCTGAGCTTGAAGCTTTGAACTGACGGTCGGACGTTTTTCTACAGGAATTGTCTGGTAGACAGCAGAATTTATTACTCCATCAATGAGGATCAATCAGGTTCTTCAGGTCCTAAAGCAGCAAAGTCCCAGACCATCACCGTGACACCTCCATGTTTGACGGTTAATCACAAAAAGAGGGGGAATTTACACACAGAGAGATTTGTTTTTTTCTTTCCCTTAATAAATGTGATAATCATTTGGAAACTGCATTTTGTGTTGACTGGGGATGTCTTCCTATTATATAAAAATGGTCTTGATGATAATAATTATGTAAGTGATAAATATAAACAAATTTAAGAAATCAGGAAAGGGTCATATACTTTCCCAGGGCACTGTATTTGTTACCGTATTGCAAGAGCAACAACCGAGAACATAAACAGATCCAGTCCAAACGCTTCCTTCAGTGGGTCATTAAAATAAAGCATAAGGCTTCGTCATCGGACTGGTCTAGTCCGCCGACGAAGCCTTTTGGATGAGAGGCGAAACGTTCGAGACTTCAACTACTGAGTACAGAAGATGACTCAAATACCTTCATTGAAGATGGACAACTCCTGTACAACTGAGAGCTTACACAGACATACTAACCCTTATGTTTTCTACCTATAGCTCCACTCTGTCTTTTTTGGGTGAAATGTTCCGCAATATACAGGTGATACTTGGAAAATTAGAATATCCTGGAAAAAGTTCATTTATTTCTGTAATTCAACTTAAAATGTGAAACTAATATAATGACATAGACTCATGGCATGCAAAGTGACATATGTCGATTATGGCTTGCAGCTTGTAAAAACCCCAAATTCAAAACCTCAGAAGATTAGAATATTGGTGGCGCAGATTGTAGAGCGGGTTGTCTCATGACTGGGAGGTTGGGGGTTCAAATCCCGCCTTCTGAAGGTGCACATTGTCGTTGTGTTCTTGTGCAAGACACTTCACCCAGCTTGCCTCCAGTGTCTGTGTACACTGGTGTATGAATGGGTGAGTGGATCCTTGCTGTAAAGCACTTTGAGTGCCTAATCAGGTTGGAAAAGCGCTATATAAGTTGAGACCATTTATCATTACAAGAAATCAATTTAAAAAAAAAAGATTTTAAACAGAGAAATGTGGGTCCTCTGAAAACTATAATCCTGCATATGTACTTAGTACTTGGTTTGGGTCTTTTACTTGAATGACTGCCTTAATGCAGTTGCGTGTGTCATATTCCTCTGGTTGAAGCATCCTGGTCTTCCATAACACCTCAGCAGTGCCACAGGCTGAGAGCATCCATGCCACGCAACCGCATTAAGGCAGTCATTCAAGTAAAAGGCGCAAACCAAGTACTAAGTACATATGCATGATTATAGTTTTTAGAGGACCCACATTTCTCTGTTTAAAATAATGTTTTCATTGATTTCATGTAATATTCTAATCTGAGATTTTGAATTTGGGTTTTTTGTAAGCTGTAAGCCAAAATCATCAAAATCAAAACAAAGGCTTGACATATGTCACTTTGCATGTAATATATAGTCTATCATATTAGTTTCACATTTAACGTTGTATTACAGAAATACATGAACTTTTAAACGATATTCTAATTTTCCGAACGAAAAAAGAAAAAGAATGTGCGCCCTTAAATAAATGAGTTGTTCATCCAGAGTAAATGACGTGTGCGTGCGTTTGGAGAGGGTTCTCGCTGACAGCACGTCTGCTCTGATTAATGCCTGTGTGAAAATGTTATCAATCACCCGTGGGTGCTCTCTGAGGAGACGTCTCTGTCTGTCACTCAGCACATATTTAAAACCACCTTTCTGTGAGTATGGAGGGAGATGGGCACACGTGTGTTATTGACCACACTACCCGTTTCTTCCTGATGTCAAGCTGTGAAAGCCAGAGGTGCACATCCCCATTGTTCCACATTGTTCCACATGCACAGCTTTGTCAGATGCTCAAGTGAATCAGCAGCCATATTAGCGTCGCATAGTTTGAGCGTTTCTTATGCAGCAAACATGCCGAAAGGATGTTGTGAGGCAGGCTGCACCATAAAAATCACAGAAACGCTGTTGGTCTCCGAGTGTGTTCCTACAATGCACTTATCATATAGCAACCGGCTTCACCGACCTGTTTACTGAGCGTAATCCCCCACATATTGTCTGGAATGGTAAAGCCAGGCCCTGTGGTACAGTATGGCAAGGTAAGAATGTCAGTTTCATGGCATTTATATCATTTCTGAGGTTTCTCCTGTAATTATTATATCATTAGATGATGTTCAGTGGCCATTGGATGTGTATCGACCCACAATAAGCAGTCACAATCGCCACAGAAATGGACTGAGCTGTTCTGTAATGTTTTTTTCTGTTATATTTTTCTACGTTTCTTTTTCTCATGTAATTTTTTCTTCTACTGGGCATGTTTGTATTTTCCTTAGTCTTGTGTTTTTATGTGTCGGTGAGCCAAAGGTGAATTCCTACCTCGGTAGACAATAAAATTCTATTCTATTCTAAACTGTTTTAACATTTGGATCAAAAGCCACGTTTATATGCTAATTTTTTATCATTCATTATTTCATTAAAGGTGCACTATGCAACTTTGTATGTAAGGAGTTCTTTCAATTGTTTTTTTAGGTTTTCACGGCTGTTTGAACCATCTACATGGTTATGTATACATTCGATTCTGAAAACCTACCAGAAACCCTAATAAACCTGAAATAAAATGTATCCTGAAGCATCTTAGGAGCCACTGGGATGGAGAGTAAAGGCGCTAAGCTAACCACCCATACAGCCACGGGCTCACGGAAAGGTCAAATATGAACTAATATTAACTTTTTTATTTACAAATTGCATAGTGCAAAACCTCTGTATCGTTCCTGATTTGCCATGTTTGAGGCTGAATGCTACAGGTAATGGCTATAGGAGAAATACATTGACATTACATGTAAACACGACCAAGCCTCAGATCACAGTCTTTTTGCATTGCAGTGCATGGAGCTCTGCTCTACCTTCGCCAAGTCTAATACGGAGCCACCTGGTCACATGCTTCAAGACGTCGCTCCATCTAACTTAATTAGATAAAATTAGATAATGACTATAAATAGATACCAGCAACACACGCCGTCTGTTTTTCTGTTACAAATGTCTTTGTTTACAATGACAAAGTGTTATCAGTCACCTTGAGTCTCTCGCTCTAAAACCAAAAAATCAGGTTAGAAATCTAGGAGTAATCATGGACTCAGACCTGAACTTAAACAGCCACATCAAAGCAATAACATCATCAGCTTTTTACCATCTGAAGAACATTGCTAAGATCAGAGGAATAGTGTCAAAACCAGACTTAGAGAGACTCATCCATGCATTTGTCTCCAGCAGGTTAGACTACTGTAACGGCTGCTCACTGGCCTTTCTAAACGAGCTGTTAGACAGCTGCAGTACATCCAGAACGCTGCTGCTCGAGTCCTGACAAGAACCAGGAAATACGACCACATTAGTCCAGTGCTCCGGTCTCTGCACTGGCTTCCTGTCACTCAGAGAATAGAATTTAAAACAGCTCTGCTTGTGTACAAGTCTTTTCATGGTTTAGCACCAAAGTACATCTCTGACATGTTAGAGCCGTATGAACCATCTCGGGCCCTGAGAACTTTAGGGAGGGGTCTCCTGGTGGTTCCCAGAGTCAATAATAAACACGGTGAGGCTGCGTTTCAGTTTCATGCAGCTAAAATCTGGAACAGTCTTCATGAGGATGTGAGACAGGCCTCAACTCTGACAATGTTCAAATCCAGGCTGAAAACAGCTCTTTTTACCCGTGCATATGAAAACTCAAAGTATTTTATCTGCACTCTTGCCTTTTACTGTAACTGATTAACTTCATGTTGATGTTTTATTGATTGATTTATCTGTTTTCTTGTAATTTTATGCAACTGTGAAGCACTTTGAATTGCCTTGTGTATGAATTGTGCTCTACACATAAACTTGCCTTGCCTTGTCTTGCCTATGGTGACGAGAGAAATGTACTACTACCAGAACCGGAATCAATTCTAAATCAGTGGTTCTCAACCCCATTGTACAGAGAAGGAATTCACTTTCAACTTTACAATCAATTAATTTGTGAAAACCCATCTTTGTGGAAGGACTAGTTTGCATTCATTCTTAGGTCTGAAGACCTTGGTCAGCTAAACCACCAACCTATCACAGTGCTGACTAGCTGAGTCCAAAGTCTTAAACTCTCAGGCTGAATCATTGTCCCTGGACTCCAATGGTTATATGTGTCTTGTTTCGTGTCACATTTGGCTTGAATCAAACAAAGCTATGGACTAACTGCTGATGTCTACTCTAATCCTGGAGCATATTCTGACACTTCTGTTATATTACTGCCGTTCTGATTAGATACACACACGTTTCTTTCTCAGCTCTGATCTCACACACTGTAAAGTCCAGTGCTGTGCAGAAACAGGAGAGCACTCTGAAGTCTGCAGCCCCAGGACAGCAGCTGATTCTGGGCAGTGGTGATGAGGAGGACAGCCTGATTACAGATTGGCTCCAACCAGCTCTTCACTAAAAATATCACATCTTAGAGGCAGACTGTGCGCTGGGCTCCCACTGGCACTCGGCAGGTACTTCCAACTTTTGTTCCCTTGTCTCAATCCTGTAAAGGTGGTAAACGGTATGGCTAAACCGAGGCGCATGAGTTTTGAGGCCCTGCTCAGGCAAGACACGAGTTCTTAAAAACTAGGACCTAGATAATCCAGGGGAAAAAAACAGAACAATTTAAGATATCAATTGGTCTTTAGCAGAATGGTGATTAGTGACACATACGGATTGCTTTACTACATCATGGTGGCCTGGGAACTGGTGACAGTGATACATATGCAAGCAAACAAGAAGTGGAGTAAACCGGTGAAGGCCCTGCGTCTGCCGTTGATGCGGTGTTATAAGTGGTTCTACGTTAATATTCGCGCAGGATTATGAATCACGAAACTCACCTACTGCCCATGTGTTTTTGGTCATTTACCTCTGACTGGAGACACAGCTCTTTCTCTCTCTCTGGTGCCGTTCGTAGATTGGTATTGTGGGAACTTCCGCGTCCCGTGAGTGATGCTGCTTGTGAACAACACGTGATGCAAATAAACTAATCTGATTGCACGGGCTCGTTTAGATTTTTCTGATGCCGCCAACGGGGGCGGGGGTTCCAGACTGATCCCTCTCTGTAAAGAAATATAACATCATGGACCATCACAAACTGAGAGGAGCCAGAGGCCCCGCCCCATCATGTGAAAAGGCCTCATGAGCCCAGCCCCTCCCTCACGTGCTTCTCAGGAGAAGGAGAGAGAGAGAGAGAGAGAGAGAGTGTGCAACGTGTTTGGAAGAAAACAGACAAACTCCGACAAAATGTGGAGAAGTTCTGTTTCTGGCAGCAAAAACGAAAGAAAAGGAGGATAAAGAGGAGGAAGGAGAGCAAGACAGCAGTGAGTGCAATAAGTTACTGTAGGTATATGTCTCTGAAGTGCTTTGTTTTAGCAGCCTTCATTGTTTGTCATGCTAATATCATCAACAAGCTAGCGCTCGTCACCGTGCACCCGTCATCACGATTGTGTGTCACCGCTGTGACATGTTTTCTCTGCACGGTGAGCGTAAATCCGTTGTATTTGTCTCAAAGGGGTGTTGAATTGAATCCACATGGTTCTCATACGTGAGTAACTCTAGTTCTCTGAATAATGAAATAACAGTCAATAAATGTAATACATTTGTCCAGTTTCAAAATGTAACACCGATAGCATAATTAAGATTTAGTCCATTATTGGCCTGACAAGATGAATATTTTTCACAAATGTAATAAATTCAGCTAATAACGTAATAATACATCAATCGGACTTTATTTTCATCAGCTTTGGTATTTTACTGCTTTTTCTTTGTTTTTCTCAAATGTTTTTTTCACTTGAACTAACTTGTCGCTGCTCATATGCATCTTCCTTGCCCAGATGGTAAAGCGTGTCATCTTATGACTGAAAGGTTGCCGGTTTGAGTCCCTGCTCACACAGGAGCATGATGTCACTATGTCCTTGAGCAAGGCACTTCACCCACTTTGCCTGTGTATGAATGCGGTGTAGTGAGTGAGTGGTTGGTGAGACGGGCTGATAGTAAAGTAATAGGATAATGATTTAAAAAAAACATTATGATAATGCTATCTTTCCCTTTATGCTGTAGACTACTATTGTAGCCACAGTTGCCCTGGGATAAACCGACAGAAGTGAGGCTGCCAAACTTTTCCATTGGCCTCTCCGACCATCACTCACATATGATGATAAAAACGATTCACAAACTGCAGTTTGTAATTCACAATTCTATAGTTTTTTGGTGGTTTTAGGGACACATTTGCATAATTTGCAGATTGCGCATATGAAAAGAGAAAATTAATCAAAGAGAAATTAGGATTTTTGTTTTCTGCACAAAATTGCTAATGGGAAATATTCAAATGTAAAAAAAATAAGATTTTATGATTTGAAGCGTAAATTTCACCTTTAAATCTGGTGGTTCAACTCACCCCAAGACCTGGTTGAGCTAAAGTGAGGCACAAGACCTCTTTTTAAGGCGAGACATTGCAGGTGAATAGGGAAATCTTAAAAAAAAAATCAATTTTAATATCAATTTTCAACTTTTGTTGAACATTAATGATATACATATACGTTTTTGTGTAAAGATAAGGCATTTTGTGCATAAAAATGGCCAAAAGTCTATATTTTCAGCAACGGAATGTAAATAATGGACAGAGCCAGATTTAAATGTATGGTTTTATTGTATTGGCATATTAGTAACACAGTAAGATATTTTTCAGAGGGGATTTTAGGTTGTGTTCAGTTTCTGAATAAGCTGAATAAGTGAAAACATTTTTGGATAGAAATTAGATATAAAACCTCATTTAGAGAAAACCGGGCGGGCGGGATTATAGCGTCATCGTGATTCACGGGGACCCTTCACAGGACGTGAAATATTTGTACCTGTGGGAAACACGGCTTTGCGAAGCAATGTAGTTGCTACCTCTGCGTTATCTTGGGATTGCGGACAAAATGTCATAAAATAAGCATCGTATGGGGTAAGTTTTGTCATTTTTATATCTGACATGAAAACTAAGATGTTAAGGGAGGAAACTAGGTAAAAATGTCCACTTCGACCACTGTGGGGAAAAATCAATACTTTCCCCTGCCGTGTCTCGCCTTAAACCAGTCTTTAAAACCATGAGTTTCAAATGATTTTTGAAGATGCACACTTATAGAAAACATTCCAAAATACTGTACATGCAAATGCAACAACTACTTCAGTATAATGTGGCTCAACTTCCTCACTCTCCCTAAGGCGCTATCTTCATTCTCATGTTATAGGGCCATGTGAACAGACAGGTAGTAGTGGGTGATCCTGTAACTGAGACGTTGGCGGTTCGAATCTTGGCTCCCACAGGTGCAGTCGCTGTCGTCGTGTCCTTGAGCGGCTCCTTGATGTAAAAAGTGCTTTGAGCCTCGTGTAGGTGGAGAAGCGCCGTATAAGAGACCGTTTACCGTTTCACCATGTGTGCTGTGTGTCAGGAGCCACCGTCTTATCGGCTGAGCAAAAGTGTAAACAAAGAGCTTAAACACATAACTTTATGCAGAGCTTTGTATCGCAGCTAAACAGGATTATTGTGAGCTGAAGTGGATGTGACTGTAGTTAAAATGTAATTAAAAAGTGTCCTCCAGGCTGTCAGCCGCGGCGACGTGCCGGTGAAAGAGCAAACGGATTAACACATTGGCGAGGCTGATTCAGTCTGACTGTCCTTGATGTCTCCACCGCCGCAGCGCTGAATAAACAAAACAACAGTTGAATTAAATGTGCGCGCACCCGTCCAACACTCTCGCACGACCGCTGACCGGACAACAGCGCCCAACAATGGCCAGCACGCCGCCAGGCCAGATCAAAGTCTTTCGTTTCAGACACATTTCAAAGGTGTGCGTTCAAAAGCCTATGAAAAAACATCAAGGCGAGGAGGGGGAGCGTCCTCTGATTGAAATGTGGGAAACAGGCGCCTCATCAGAGCGGGCAGAGCGGGAACAGGAGCGCCGCGGAGGCTGGAGGAGCTTGATTAGAGGGGAGACTTTCTGACCAACCGGACCCAGTCAAAGCAGCCCCAAGCCCACCGAAATGAGAGACACTGCCCATGAGTTAGGATATTAAAAAAAGAAGATTTAGAAACATCAGTTTAAAAACGTACCTGTAAATAACCATTGAAGTTGACCAAATATTAATGCAGGATAGAGCCACGTTTATATGGTTTTATTTTGTTGACTATTTAGAGGATTTTGGATATCTTACTCAGTTTTTGATAAACTAAAAGCTTAGTACCGTCTGTTAACCTTCATCCACATTTACAATACTTATTATCAATGGCCTACTTATCGACCTGTTTAAATATCCATGCATCCATCCATTTTCTTCCACTTTTCCGTTGCCGGGTCGTGTGGGCAGCTGTTGGAGCTGCCCAAATCACATTGCACCAGCCCCTATAGCGCCCCCTGCAGGTGGTGGGTCACAGAAGGACGGCCTCATGGTTCTAACCGGGCCTGTTGGTCTCTCATAAGGGGCTTCACTAGCCTATAGCCACTTGCCACCAATGTCCCTTCAAGAGTATGGGCTGGATAGGCTTAAATAGTGGGAGATCCTGCGTAGACCATGGGGTATAGTTAAAGATCCATATGACATGGCAGGAGCAAAGAGGGAGACTAGTTACCCCCCAAACAACTGTTTTCGTATCTGATACCCGAAAAGCGTTTGGTGTGGACGCAGCATAATACTAACTTCAAGGATAGTGAAGTTTTACAAACTAACCCTTACCTTAGTCTTTCAGGCATTAGTATGAATCTGACTAATCAGGGAGTCGATGCAAATTTGGCCTTGGGAAAACAAAATCGCTTCCCGGTGCATCACCGCCACTTTGCCATCTCGCTTACTGATTGGCTACACGTCACAGTCACCGGTGCCATGCCATTAGTCCGACGCCCCATTAGTCCAACGCCTCATGAGTCCGAAAATTTACCATTGAGCAGAGGTGCCATTAGTCCGAAATTTCTCTACCCCAGTTGTGTTGTGGATTAGAGAGCCATATACAACCATTGGCCCTAACCTTAAAGTCACTGGACTCTTGCATATTTTTCAACCCCTACTCAATGGGACATTTTCGGACTAATGAGACGTCGGACTAATGGGCCGACCCCACAGTCACCAGGCTGTGGCTCATTTGTCCTTGGAGCACCACACACCATGAGAACAATCCAACATGTTGAATATCGCCCTTTTGAGGTCGGAGCATTCCCAACGTCCTTCCAAGCAGACGAGAAAAAAACCACACATGGCTGTAGTATCTGATAAGACTCGGAGCGTTCTTAAGATTGTTGGAAGGGGAGAATCGGGCTAAAATCCTCCTAATTATCTTGATGTGTGAACCGGGCTTTACCTCTTAAGATCTGCTTTTAGTTGCTCATTGCACATAATGTCATTAATATGTATTTTCTACTTTTTCTAGTTTGTGTTGTTTTTAGTTATGGAAAGCACTCAGCAAGTGTGTTGTAAAGCGCTATACAAATAAAAGTTGATTGATTGATTGATCGATTGATTGTTGGAAGAAAAGGCATAGGGAGGGGCCGCTGTACATAACTTTGCCATTGACCATGGGTGTCTTTCCAGCCCAAGTAAAGCCCCCTTCAACCCACTCACTGTGTTTAGTCTGGAGCTGAAGATTACACAGAGCGCACCTCGCCGCACTAAAGCCTGCGTTTAGAAACACAAGATCAGGCCCATTGAGTTTTCGTCAACTTAAACTGCACCAAAACAATGTGACTAAAACTAAAAAGGCATTTTTGTCTAAGTGACTAAGACCAAGAGGGCTAGCAAAACACGAGTCAGTCTCTTAAATGACTGTCAACAGGTTGTTTTAGCATGATTTGAGATTTTCAGCCTTACAGTCATTTGTACATAGTCAATCATTTTGGGGGAAATGCAGTTTTCTAGATTCCATTTTGGTCGCGACTCACTGCTTGTCATCCAAGGTGGCCCTGTGAACCACTGCTTTATTGCTTTATAGTCCCCGGCGAGACATTTGTGCCGGGCCTTTGACTCATCCTTTAGTGACACTGGGGCATCCTGTCTGGACTGGACCTGGTGCATGTCTTGGGATGACAGGGAAACAGGAGCACCCAGAGATAACCTATCCAGACGCGGGGAAAGCATGCAAACCCACCAGGACTGTCTTGCCTCAATCTCAGATGGATTTCCTGATATGTGTTTTGTTCATACAGCGGCATGGAAGGATAATAACTGTGTGTGGCCGTGATGTTAGTCTGACGAGAGAACTCTCCTCCAAGAACGTCCCTGACAGGGGGCTTTGTGAGAAAGCGCAGTCTTTGGACAGTGTTTGTGCGCTGGTGGGTGATTTCTTCAGTGAGCGGAGTGTTTTGGAGTGCGGAGGAGGAGGGTAGGCGTCGATCTCTCCGCAGAGCAGCAGGGGCCTCGAAACACAGGCTTTTCAAGATTTGATTTCTCTTTGTCCTTCCTTTCTCCTTCCCAGAACTCCCTCCTCTTCCCCCCCCCCCCCCCTCCCCCTCGCTCACTCTTTCTATCTCTGCCGCCGCCTGCGTCACTCACAAAATCTGTGCTTCGCTGAGCGGAGTGTGTCAGCGGCACAAGGACGGCAGGCACATCACTTGTGAAAATGCAAACGAGAGCTCCTCCACGGACTAATTCACCACATGGGCCAATATTCAACTGGCATAAACAAACGTAGACCTCCATCGTTCTCCCAGTGCGACTGTATGAGCTGTAGAAGCTTGTAAAGAACTCTTCAACTTTAAAATTCAATAATCAACTTCCAATTTGGGGATCTGTTAATCTGGCATTTCTGTAGACTATCCCATAATTACTCACAATCAAAGTCTTTAGTTAAACTGAGCTTTTCACCTCGTCATAATGTTCCCTCAGTAAAAACATACCAGGAGTTTTTCAACCTGAAAAGACTCAGAGACAGAATGTGTTAAGAAGGAATCAACGATATGGAAATACTCTTCCCCCGGAGCCTGGACACTGGTGGTGGTAGGATGAGACCCGGGCGGCTGGTCGACACGACAAGCAGAGCTCGATTTGTTAGCCTGCTGTGAATTAAAAAAATTGAAGTTTGACATTTCTTTTTAAGAGAAATGCAGAGAACTCCTCAACCAAAAGAGATGCAAACCAACACAGCCCTGTTGAGAAAGTGTTGATTCCATACATACTATCTTCTGATTGGTATGACAGCGAAGACAGCGAGTAAAAGTTAGGATGTGACTGGAGCAGGTTAAACATATTACATGAGATGTAACAACTTAAAGTGTTCATAACGAAGGGTGTTTTTGTCTTGAGGCTAACGGCTAACTCTAAATAAAAATCAAAAATAGTGCAACGTTTTGAACGAGCCTCAGCCTGTACACAGTAATTACTCTGTTCAGACTATGGTCCCACTCTTCTTAAAGTGACTGTGAGTTGACTCTCTTCAGAGTGAAACTTCAGGTTACACAATCAGACAACATGAGTGACTGTAACATGACGTCAAATAGACTCTTTATTTCAGTAAAAAGGCTGAGGCCTCATTGCTCTTCAGTCTGTCACAGACCGACAGGTGAAGAAGGAAGTCATGGAGCTTCTACTTTAGACTGAACTTCAGGGACTGAAGCAAACATATCAGCAAACAAAAATGTAATGTTAACATTTAAAGGTCTGTTAATCATTGGTAATAGTGAGGGAAACAAAAGCAACTCCTTTGTTACTTTTAAAAGGAAACTGTGTGTAGTTGTTACAGGGTAATGTGTGTCCCAGTTCCTCTGAGTCAGGGTGGGCCATGACTGATACGGACAGGACTGGAGGATAATTTAATCCAAATTAAAACTGTAGCTGTCCACATGTACTGTGGTCCACCATGACGCAGAGGAACGGGACGCACATGACCTATATCAGATACAATTCTTGTTTTTTTATTCTTCATTTAAATCTAACAGGTATTAATAATTACTTGAATCTCAGTAATTAATTTGCACTTCCTGCTGAAGTCCTAAGAACTAGGTTATAGTCGAATTACAAACGTTCCTGTTTCTTCCCCTGTCGGTCTGTGACAGACTGAAGTGCAATAAGGTCTCTGTGTTTTTATTGAAAATAAAGAACACATTCTACTTAACGTCATGTTTCTGTCACTCATGGTGTCTGATTGTGTAACCTGAAGTTTCACTCTGAAGAGTCAATTCACAGTTAATCTGAGAAGAGTGTACAGTTTGAACAAAAATGTACTCGAGAAGATTTACTATAAGTAGTTTCAACGTTATTGAGATGTTTACATGTTACATTGTCATTATCCTTTACCAAATCTTCATTTGTGTGGAAGCCTGCCAATCGTGAATGCTCCGCTTTTATTGTCCAGCTGGAAATCACATGGGAACACTGTGCATATAGCCCATGCAAAGCTGCAGTTTGCTCACAGATATATCCCACAGAACAGTCAGTGGATCATTGCATTAGGAAGCACATATCTGAACCTGGGAGGATGGGAGAAAGACTGAAGTGAAGAACATATTTACAACAGAAAAACAGAATTTTTGGTATCAAATTCACAAAGCTCTACACACTCTTAGGTCAAAAACTTTGTCCATGTGTTTTTTTCCTCTGTGTGCAGGGTCAGTGTCGGTCATTGTGTTTTCACATGAAACCAATGTGTTCAACACAGTGAAACTGCCCAGTGCCCATGTAGAAATATGTGCAAAGATTTATTCTACTTCTACTTAGATCAAGTTAATAAGGCTACGTTCAGATGCAGGTCTTAATGCTCAATTCGGAACTTTTGGAAACACAGCCCCGTGGATCTGGCCATGTTCAATTTGTGGGAAGCTACGGAGCCATTACAATAATAACCTCTTCATTTCAAGAAGGCAGAACAACAGTTTTTTTGGACTATAGACTTTAGTGGAGCAGAGGCGGCTGACGCAAACAGACTAGCCTCCTGTTCATGGATTCATCCTAACCGACTACGCCACATCTGCTTTCCCAAACAAGCTCCATACGGTTTCATTGTAAAGAAATAAACACGCGGTCCTTCCTTGTGTGAGCCTGGTGAATTTGGGCATATTTTCCTCCTGTTTGTAATTCCTTGTGTGGATGGAGTTGCTGGCGCCCGCCCCCGCTCGCTGATGGCACTTTCCTACATACAGGCTGTGCTCCTCTCATCCCGATGCCGTTTCCGTGGGTTGCAGCTCCAGTCTAGCAGTTCCTGATGTGTGGACGGCTGCAGTGGACACGCAAACCCGAACAAACCTCCGGCTCGCCTCGCTGTGATGCTCCTGACAGGGTCGACGTGTTCTCTGCGCCTGACGGTGGGCATGCGTAGCCGGAGAAACCTTTCATCTGTTGACAAGCGCACACAGCTGCTGCCGTCCCGAGAGTGTAAGGTCGCAGTAGCAGGGAATCACTTCTTTTTTTTTTATAGGCTAAATAACTTTTTGAGAAAAAGATGGTTGATACTTTTGGTGTAACGTGACTGATGACTGATTCATTGGTAATGCTGGGTTTACACATCGGCATGAAGCATTACAAATGCCATGTTTCCGTCATGCATCTTAATAGGGTTCTCAACAGAGCACGTTGGCTTTTTGTTTAGCAGGTTTTTGACCCAAAAAGCTTTGCATGAATGTCACGTGTCACCCCCATTCGTGGAGTTCGCTACGAAGCGCGTCCTTTATGATGATTAGTGGTCGCCCCATTAGGTCCGACGTCTAATTATTCCGAAAATGTCCATTGAGTGGGGTTGAAAAATAAAATTAGGTTCAGGCAAGAGTCCACTGGCCTTAAAGGAACAGGTCACCGTTTTTCCATACTGAGACTTGTGTGTGCCCGTGGAAGTGCGTGGTAGCTTTCAACTTCACCCCGTTTGGAGCTATAGGAATATGCTGGGAGAGGCCCAATGCTTACAACATCTTTGGTCGTTTTGCGTGACTGAGGGCACGCACAAAGACCAGACAGGTACGTATCAACTCGTCTAAGCTCAGGTAAGAACATATCTCAGTATGGAAAACGGTGGCCTGTTCCTTTAATGCCAAGGGACTCTTGCCTGAACCTATTCCTTTAATTGTAACACGTGGAAACAAGTCGCAGCAGTTTGTGACATCGCGTGAAACCTCAGCTCCCAAATGACCAAACTTCATCTACATTCGTGATGAAGTCACTAGAATCAGGGACACAAGTCGGTTCTGGGCATTTTGAGATTTTCACAGATTGTTAAAGTGCAGTCTCCAAGCTTTGCAACAATGTGTAACACATGGAAATCTGATCATATTTGGAGACGTAGCAGTGATTTGAAGTTAACAATTCCAAAAAGGCCAAAGGGCAGAAAACGCCTCTGAAGTTTTGGGCAGTTCTTCCTCTCTCTGCTGTTGAGAAGAACAATAGGGCTCATTTACATCTCATTTAGATAAGCCATACCCCCCCTGTGTATGTTGTTGCTATATGTGTATGTTGGGCCATAGTGATGTAGATAATGGACACAGTGTAGCCTCTCTTTTATTTACTTTACAATCAAAATCCTGCGTGCTTCTCCCATAGCTTCTCCCCAGTCCCTCTATGCCTGTGTCGCTCCGCCTCCGTGAGCTGCTGGAGCCTCACGCTGAGAGAGTTACAGACTCCAGACATAACTGAAGTTATAACTTTAGAAAAGACTCCTGTACTACTTTAGTAATGCACATACACTCTCATACACACGAGAGGAAAAGGCCGACATTGTGATGTATCGCTGCTCATGATTGCATTGTTTACGTGTCACTCCACACACCCAGCATAACTTTATCTAACTGTAAAACTTAAATATGAAGCTGATCTCTTTCAAATAAAAAGTGGCTGAAAGCTAGGGATGCGCTGACTACATTTATGGATTAGTTTAAGTTTGTGGCGATCTTGATTACGACCAAAAACAAAACACAAACAAATCCAATCAACTGAACACACCACGTTAGCTTACAGCACAACAATGGCCTCATCAAAAAGCAGACAGACACGATAGCACAGCGGCCACAAGCGACAAAAAAAAAAACTTTCACTCACCCCTCTGAAGTAACCTTTGCGTGCCTTCTGCTCAGCAAACTCCTGATCAAATCCATTTTCCTCACTTTGTTATTTTCAATGTAGATTTGGCAAATCCGCGCTACATCCTTCTGTCTTAAATCACGCTCTGAAAGTGAGGAGTTGGCTCAGGAAACGTAATGGTCAGCAGGGGGCGCTGTGCATGCTTACAGCCAGGACATCATCAGTCGCACTGGGAAAGTCAGCCTGGAAAAGTTTCACGCAGAAAAACGAACCTCTGCAGAAGTATTCCAGCGTTAGCATTGGCGGCCTCTGACAGCCACACACAGGGAAGTGTTGCATAATAATGAAGCCACACACGCACAATGACACGGCATGCGCTATTTCTCCGACGAAACAAGCCGATTGAAACCTGAAAAACGGATCAACAATAGGCGTATGTATAAAACTGCCTTTTTTGCGTGGCATTTGTTTGCTAAAGCTAATGTGTCAACAACGCAAACCAAAGCAGCGGTGCCTCCTCCTCCTCCGCGGTGTTTACCCAGTATGTAAATACATACAGACAAAGTCACGCCCCTACAGCACGCTCTGAAATCTCCTAAATCAAGCCGGTTTGAACCTAAAAGTTTACACTTTTAAATATACCATAACTGCTAGCTTAAACATGGAGAGGCTTCTTCGTGGCCTCAACTGAACGATTCTGCAAAAATCACCAATTTTCAAAACATTTGCTTGTTACTCCATTTACGAGAAAGTGAGTCTGCCGACTTGTGTCCCTGGAAACCACGACGGGTCACAAATGTGGATTTGTGGCATTTGTGACGACGCTGTGTGTAAACCTAGCATGACAGATTTTTTTCTTAGGATGACTTCTGAGGATCTGATTAAGTCTCCCCCCCCACCCCCACCTTTGTGCCGGCCCTGGCCTACAGCTCGTCTCTACAGAGAAAGCCTGTCTCACAGCCTGACTGGAGCTCTGTGCTGCATGTGAGAGGCTACTGGCAGAACGACAAGGCAGAGGAAATTAGCATGCAGAGAGCGAGCGTGCTATCGTCTGTGAGCGAGGAGCGATAAGGAGCAGAAAACGCTGGCTTTATTTAATGAATGCACCGCAGTCTACTCCGCAACCTTTGCCCCTGTGTCTCCATTAAATCACTCTATATTCTATCTGCGGGGATGGCTCCGAGCTGAGTGGAGGGGCTTCTTTAGAAAATAATGTAGGAAGAGCAGAAATAGCCGTGAGTTCAGAACCTATAGAGCAGAGGAGAGCATGTAGAGAGGTTAATCCGTCATTGGACGAGCTTGGAAACACTTCATTTCGCGCAAATGTTTGGTCAGTAATGGAACGAGAAAGAATTAAACAAAGAGATGAAAAAGATTGAGTGGATAAAGTTAATAAAAGCAGTGACCAGAATTGGAAAGAAGGTAACCTTTACTCAGTCAGATGAGCTGAAAGATTTCTAAGATTTACTTCAGAGTGAGCAGGGAGCTGTGTGTCCCAGTGGGGACACATAGCATAGCTGCTTAATTAGAAATATGAAAATCTCTTTAAAAAATCAGGAACGGGGGGCGCTCGTGAGCAGGACATGGAGTAAGACGCATCTTTCAGAGCTCCCGCAGAATCCGTAAATATTTTGTCATAAAACAGCTAAAATCCATGCCAGAGGCAGCACAGAGTTGACGTTCAAGATCCTATTGCAATCTGTGCATTATCTCTGGAAGTTAATGGCGGATAAACTGCAGAAGTACAAGTTTTCCGGTAGCGGTAGCAACGAAGCTAACAGGTTGGGGCCTGTCACAAGAAACACCACGAGACAGACTACACCGAGCAAAGCGGACCAACCCCTATCTACACCAAGTGAAAACCCAGGTATGACTGCTGACAGCATCAAAGCAGACATCCTGACTTTAAAGAAGGAAAAAGGGAAGAACTTAAAACGGCATTGGCTGAAGATTTCAATACCCTGAAGTCGAAAGTCTTGCTAATGATACCAAAACACTCCGAGCAGAAGTGGAGCAGATGGGAACTGATATTCAAGACATGGATAGCAGCTTGTCATCATGGTCCGATGAGGTAACCTCGCTACGGACACTGTATCGAGCCTACAAAAGGAAGTGAGTACGCTGAGAGACAAGTGTGAGGATATGGAGGGCCGAAGCAGACGTTGTAACATTGGGATTGCCGGAAAGAGCAGCCTAATTCTAGCTCCCCCGCGGCTGTTGCTAATGCTCTCAAAACAATGCTACAACTCGATCGTGAGATCAAGGTGGATCGCTCTCATCGAGTGCTTGCCCGTGACAGCTTAAAGGACAGCGAGAAGCCTCGGGTGATTATAACAAAACTACACTATGATGGAGATGTCACGGAGATCTTACGGAAAACACCCCGCTGTATTACAAAGGACAACGCGTCTCAATATTTCCCGAGTACACTCCTAATGTGGCAAAGGCCCGAGCTGCATTCACAGATGTGCGGAAAATCCTGAGAGGTCAGAAAGAAATCCGCTATGGCCTATTCTTCCCTGCAAAGTTCTGGATCACATACCGAGAGGAGACTAAGGACTTCGTGGACCACAGAAAGGCCATGGCTTATGCCAAAAGCATTATAACAGCTGGACAGCAACTGCAAGATGAGTGACCGTACTCTGGCCATTATGAAGCAACCACGGACAACTGGATAATTGATAGCCTATTATACAGGATGTAGTTATTATATTGTGTAGTGTACTAGGCTACTGCACTGACACCAGCTACCGCTATTTTTTTTTAATCTATTCTTCTTCTTATTATTATTATTATATATATATTTTTTGTGCCTTTTATTATTTCTCTTGTTGCCAAGGAAAAAGGTATGGCTAAGAGCTGTTTACATTTTTGTTTTTTGTTCTGCGGATGCCTGAACAATTTAAATATTTTTTTATTTTTTATTATTCATTTATTTGTTTTACTTTTGTCCTCCTCTACACACAGTCACTTCAATCCAGACTGCCCACTTTTGCCACTTGTTTAGTGGTTAGGGACAGGTTTCCCACTTTAATTAATGCCTTCTTTAAGTGTTCATGTTGGTTATAGGTTCAGTGTTTTTGTTTTGGTCCCCTTGTTAACCGGGGATCCTGAGACAAATGTGAAAGCAGCAGGGTTATTTTTTCTTTTACTGTCACTCTATTGCTTACAGAGTAATACTAGCCCAGTCACTATCTCAGTTATTCATTTAACCATTATACATATAAACATGTCAGCGCAGCATCTCCATCTCCTGTCTCACCAGCTTTTAGCTTGCAGTCAAATCATAATTATTAGTCTGTGAATATGGACATGTTACAATGTGAAGGGTCTACACAGCCCAATAAAGAAAAAGAAAATACTTCGTCAATTAAAACAAAATAACTGCCATATTGCATTTTTACAAGAAACCCACTTGCCAGATGTGGAACACGAAAAGTTGAAATCATGGGCAGACAAAATATATTATTCTTGTCCATACTCATCCACAGACAGATAATCTTCACCAAAACATCAATATTTAAGGACACTGAAGGGAGATATTTACTAGTAAATGGACTAATTGATGGGATTGAAGTGTCCCTTATTAACGTCTACGCACCCAATGAAGATGAGCCAAAGTTTATTAGGACGTTGTTCAATATGATTCTACAGCATAGCACTGGATTATTATTGATGGGAGGGGATTTCAACTGTGTAATGTCGCAGCTAACCGATAGACAACCACCCTCCAAGGCACCTTTAACCAGAATGAGCAAAGCTCTTAAACATTATGTTGCAGAAGTTGGCCTGGTAGATGTCTGGAGGACTACGTTTCCAAGACGAAGAGATTTCACGTTTTACTCAAGTAGACATGTATCCTACTCCAGAATAGATTACTTTTTCGCTCCCAAGGTTGATATACATCGAATAACAGACATTGAGCTTATGCCTATAACTCTATCAGACCATGCACCTATTTTACTGCAATGGAACATAGGACAAAGACAAACAACTAAACAGTGGAGACTTTGGTCAGATGAGACAAAAATTGAACTTTTTGGCCCAAATGCAAAACGTTATGTATGGCACAAACCTAACACTGCTCATCGTCCTGAGTGCACCATCCCCAGTGTCAAATATGGTGGGGGGAGCATCATGCTATGGGGCTGCTTTTCCTCAGCGGGGACTGGGGGAAGATTGTAAGAATAGTTGGGAAGATGGATGGAGCCAAATACAGAGACATTTTGGAGGAAAACCTGCTGGAGTCAGCAAACACAAAGCTAAATCTACAATGGAATGGTTTAAAAACAACATATTAATGTGATGCTGATGGTAATATAAAGGAATTAAATCTTAGAAGTAAATCATGCACATATCTATGTACTCGCATTCAACATAACCCGTAGTACAGGGCAGACAGGTGGGGTCGGCAGCTCGAGGAAACCCTCTTCTGCAGCAGACTCTAAACATTGTCTCTTTAATGCATAGTATAGGACACTCAACAAGGATGGTCCGGTTACTCGGGGCTGCTCCCTCTGGCAGCTGGTCCAGTCACAGAGAAAAACAAACAAACAAAAAAACAAAAAAAAACAAAAAAAAAAAAAACGAATCCCTTGTAACACACATCATTAAGATCATTCTTGTTATTATGAGCATCAATCGGTCTGCGATTAATGTACCTTTCATGAATAAATGTGGAGTATGTTATGTATCAAACATTTTGATACAGAGTAATGTTATATGGGTTGTAATGGTGATGATGAATAACGATAATGCCAACACGGTAATGAATTCGGTATGGGAAACAGAAATAATACAATGGTTGTAGAGTGTGAGATACTGTGAGTGTTGACCTGGTATAATGCAGTATGGCATCTGTTGAAATGTAACCAACTCGGTTGACAGTTGTCTTGTAAGATGGTAAGAAATATGCAGTGTTGTTATTTATTGTTATTAAGTTTATGAACAGGGTGGAGTCAATAAGCTTGTCTTCTTCCCACTCCTTTCGAGTTAGAATGTATATATTATTTTTCTTTTTCTTTTTCTTTTATTGTTATATATTTTCTGTTTTTTTTCTTGGATTTGTGCCTTAGCTCGAAATAAAAACTCAAACAAACTCAAACAAATGTGTTAGAATGGCCCAGTCATTTATTGAAAATCTGTGGAAAGACCTGAAAACTGCTGTTCCCAAACGCTCTCTGTTTTGTAAAGAGGAATGGGCTAAATGTCAGTCTGTAGATGTGCAAACCTTGTAGTCATACCCCAAAAGACTTGCTGCTGTTATTGCAGCAAAATGGGGTTCCACAAAGTATTAATTCATGGTGTATGAATACGTATGCACACCCCACTTTTCGGTTTTCTATTTTTTGAAAAATAACAGAATCTTGTATCATTTTGCTTTCACTCCACAGTTGTCTGTTACTTGTGTGTGAACTTTCAGTAAAAAGGTTTATGGTTGTAAACATGACAAAATGTGCAAAAGTTCAAGGTGTATTAGTACTTTTGAGAGGTACTGATATAGATCAAGGGCATGGCCCAGCCCTTTCCTCCTTTGTTAACTGGTGCGACGATAATATTCTTAACCTAAATGTCTCAAAAAACAAAAATAAATTAATATAGACTTTAGGCAAGAAAAGGTGAGCATGAAGCCAGGGTCATTCACAAAGAAGAGGTGAAAATTGTTGCGACTTAGAAATGAACTGAAACTTTATGTAAACACAGATGATAACGCAAAGTAAGGCCAGCAGAGAGTCTATCTGCTGTGCAGACTTCCCTCTTTCGGCATCAGTGAGAGGATTCTTATAGAGTCTGCTACTGATCCTACATAGAAAGTCTTCTCACGTTTTCTTTCATCTGTTGGTTTGGTTGTCTATCTGTGAGAGAACAGAATTGTCAATATGTGTTCCTAAATCATTGTCAAAATATGTTCCTTAATCATTGGTGACCGACAGACGCTGCAACAGATTTCCTTGATTCAGAATATTTAGGGAAAAATCTCTGTCACCTAGAAACTGTCAGAAAAAAAAGATAAAAAGATGACTGTTGTAATTAGGATTAGCGCATTCATTTTTCTCAACTGTGTATATGGATGAAGTTTATATCACCTGTATTTTATGTGCATGGCACCAGTTAATATTCTGTAAAAACACGGAAGTAAAAGCCAGTGTGTCTAAGTTTAATTCAGTTTGACTCAAATGCAAAGTGTTCTGGGCCTCAGAGTTTTACAACGCTCCACTTGATTAAAACAATCAGAAAGAGCATGTCTGACTGCGGGGTCTTCAGCCCACCTGCCGACTCCCCGCACCGCCACTTCATTCCACATAAAAGAACTCAAATTGGTCCACGGCACTTTTCTATAATGAAAATAATTGTGATGTGAGAGTAATCATGGGCATCTCACAGCAGGCCATGAGGGTGATATCTAAGGAACAAACGATGCTGAGAGAATGGCCTCATCAGAGTTTTGTGTTCATCGGCCTCCCTCTGAGCTGTGTCTGAGCCAGGGTCTGTCTGCAACTGTGAGGGCCTTTTGGAGAAGGTTGACATCTAGTTTTGGAGGAGGTCCTCGTGTCCAGGTACAAAACAGCACTCATTAGCCCAGTGGAGACACCAGAGGAGACACCAGCCAAGAGGAGACATCAAACCAGAGCAGACACCAGCCAAGAGGAGACACCAGAGGGAAGGAGACGTCAGACCAGAGGAGACACCAGGAGACACCAGACCAGAGGAAACACCAGACCAGAGGAGACACCAGACAAGAGGAGACACCAGACGAGAGGAGACACCAGACCAGCATAGACACCAGACCAGAGGAAACACCAGACCAGAGGAGACACAGACCAGAGGAAACACAGCCAAGAGGAGACACCAGACCAGAGGAGACCCCAGACCAAAGGAGACACAGACAGAGAAACACAGGAACACCAGACAGAGAAACACCAGACCAGAGGAGACACCAGACAGAGGAAACACCAGCCAAGAGGAGACACCAGACCAGCAAGACACAGACCAGAGGAAGACACCAGACCAGAGGAAACACCAGACCAGAGGAGACACCAGACAAGAGGAGACACCAGACCAGAGGAGACACCAGACCAGCATAGACACCAGACCAGAGGAAACACCAGCCAAGAGGAGACACCAGACCAGAGGAGACCCCAGACCAATGGAGACACCAGACCAGAGGAAACACCAGGAGACACCAGACCAGAGGAAACACCAGACCAGAGGAGACACCAGACCAGAGGAGACACCAGACCAGAGGAGACACCAGGAGACACCAGACCAGAGGAAACACCAGACCAGAGGAGACACCAGACCAGAGGAGACACCAGACCAGAGGAGACACCAGCCAAGAGGAGACACCAGACCAGAGGAGACACCAGACCAGAGGACACCAGGCAGAGGAGACACCAGAGGAGAAGGAGACAGCCAGACCAGAGGAGACACCAGGAGACACCAGACCAGAGGAGACACCAGACCAGAGGAAACACCAGCCAAGAGGAGACACCAGACCAGAGGAGACCCCAGACAAAGGAGACACCAGACCAGAGGAAACACAAGGAGACACCAGACCAGAGGAAACACCAGACCAGAGGAGACACCAGACCAGAGGAGACACCAGGAGACACCAGACCAGAGGAAACACCAGACCAGAGGAGACACCAGACCAGAGGAAACACCAGCCAAGAGGAGACACCAGACCAGAGGAGACCCCAGACCAAAGGAGACACCAGACCAGAGGAAACACAAGGAGACACCAGACCAGAGGAAACACCAGACCAGAGGAGACACCAGACCAGAGGAGACACCAGGAGACACCAGACCAGAGGAAACACCAGACCAGAGGAGACACCAGACCAGAGGAAACACCAGCCAAGAGGAGACACCAGACCAGAGGAGACCCCAGACCAAAGGAGACACCAGACCAGAGGAAACACAAGGAGACACCAGACCAGAGGAAACACCAGACCAGAGGAGACACCAGACCAGAGGAAACACCAGCCAAGAGGAGACACCAGCCAAGAGGAGACACCAGACCAGAGGAGACACCAGACCAGCAGAGACACCAGACCAGAGGAGATACTAGGAGACACCAGACCAGAGGAGACACCAGCCAAGAGGAGACACCAGACCTGAGGAGGTTGTGACCCCTGAGCAACACTCTCACGGTAATGTAAACATTGACCTGTTAGTTTACCATCTATGTGAAGGGTTTAGGTGTACAAGGTCTAAACAAATGTTATTCAACTAGTAGAAAAAAATGCACAGAAGAGTCAATGGAAAAGTGAGGAAGTTTGAGGAGAACCACATCAAGATTCAAGATGTTTTATTTGTCAAACCATGTGAATGATTTGAAATTATATTTCTCTCATCCTTGATTGTAGAGTGGGGGTGGGGAAGAGGCGTTGGAGGGAGGGCAGGGAGTTCAGTTTCCCGATGGCCTTGTGTATGAAACTTAAGTCGACTGGACCTGGGCCGTAGATTCCGCAGTCTCCTCCCTGAAGGCATTACCTTGAAGAGACTGTGTGATGGGTGCGTAGGGTCCCTGGTGATTCTGACTAATAACACCTTGAGAAGAACCATCTAGTTTTGGAGGAGGTCCTCATGTCCAGGGACAAAACAACACTCATTAGCCCAGTGGAGACACCAGAGGAGACACCAGCCAAGAGGAGACATCAAACCAGAGGAGACACCAGCCAAGAGGAGACATCAAACCAGAGCAGACACCAGCCAGAGGAGACACCAGAGGAGAAGGAAACGTCAGACCAGAGGAGACATCAGACCAGAGGAGACACCAGGAGACACCAGACCAGAGGAGACACAAGGAGACACCAGACCAGAGGAAACACCAGACCAGAGGAGACACCAGACCAGAGGAGATACCAGCCTAGAGGAGACACCAGAGGAGAAGGAGACATCAGACCAGAGGAGACACCAGGAGACACCAGACCAGAGGAAACACCAGACCAGAGGAGACACCAGACCAGAGGAGACACCAGACCAAAGGAGACACCAGACCAGAGGAGACACCAGCCTAGAGGAGACACCAGCAAGAGGAGACACCAGACCAGCATAGACACCAGACCAGAGGAAACACCAGCCAAGAGGAGACACCAGACCAGAGGAGACCCCAGACCAAAGGAGACACCAGACCAGAGGAGACACCAGAGACACCAGACCAGAGGAGACACCAGACCTGAGGAAACAACAGCCAAGAGAAGACACCAGACCAGAGGAAACACCAGCCAAGAGGAGACACCAGACCAGAGGAGACACCAGACCAGAGGAGATACCAGGAGACACCAGACCAGAGGAGATACTAGGAGACACCAGACCAGAGGAGACACCAGCCAAGAGGAGACACCAGACCTGAGGAGGTTGTGACCCCTGAGCAACACTCTCACGGTAATGTAAACAATGACCTGTTAGTTTACCATCTATGTGAAGGGTTTAGGTGTACAAGGTCTAAACAAATGTTATTCAACTAGTAGAAAATAATGCACAGAAGAGTTAATGGAAAAGTGAGGAAGTTTGAGGAGAACCACATCAAGATTCAAGATGTTCAAGAGGCGTTGGAGGGAGGGCAGGGTGTTCCGTTTCCCGATGGCCTTGTGTATGAAACTTAAGTCGACTGGACCTGGGCCGTAGATTCCGCAGTCTCCTCCCTAAAGGCATTACCTTGAAGAGACTGTGTGATGGGTGCGTAGGGTCCCTGGTGATTCTGAAAGCTTTGCATGTGAGACAGGTGGAGTACGTGTCCTTAGAGATCCTGTCCGCTGCTCTCATGATGCGTTGGAGAGTCCTCCGGCAGGATGCAGTGCTGGCACCGTGCCACACAGTGATGGAGCAGGTCAGGATGCTCTCTATAGTTCCTCTGTAGAAGAGCCACACAGTGATGGAGCTGGTCAGGATGCTCTCTATAGTCCCTCTGTAGAAGTTGCACATAACGGAGGCTGGGACTCTAGCTCTTCTTAACTTGCGGAGAAAGTAGAGACGCTGATTACTTTTCTTGACCAGTGATGTGGTGTGCATGGTCCAGGAAAGGTTCTCTGTGATGTGCACACCCAGGAACTTAGTGCTGGTCACCCTCTCCACTGCAGCACCGTTGATTGTTAGAGGAGCATGCTGGACCCGCGCTCTTCGAAAGTCCACAACAATCTCTTTTGTCTTCTCCACATTTAGAGAGAGATTGTTCTGTGTGCACCACATGGCCAGACTGCTCACCTCACTCCTGTAGTTTGACTCGTCTCTGTTGTTGATGAGACCCACCACTGTTGTGTCGTCTGCAAACTTGATGAAGAGGTTTGAGTCGCACTTTGGAGCGCAGTCATTGATCAGCAGAGTGAACAGGAGGGGGCTCAGCACACAGCCTTGGGGAGCCCCCGTGTTCAGTGTGATGGTTCTGGAGGACTTTCCGTCGACACGTACAGCCTGTGGTCTCCCCGTCAGAAAGTCCAGCAGCCAGTTACACAGTGATGTGTTGATCCCCAGGTGGAGCAGTTTGTGTATTAGCTGTTGTGGGATTATAGTGTTGAATGCTGAGCTAAAGTCTAAAAAGAGCATTCTAACGTAAGAGTCCTTTGTTTCAAGGTGAGTGAGGGCTGAATGAAGCGCAGTGGAGATGGCATCTTCAGTTGAGCGATTGGACCGATAAGCAAACTGGTATGGGTACAGGGTGGGAGGAAGAACAGACTTGATATGTTCCACGACGAGCCGCTCGAAGCACTTCATAAGAATCGGAGTGACTGCTACTGGGCGGTAGTCATTAAAGCATCATCAATGAGTGAACAGAGCTATAGATGAGGTTTGAGGCTTGGTTTGTAGTTGCCACTTTCCTTTGTCAGTAACAACTTTTATTATTGCTCACGTTCAATTGAAAAATGTATTCTTGTTTTCCTTTTTGAAACCTTTTTTTACTTTAAAAGAGAGAGATGTGCATGATCAACGCTTTATAAAAATCCTTCTCGTAATAGAAATGTATCCAGTTCATGCCTGGAATATCCTATTATTTGTAATCTGATTACACAGACGTGTCACTTGTAATGTGTTGCCACCTGCCTGGCTGTCAGCCTAATGAGACTGTGCAGATGCATGTCTAAAGGAATTAGAGTTTAGTGTTACGCACACAAATGCTTGTTATGGGAAATGTATCTGCGTCGGATTGAGTTTCTGCTAATAATATCCATGTCTCACTGCGGTGTTCTTTAAAGGCACACTCTTCTATATCACAGGAATAGGCCTCGTCAGTGTTTGCCTGTGGGGCCTGCGCTGCCTCTGCAGTACTCTCTTGCTGTGGGAGCTATTGCAATTTTACTGTATCCTGCCATTGTCTCCTGCTATAAAGCCAATATACCAGAGGGATCAATGGAGTTAAGCTTTATCCTGTAATGATGACAAACTCAGCCGGCAAATTGCACTAAATTGTTTGTCTGAGTAGCGTTTTATGGATTTATAGGGAAAGTAATAAGATGTGACAGAAATGGATGAAGCCACACTGCGGTTGGAGTAGTGCATATACTTAGAGCGCTGTGCACATTATTTGTGATATATTAGGCTGAAATGGGCCCAGGCCGGAGCGGAAGGGGGGGGGGGGGACGGAGCAGGACCGGCCATGTGCGCTCATATGACAGATATATACGAGGGTGCTCAGGCACGCATGGGGAAATGTGATAAAAGCTCTGCTCAGGTTACACACGTCCGATCCTTTCGTCTGGACCATCCATCTCCGAGTCGGTGACCAATCCAACTTCCGAGCTATTCAAATATGAGACACCGGCCAATCACACATCTGGACCATTCATGTCCGCAATCACTGGCCAATCACACACATCACAATTAGTCCATCTAAATCAGAGGCCATTGACCACCAGAAATTGAAGTCTACAATATGCATCACACGTCTGGGGTTGTCACCTCCCAGAACAACTATGGTCAGTCCCAAAATATGAATATCTTCAAATCAACATTAGTGACACTGTTTGCCTATGGTTAACTCTTAAAAGTTGTGTTCTACTGAATCTATTGTTTGAATGTAATATGGTTACTTTTCTTGTTTTAAGCCCTCGTGTGTATATAAAGCGCAGAATAAAAATAAATATGCCTTTCCTTGCCCTTGCTTCAGCAAAGGATCACAGGCACAGACTCTGAATCCAAGCTTCTCTCTGCGCTGTTGTAAAACTTTTGTCCCAACTTTACTCTTGTGTTGTTAAGACTTAACACAGTGGAGGATGTTGAAGACTCATCCACAGTGTACAATGCCCTTTTTTTGCGGCCATGCAGTTTGCATCCCTTCAGCTGTTTCCACTCGTTGTCGTCTGACTTCACTTTGCTTTAGCTGCATTTCCCAGCCAATAGTATCACTGGTTTACAACAAGTTTTATGAGCTTATTTAAAAAAAACACACACACACAAAAAAAAACGTTTTAGTTTATGTAGTTTATTTGAGCAGCATAAAAAACAAAGAATGTTTACGACAGAAAAAGGAGTTCACCAAACCTATGTCGACCTACCCATGACTTCAGATCAGATTTGTACTGCAAGACACCTTTTGTAAACGTCACTATCCTTAAGGTTATGATTAGGGTCAGTAGTTTGGATTAGTTTAAGCTGGAGGTGACGTCATGGTTGGAGCTCCACTTATCACTGGTTGCTAATGTTGGCGACTGGCCAATCAGGGAGCGACAGGCGTTTCCCATCTTGGGGGAATTTAAAATTACGTCCAGCACATGCTTTGTTTACTTTGATGCGCTGAATCCAAAAGTCACAATGATTTCACTCAAATAGTTTAGCCCCCGGCCAAATGTTGCTGAAGAGTATTGTCTGTATGAGGTTTTCATCCTGGTGCTTGTCTGTCCACAGTTCATGGGAAACTGGGGTTGGAACATCATTTGCATTTGTGTATAGATTTTGGTACAAAGCAGCTGTGCTCACAAACGATACGTAAGTTCATTTCTTAGAAAAAGCTAAATGAAAAAAAGCAAAGCGGCCCCTTGGCTGGGGTAGGTGTAACATCCTTAGGGTTGGTTTAGTATTGTTTTGTAAGCCAGTGTAATAGGGTGATGACTGGTGATCGTCAAAATCTAAGAAATACAAATCTGAAGAAGTAGTAGTAGTATTACAGTAGTAGTATCCAACAAGTAAAGAGAATCACTAAAATCTGAGTGAAATGCAGCTCCATGGCTGTCTTTGACAAGGGAACAACATAATAACATGCTCAAATTGTCCGTTTTGCACGTCATATCCCTCTCCAAGCAGTTGATAGTTGGCCGTTACATTATCATACATAATACAAACTCTCTCTTGTCTGTTTTAAAGGTCCTATATCATGCAAACTTGACTTTTTGGAGCTTTTAACCATGTTGTTATGCTATTTCCTTATCACAATTTTTTGGCTTCATTCAGGCAGTTCTAAGTAATCCTCCTGAATCCTGCTCTCTGAACAGCTGTTCCGCCCTCTCCTGGTAAACCACTGAGTTGTGACACTCTGACGTATTTTACGTCACAGTGTCAAATGGGAAGTGCCCGACGTCTGTAATGTAATGCCTTACGGCCTGATTTTAATTTATAAAACAGCTTTTCATTATTTCTGTTGTAAGAAAGAAGGAAAAAAAAAGTGCCTGACGCGTTGCCCCTGTGGAGTAAACAAATGCACCCCCTGAGTGTCTGAACAGATGTCATGTTTGCACCGAAAGTTGTGAATAAGGAGCTCTTTCTAACCTACTCTGGACACCTGTTCTTTTTTCTTATCTAACGATAATGTCACGGAGAAAAGTGCTACAAGAGGACAGCACTTTATTCAACCTTCCTAAAGATGAGTCCACTTGCCAGAAGTTAAGATAAGATAAGAGATAAGATAATCCTTTATTGATCTCACAACGGAGAAATACACTAGTTAGAATTTCTTTCCGCGACTATCAGCCAGAATAGTGTTTGTCTGACTGATTCTGGCCAAGGTTCACTAAGCATCCATCAGTGACAAAGTGGATTAACTTTTATAACCAACACGAGTGCCATAATGTAAACACTCGATCATCGAGGCCAGAGGCAGAGTGGTGAATAGATCAAAACACGTGTTAGCGTGTGTGTTAGCGTGTGTGTTAGCCATTTATGAAGCTGTGTTGTACATGTCAACTCTTTATAACTGCATTGTGAAGTAACTTCCCTTTTTACTGTGATATATATATTTCTTTTACTGCTAAAGTTGCATGGGCTGCATCTACTCGGAGAGAGGGCGAGTTAACTGAATCGAATCGTCTTGTCTTCCGGGTTTGAAAAATACCTCCAGAAATGCTTATATTTCTCACAAAAATGAGTACTCCATAGTGATAGAGGTACAATATATCATATAAATGCCTATAGTTTACATTGGAATGGCTAAAATAGCATGATACAGATCTTTAAATCATTCCTGACTGTACAGTAATGATCATGTAATAGACAATAATAGCCCGCTGTCCTTCAGGCCTCAGTCCTTTCGTTTTCCTCATGGCTGAGGAGCTGCAGCGCTGGAACATTGTATTCAGCCAATGGGAGCAGGTCACTGTTAAGCATATGCACATCTGATTTCCTCCCCGCAGCCCGCCAGACAAATGACATTTCCATAAAATTTGTTCGGGACATTTCCTCCATCACGGTGATGTATTGAAGCGCTTATTGAGTTTGAAAGACTTTTTTACAAGTGCTAAATGGGAAGAATGCGTGCTGACCATGAAGCGCCGATGACAAGATTGAAAAGGTGGCCGCGACCGGTGAAAATAAGAGATTACATTTTGGTTCGGCCCTGGACGCAGCTTATTACCTTCTAACACCCACTCGCAATTTCCATTTGTAACAACAGTCGGGCCATAATGTCAGCGATTCACGTTATGGGCGATTTAGGAAGAACATCAGCAAAAATGCATTAAATACAGTCACCATATTTCACACTTCCATATCCCAAATGTGCTCCAATCCCACATCTGGATCCTAACCCAAATTTTAACCCAGCCAATGTACTCTTCTAAAGGCCAACACGAAACATGGCTTCTGATCTCAACCCCAAGCGTACACCAAACCCTAACTCCGAACCCGAACCTCAGCCCCTAACCCTTAGGAGAACAACGAGATGGCACACCGAGCTACACAGCTGGCTTACATCTGGCGTCTGGACGTGCCTATGTTCCATGGCCCATGGAACATGGCTTCTGGCAGGCTACTTAAACTAGCGTGCATATTAGTTATATTTGTGATTTAATTTACAGTGCAATCCCTGCAAAGTTTGGACAGACTGAAGTGCATGTGGCCACAGCCTTTATATTGAAAATAAAAGCACACCGTATCTAGTTAGTGTCATGTTACTGTCACACATGGGGTCTGGTCTAAAGTGCAAATATTAAGTTGGTTTTATGTTTCTTTTTAAGTTAAGAGTAAAGCAGACAATTGGATTAAATCAAATTACTATTTAAATTAACTTTGACTTTAAAATATCAGTTTGTTAAACATTTGAAGATAAGTTAAATGGAAGTATTTTTTTTTAAGTTGGTTCACAGACTGTAAAAAACTGAAAAGTCATGGTGCTGTTTGTAACAAAGATTTTGAATATCCATATTAATATCACAAAAAGATAAAAACATCTAAAAAAAAAAAACTGATTTTCTGAAAATATGAATCAATTTGACTTGCCAACTCGATTTTGAATTTAAATCGATTATTTGCCCAGCCCTACGTCCTAATAGTCCTTACAGTCCCATAGATCTTAGTAAACATGCTATCTGCTTTTCTCACACTCTCTCTTGTCCATCCGAACAGCCCAATTACATCATCATGAAACATCATCCATTACACGTCAGGCCAAAGCACTGGCAGGTTTAGTGGAGAGGTAGAAACAGTTAGAATGTGCACCTGCTGTTGGCTTTCTTTTTCTACTTCTCTTCTGTCAGTGATAACGAAGCCGAACATACACTGTAATAAGTGTTTCCATGAATAAAAGCAATAAAGTGGTTGCATTTGCCTTTTTGCTTTCAACTTATTTTCAATGTCTTCCGGGTGCCAGTTTTTGTCCGGGCATTTGGACGCAGTTGGACACAAGGGAGCGCCCTTCCAACCTTTTCAGTGTAAATGTGAATTGACTTTCTTCAGAGTTAGACTTTAGGTCAGACACCATGAGTGACAGTAACATGACGCTAAATGCAATGTGCTCTTTCTTTCCAGTAAAAAGGTGAGGCTTCATTGCTCTTCAGTCACAGACTAAGAAGTGAAGACGGAAGTCATGGATATTCTGTTTTAGACAGAACTTCAGAGTTCTGCTGGATGTAAGAGTTATTCATATTCTGAAACTCAAAAATGGTCAAAACAAATGTAGGATAAATTATTATGATTAAAAAATTACGAACACATGATTAATGCATTTGAAGAAATATCTATGTATATTATCTGATGTAGAGTCATGTTTGTCCCGGTTCCTCTGGGTCATGGTGGACCATGACAGATGTGGACAGGACTGTGGTAGATCTACTTTTACTTTGGAGAAAATAGTTACTATAGTAACTGTGTTGAAGAAATGAACCTCATGAGCTTCTTCTGTAACATCTGTCCACATCAGTCCTGCTGCACCACAACTCAGAGGAACCGGGACAAACGTGCCTCTACAGCAGATACAAATGAATGGGTTTGGCTTTTAATAATAAACAAATTAAATCCCAAACAGGCTTTTTCACACTTATTATGATGGAATATTTAAATTTCTATCTCTATTCTATCTTACATCCAGCAGAAGTATGGATGTTCTGTCTAGGGCAGAAGCTCCATGTCTTCTTTCGTCACTTCTCAGTCACAGACTGAGAAGTGACGAAAGCAAAGAGCAATGAAGCCTCAGCCTTTTTACTGGAAACAAAGAGCACACTGTATTTAGCGTCATGTTACTGTCACTCATGGTGTCTGACCTAAAGTCTAACTCTGAAGAAAGTCAATTCACATGTAGGTTGGAAGGCGCCCCCTTGTGTCCAATTGCGTCCAAATGCCCGGACCAAAACTGGCACCCAGAAGAGGTTGAAAAATAAGTTGTGTGAAAGCAAAAAGGCAAATGCAACCACTTAACTCAATTGTATTGCTTTTATTCCAGGAAACACTTATTACAGTGTACGGAGCAGTGAGGGCAAAGGCTGAGAGAGAAGTACTGTCGCTATTTACAATCTTCACTCAATCGAAGGAACATTATAAATAGTGGCATTGACACAATGGCTGAATATAACGTTTTATTATTACTATTGCTATGGAGAAATGCAGCAGTCCCCTCACAGGACTTTCCAAATGCAGCTGCTGAATATCAACAGTAATTATTAGCAAACCGTGAAGTAGACAATGTATTGCCCAAAATGTCCCCAACAGTTGACAGTGGAGCAGCAGAAGAATGGCAATTGTTTTTGTGTAAGTGTGCCATGCCCATTGCCTTTGCTATTCTTGGGTTTATTGATGCACTTTAACTGCAGTCAGCAGTTATTTTGTTTTAAATGGGGAAAAAATGTATTAAAAATTATTTTTTTTAAATTATTTAAAAATTGCCCAGCTCTATTAGAACCGCCTTTGCTCTGCCCGATCCCGTCAGATCTTGGAAGCTAAGCAGTAAGGGTCTGATTCTTGGATGGGAGACTGTTTGGGAAACACCAGGAGTGTGAGTGAGTTCTTAGTGGTGGGCCGAGGGGTCGAATGCGCAGGTCTACCCCAGGGCAGCTGTGGCTACAATAGTAGCTTACCACCACCAAGTATGGAGTGAATGAATAATGTCATGTAAAGCATCCTTGAGTGTCCAGAAAAGTGCAAATCTACTTCTTCCAGGTTTCTTAACCAACCATGTTATAATTTTTTCCCCCTCACTCTTCAGTTTACGTCATAGGGAAGAATGCATGAAGTTCCTCACACCGTCACCAAATTTGTTCAGATCCTGTCAGTTTTCAAACGCTTCCCTGCACCATAACCATGTTATGCTGATGATTTTATGTTGGCGTTGCTGCTCCGGTTGCCAAAGCTCAAGAAAGGCTTTACAACATTTGCATAACTAGGGTTATTTACTTTTTTCATTCATTATTTTAGATTATGTTCCAAATATACTGAGACTAAGGTGTGCAAAGGAGTGGTTAAAGCCTGATTAATATTAAACTGTATGTACATAATAGACATTTAAAGCTGCAACAGTCGGGAGAGACTTAAAAAAAACAGACTGCAAAGACTGCTCCCAAACGATAAATGCTTCCCCGTAAGCATAAAGATTCATAAGGCTTTTGGAAAGTGCTGTGATATAGAATGCACTCATAAACAGCAGCAAACAAGTTGGAGCTGCTCCGCATTCTAATAAATAGTGTAAATACCAGGCCAATTAGAGAGGCAGTACACGAGTGGCCCGGCGCCAGCGCTGGCTCCATTACTGATTACGGTGACACAAAAATGCAGCTAATTGGACATTTCACATATTCATATTCTAAGGATGCAATTAATTTTTTTTTGGCCAGAAAGTTCTTCTTTTATAATAACACATAAAGTTAGAATAATCTTCTCTTTATTCAGTTAGACCAGAAAATATATGTGCTGAAACAGCTCCCAAACATAATTAAGGGAGACGCGTCCAGTTCTTCATCTCACAGCTCATCTTCATTCATTTCTCACACAGTTGTGGAGCCATTGGCCTTACCTTCGTCCCATTGTATCTTTGCAGAGTGGGAGGTTTTGGAAGCACCTGCAATTTTACACATTCACTGATTCAAAATGCCACTACAGTATTCACAACCCAAATCCCAATGTCTGGCCAATGCTGTCAGTCAATTATCGATAGTGCACAACTTAACTAAACTGAAACCTATTGTTCGAGTGTTCAGTTCATTCAATGGCCATGGCCCTCATTGGGTTGTGAGGTTGGGATTGTAATTGCACTTGCCCTGTAGAATATTGGTTTAAAGGCAATTTCACACAGGCTCTAGTTATATCGACTGAAAGTGGCTCTTGAACTGAGAGCGGCACTTTTAGGTCAGTGTGAATCCGACCGCAGCACTTTAAATCGGTCTAAACAGTCCGGCTGCAACAGGTGGTCTCAGAGCAGCTGAACTCGAACTCTGGGTCGGAGCAGCTGTGGTGTGAATGCGACCGAACTTGGGCCAAACTACTCTCACTTTAACGTCTCTTTTTTACGTGAAGAAAGAATGAGTACGTGCTGCATGATGGGCGAGGAACGCCATTTTCTTTGGTCCTTTAGGCGGGGGGGAGCTGACATTGCTGTGATACCACCGCCCTGGCCAGGGGCGACTCCAAAAGACACTTTGGAAAGAGGTTCTAATGTAGCTTTGGACTGTTTAAAAGCCTGGCTCCAAAGATTTAGATTTTTTCTAAAAATCACTGTGACCCATATGACAAAGCTGGGGTAGACATCATATTTTTAACAATGCTGTTTTTTGTATATTATAAATTAATAGTGGAAGCCTGTCTATGATTGACAAGAACTGCAGCTCTGTAGAGGCTCATAGTCGGTCTGCTCGCCCCGCGAGGGCGGGGCTTCCCACCTTGTTCCCTTTTAAAGAACAGGCCTCGTAGGAGTAGACTAGGCTAGACTATGTTGATTTCACAGACCACTCAGGATCGTTACCATGAACTGGGCTGAATAGGACCCGCTGATCTCTGTTATGTAGCTCTAAGATGAGGACATTTAGACTGCTGCTCTGAGGTACATCTCTCTTTCCTGTCTTTACCTTCCTGCTGCAGTAAAACTTTACTCTTCATGTGCTGATTACAGTGGGGGGAAAAAGTAACAATTGTGCAAGTTCTCCCACTTAAAAAGATGAGAGAGGCCTGTAATTTCATCATAGGTATACCTCAACTATGAGAGACAAAATGAGAAAAAAAAATCTTTTTAATGAATTCATTTACAAATTATGGTGGAAAATAAGTATTTGGTCACCTACAAACAAGTAAGATTTCTGGCTCTCACAGACCTGCAACTTCTTCTTTGGCGCATTGAGTTGCCTTGTGTACGAAATGCTCGTATAAATAAAGTTGCCTTGCCTTGCCTTGCCTTCTTTAAGAGGCTCCTCTGTCCTCCACTTGTTACCTGTATTAATGGCCCCTGTTTGAACTTGTTATCAGTATGAAAGACACTTGTCCACAACCTCAAACAGTCACACTCCAAACTCCACTATGGTCAAGACCAAAGAGCTGTCCAAAGACACCAGAAACATTCAGACACAGTTGCTATGGATGAATTCAAACATTACTGTTGGAGACAAACCATTGTTGTGGGAGGAATGTGTAAAAATGGGTTAATTTTGTCAATGACCTTTTAGATTATCTGGAGATTTGATTCTATAAAAATTTGAAAAGATCTTTTAACATTTCTCTCGATGAGCTACAATACAACCAGCTGATTTCTGCAATTCCTAAACTTGGAAAAGAAAATTGCAAAATTGTAGGAAGAATAAGTTGATGGTCTGTCTCCCACTAATAAGATGCCCAAAATGGCTGTCTGGTGCCAAATAAATAAAATAATATATATGTGGAATGTAAATATCACAGGCACCGCACTTTTCCACACAGAATCTGCCTGTTTTGGAAGATGAATTCAATGATCCAATTTTGTGGAAAGATTACTTTAGAACAATTTATAGAACTACAATAGATTCATATTCCAGGATATTTCAACTTAAAATCTTTTATAAAATTATTGCAACAAAAAAATCTCTGTTCAAATGGCAGATAGAAAAGGATCCCTGTTGCAGGTTCTGTGGGATGAGGAGGAGGACCTGATGCATTTGTTTTATTTTTGTCCACATGTGGCTAAGTTTTGGGTCAGTGTACAGTTATGGTTAAGGTCCATGGGTATTGCTTTGCAAATTACACCTCAGAATGTTGTGTTATGTGTTTTTGAGGGTAAATGCACATACCTTTGAATATGATTATCTGATGGGTAAAATGTTTATTTTTAAAGCTAAAAATGTATCAAATTTATGTATAAAACACTTTAAGAATAGAGTTTATCATCAGTATATGTTAGAAACAATTATAGCAACAAATAACAACAGAATAATTGAGCATGAAAAGAAATGGAATGTCTGCTTACCCGAGTTAGAGATATAAATATTAGGTGTACTTGCTATGCCATTTGTTATGTCGTAAATGTTTTGCTAATTATATTGTATTTGTTTATGGATTTTGATTGGTATTAGTGACTTTATTTATTTCTTATTTCTATGTTATTATTTTCTTTTGCTTGTGCTTCTTTTTTGTCTATAGTCTGTGTTCAAAATATTAAGAATGTGTGGATGATTGTGGTGTGATTGTGGTATGAATGCAAGAGGGAGTGGCTGGGTTTGGGTGGGGGTTTTGAAGTTTGTCTCGTTATTTTATCTTGTAAATAAAAAAAAAAAAAAAAAAAAAAAAAAAAAAAAAAAAAGACACCAGAAACAAAACTGTAGACCTGCACCAGGCTGGGAGGACTGAATCTGCAATTGGTAAGCAGCTTGGTGTGAAGAAATCAACTGTGGAAGCAATTATTAGAAAATGGAAGACATACAAGACCACTGATAATCTCCCTCGATCTGGGGCTCCACGCAAGATCCCACCCCGTGGGGTCAAAATGATCACAAGAACGGTGAGCAAAAATCCCAGAAGCACACGGGGGACCTAGTGAATGACCTGCAGAGAGCTGGGACCAAAGTAACAAAGGCTACCGTCAGTAACACACTACGCCGCCAGGGACTCACTTCCTGCAGTGCCAGACGTGTCCCCTGCTTAAGCCAGTACATGTCCCGGCCCGTCTGGAGTTTGCTAGAAAGCATCTGGATGATCCAGAAGAGGACTGGGAGAATGTCATATGGTCAGATCAAACCAAAATGAAACTTTTTGGTAGAAACTCAACTCGTGTTTGGAGGAGAAAGAAAGAACATCATACCTACTGTGAAGCATGGGGGTGGAAACATCAGGCTTTGGGGCTGTTTTCTGCAAAGGGACCCGGACGACTGATCCGTGTAAAGGAAAAAATGAATGGGGCCATGTATCGTGAGATTTTGAGTGAAAACCTCCTTCCATCAGCAAGGGCATTGAAAATGAAACGTGTCTGGGTCTTTCAGCATGACAATGATCCCAAACACACCACCCGGGCAACGAAGGAGTGGCTTCATAAGAAGCATTTCAAGGTCCTGGAGTGGCCTAGCCAGTCTCCAGATCTCAACCCCATAGAAAATCTTTGGAGGGAGTTGAAAGTCCGTGTTGCCCAGCGCCTGCCCCAAAACATCACTGCTCTAGAGGAGATGTGCATGGAGGAATGGGCCAAAATACCAGCAACAGTGTGTGAAAACCTTGTGAAGACTTACAGGAAACGTTTGACCTCTGTCATTGCCAACAAAGGGTATATAACAAAGTATTGAGATGAACTTTTGTGATTGACCAAATACTTATTTTCTACCATAATTTGCAAATAAATTCATTAAAAATCAGACAATGTGATTTTCTGGATTTTTTTTCTCATTTTGTCTCTCATAAAATGACAGGCCTCTCTCATTTTTTTAAGTGGGAGAACTTGCACAATTGTTGGTTGACTAGATACCTTTTTCCCCACTGTAAGTGCATTTCTCCTCTCTTCGCGTGCATCAGCCTCACTGTATTTAACCACAAGAGAGAGGAGTGACCACCGCATAACATTGGGGATGTGCACTTGTATGTGCGTGCGTGTCGGTGGCGCATTGACAGGTCGATGCGTTGTCATGGGAAAAGTTCATTGAACAGCTGATCGTTGTCACGTGGCTGATGGTACGACGTTTGGTGCGAGCACGTGTGAACACGGACCTAACTAACTTTGACTAACTCTAACTCCAACATGTGTGAAAACGCCCTAAAAGTCACACAGTTGTTTATGTATGTGTTTGTTTGGGAGATAATTGTCCAATCAGAAAGCTGAAAGAGCGCCACACTTAGCGTTACCAGATCCTCTGGCTAAATCCAGCCCGGAAAACATTAAGGAACACTCTCTTACAGCCACAATCCCAGAGTCTGCAGTCCACTCCTAATTTGTGCTAATGCAGCTGTTAGATGGAGGTTCTTAACTTTCAAATGAGGAAGGGTTTGATCGCACACAGTTTGGCATACTGTGTGTTGACAAATTGGATTGTAGTTGTAGTAAACATTCTAGAGTAAATTTGACTGTGTTCGGATTGCATATGGTCCAACTGTACACAGAGTAACTGTGAGTTGACTCTCTTCAGAGTGAAACTTGTGGGGGGAGTGGGGGTGAACATGTGCATTTGTTTTGTTTTGCGTTTACACCAAGCGCTGGCCGATTCACGCCACAGTGCAGGGCTGTAGCTCTTTCTCTCTCGAGACATGAACATTGTTTAGTTCACGATGAGGTTAATAAAGTTTTTAATTTGATCTGTGAGAGCCTAAGGCTTAAAGGTCCTATATCATGCAAAATCGACTTTTTGGAGCCATGTTGTTATGCTATTTCTTTATCAAAAACACCCCCAGAGCGGTTTTTGGCTTCATTCACGCAGTTCTAAGTAAACCTCCTGAATCCTGCTCTCTGAGCAGCTGCTCCGCCCTCTCCTGGTAAACGACGAGTTGTTCAGTTGTGTCGTCAGAAAGGAACGGAAGTGCTCTACGTCTGTAATGTAATTTGAATTTATAAAACAGCGTTTTCATTATTTTTGTTGTAAGAGAGAAATAAAGCAAAAAAAAAAAAAAAAAAAAAGGAACTCTCCGACGCGTCTGTGCTGTCCCACGAGGCTAAACAAACGGATCCAAGCGGAAGTGTTGTTTTGAAGACTGAGCTCTTTCTAACCTACTCTGGACACGCCTGTTCTTTTTCTTACCGAACGATAATGTCACGGATGCGCGTTTGGCTACGAGAGGAACAGGACTATTCAACCTTCCTAAAGAAGAGTGCACTCGCCAGAAGTTGGAATTTCTTTCTGGGATTCAGCGACTTTATCAACCAACCTGATGGATGCTTGGTGAACCTTGGCCAGAATCAAAGTGGATTCACTTTTTAACCAACGCGATCCCATAACCCGATGGGGAGGCCAGGCTGAGCGGTGAGTCAATCAAAACGCGTGTTAGCGTGTGTGTTAGCGTGTGTGTGTTAGCGTGTGTGTTAGCGTGTGTGTTAGCGTGTGTGTTAGCGTGTTTGTTAGCCATTTATGAAACTGTGTTGCACATGTCAACTCCTTATAACTGCATTATGTGAAGTAACTTCACTTTTTGCAGCGATATTTATATTATAATACTGCAAATTTGGAATGAGCGGAGAGAGGGGCGGAGTTAACTGAATCGAAGCGTCTTGTCTTCCGGGTAGGGAAAATACCCCCCAAAAATACTTTATTTCTCTCAAAATGAGTACTCCATAGTGATAGAGGTACAATATATCATATAAATGCCTATACTTTACTTTGGAATGGCTAAAATAGCATGGTACAGATCCTTTAAGGAAGAACACAAGGCAGCACAATGTAAATGAGGAAATGAATGTCAGCGGTGCTCCATCAGAGCAGTCACCTTCTCTTGAGACGCCCTTTGACAAATGGTGAAGGCGCGAAGCACATAGCTCTGCCACTTGGACAATCTAAATTCGCCAGAAGCCTTGCCTCTCTGTGCGCCAGGCACAAGATCTGGTCCTAAGAGGGACAGAAACATGATGTTAGAATGTGTTCTTTATTTTCACTAAAAACACTGAGGCCTCATTGCTCTTCAGTCTGTCACAGATCGACAGACGTAGAAGGGCATCTACCCCTTATTCCGACAACCCTCCATTTAGACAGCCCTCCAAACCGAAACCCCGTCATTCCAACAACCCTCCATTGTGACGTCCCCCAATCCAACACTTTTTGACACCCCCATTCTGACAATAGTTAGGGTTAGGGTTATCTGCTCCTTGTACTCTTGTGATCGTGACGTGAAACTTCATTTTCGAAATCTTCTGTCTTATGTGAGTGGATGTGAGTGAAAATATAGCTCATTCTAGTAGGCCCACGTATTTTTAATCATTATCTTGTGTGTCGGAATGGCAGGACGTTGCACAAAAGGGAAAGTGTCACCACTCTGACAAAGGGGGAATAAAATGTCGGACAATTAGACCTCAATGTTGGAGTGGGGGGGTATTGAAATGCCAACGTGTAACCGTGAGGAAGCAGGAAAATGTGTCATTAGACCAACCTAATTAGAATTTCAGCAGGTACAAGAACAAAGTAAATCTAATTTCTGAAATTCAATTATTACTAACTGTCAAAGTTCAAAGAAAAAATAATGAAAGAAAAAATGTATTTGCAGTAGGGTCATGTGTGTCCCAGTTCCTCTGAGTCATGGTGGACCATAGCAGATGTGGACGGCCACAGTTTTAATTTGGAGGAATTAAATGATCCTCCAGTGCAGTCTGCTGTAACATGGACCTGTCCATATCAGTCATGGTCCACCCTGACTTAAAGGAACTAGTACACACATGACCCTGTAACAACTACACAGTTTTCTTTTAAATGTAATACAGGAGTTTAAATTGCTGTCTGATGTTTGTGAAACACAGTTACACCCTGACCCTGTGCTTGCACTCTTTGGAGTACCTCCTGTAACGGCTAATCTAGTTAACAAGCTGAAATCTGCTAATGGATTGGTCTCAGTTCTAGCGAGAAGACTGATCTTATTAAATTGGAAATTAAAAAAAAACTCAAACTTCTAATAATTTGCTACATGATGTAATGAAACATGTCCAATTGGAAAAAAAATAAAAAATAACTACAAGGAAAGGTAGAGGATTTTCATCTGATATGGGATCCGTTCCTGCAGCACTGGGACAAATGTACTGTATGAATGAGTGAATGGCCTGAACCCCCCTCCACTTGTATTTAGTGTCATGTTTCTGTCACTCATGGTGTCTGATTGTCTAACCTGAGGTTTCACTCTGAAGAGAGTCAACTCACAGTTACACTGAGAAGAGTGGGACCATACATGATGTCCTCCAAACAGAGTACAACTTACTCTAGAACATTTACACAGAAGTACATGCATTCCTCTATAAATCAAAGATCCTTGGTATCAGAAACGGCAATACTGGTTCCAGTATTTACTTGCTATCTATCAATGTTTCAGATATCACCCAGCACAACTGCGCTTCACTTCATCCATCTTTAAAGTGCAGGGCTCTGCACTGAGTGTGTCACATACAGCATCATCACAGGAAGGGTGTTGTGACAGCTGCCACACAGGGCTCTGATGAACAGAGGTGCCAGTCTGGTCAGTGTGTGAAGTCGGACTGTGATGTACCAACGGCCTCGACTGACTCCTGACCCACACAACGCTACCCTTTCAACTCCAATGTGTCTGCAATCCATCACAGCTCCATCTGGTCCCTGTCACCCCGCTCCGTCCGTCAGCTCGGCGCCCTGACAGCTCATATCTGCTGACCGAGATCTCAGCAGCCCTGAGTCACGCTCCCTCTGCCCTGGCGTCCGACCAACACGCGTCACATCATCAACATAAAAGCAAACCAAACAGATGTGTTTGGGGCTGGACATTTCACGTACCATCACACTCTTTCTTCATTAACCGTCCAAATCATGTTTTTAATGCCAAAAATTGGTGCATATTTCATTTCAAATTTGCCATCATTCCATCGAAGAGAGGAATGAGGAGAAATGTCTTCATTCAAAAGCACACTGGCTTCATTGGGCAACTTTTGAGTAAGAAAATGCACAATTTCTGCAAAACTGCAGTTCAATGTGTTTCAGGCTCTTTTCAACAAATGTATGCGTGAAGATAGTTGAGCAATAGTTATTTTGTTTTTTTAATGCGAGTTGGAATCAATCAGTCAATCACATTTGTCACACATAAAAACAACAGTCGAGTCTTAAAAGCCTGCCTGAATAAACACGTTTCTTTTTTATTATGCTGATTCATTCACACCCTTTAACATTCATAAATGTTTAAAAATGTTCACCATCAAGTCTCTCTTGAAGAAAACATGAACCGCCTTTACATTATTACTGTAACATTGCATAGCCTAAGTATAATATTTTGGATTTTGATAGTTATCAGACGTTTTTGGAGGCCTGCTTCATTGTTAGAGTTTTAAACGGTCTTGCCCCTCCACCATTAATGGATTTTATATCAAAAACACACAACACTCGAGTAAATGCCAGAGCTTTGACCTGAGGAAACTGTTGTTGTGCAACAACCCAGGACTAAATTCAGTCAAATGTCTCTATCAGAGACACACAGTCTTGGAACTCACAGCCGGATCGTTTCAGGAACTGTGACAATCACCACACCTTTAAAGCAGAACTAAGTAACTCATGCCCCTAGAGGCCATAAGCGCCACTGCAGGTGTCGTAGCATGTTTTTTTTTTTACTCATTAATTGTCCGTGAGAGTAAATACTACGCTGACAGAAAAGACAATCCAATTACACAATGGAAATAATTTCTTTTCACTCAAACCTGGCTGTAAATACTGTTTAAGTGGCGCTAGCCCGCAGTTAGCTTTGCCCGTTAGCCTGTTAGCTTCTTCTTCGTGATTCCATTAGTGTGTATTGGTGAAGCTGCAAGCGTGGCCAGAGACACCAGGGGAGATGAAAGACCCCCAATCATCCCATTTACACCTGGATTACCCCCAGAGGGACTACAAAAAAGATTTATTAAGGTAAACAAGTTACTTAGTACTGCTTTAAAAATATCCTAGAAAACAAATCAATCGTGTGCTCACAGGTAGATTATCCATGTAACCTCTCAGGTGTGTTCTATCACCTGTGACTGTAACTTTGTTCCATGTATGTCTCTTTTTCTCTTTGTCAATTAATGTTTCTTGTACGTGCCTTAGGACAAGTGATGCAATTTAGCTATTATGCTAATTCTGGTACATTTACTTGAGGCTTGCTGCTGACGTGTTGATTAATGTCCTAATTCAAATAAATAAATAAAGGAAAGGAAAAAGATAGAACGGTTGCCGCCACGACCGGACAACAGATAAGTGGAAAAAGATTTCAGGTGAGTAGCGTCTTTAACAGTAGCTAAACATACAGTAGATCGCCGCAAAGCATCATGGGGTGTAAAGCCAGTCAAACAGGCCATAGACAGCCATGAGAAATGAGCTCTTGAGTTACTTCGATAGTCAATCTTCTACAGTTTTCTGCAACAAAACATGTTCAAATGCCAAGGAACTAAACACTATACAGTAGGTGGTGGCATGCGCCTTAGTTTGGCAGCAGTCCACCATGGAAGAGAAAGAAGAAGAAACAGAGCATTGCTGTTGGGGCTTGGACAAATTGGACTCTACATGTTCAGACCGGTTGCCAGATGGAACATTCTTTATCCCATTTCCATATCCCTGTACGATCCGCAACAACATGACACAATTGGAAAGAGAATGGGCCAAACAAAAGGCTAAGTGGTGGCAATATTTCTGTGGACGAGCAGACTTTCAATGAGAGGAGTAGATGGAAGAGTCGCAGGTACATTTGTTTTCCGCATTTTGTCAGTGAGAAAGGTCCTACGTCCGAGAATGACGATACTAGCAACGCTCTCAGATGTGGAGTTATCCAGGAAGCAACATCATTGTAAACAAAAAGCCCCGGCTAAAGGTCTCGACCAAACAGCATACTGTCCACGCAAACAAAGGGCTTTTTTTTTTTATTATTTTTTATTTTTTATTTAGCACTTTAGAGTAGCCATTTATAGGGGGGGAGAACATAAATAGCATCCATTCGGATGTATGAATATACAAAACAAACAAATAAATGATAATAGCATGTGCATGGGAGAGGTAGAAGCCAAGTAGGCTTATAACAACACCACTCCCAGTAAACAATGAAATAAGAATCAGAGCAACTTCAACCCACGCCAGGTTACTACATACTCAAAATACCAAGTCACATATAAATATAACGTATCAAGTATACAAAACTCATACAATCATTTCCTTTGAGTCATTTGCTCTGTACTCAGCACAAATACTCAGCCATTAATTCCTGTTTTAGTTTGTTTTTATACATGTATAATGTGGTGGATGAATCCAGAAGATGGATATATCTGTTCCATACTTTAACTCCATGAAATCTAATTGTCTGTTGATCACGAGAGGTTTTATATAATGGCAGATGAAGGTGCTGTTTTGCAGCCTGCCTTGTAGAATAATGATGGACCTGATGGTTATACATAAAATAATGTTTATATAAGAAGGCCAATCATCATCATACAGTGATCTGAATACAAACGTACATGTCATAAGAATATTTATATCAAAAATATTAAAGAGTTTTAATTTGAAAAACAAAGGTGCACTTGGAGCATCAGGTTTGGAAAGAGTAGCTATACGGACAAACTTCTTTTGTAGAACGAAAATTTTGTTTAGGTAAGTAGTGAAGGTATTTCCCCAAACAACATTGCCATAATTTATATAGGGATAAATAAGACTGTAGTAAAGTGTTAAGACACATTTATGATTTACTAGGTTTCTAATTTTACCTATGATTCCAATAGACTTAGTTATCTTCTTGCAAACCTTTTCAACCTGTTCCTTCCAGCACAATTTATCGTCAATCTGAACTCCTAAAAAACATGTAGATGACACACTGTTTATTTCTTCATTATTAATGTAAATTTAATTTGATCTCTTTCACATTTTTTATTACCAGCAAATAACATAAAATTAGATTTTTTTACATTTAATGACAATTTATTCGCTCTGAACCATTCTGAATAATTTTGAAGATCATGATTTAAATTTTTAATCAAAGCCTTTAAATCCCTGTTAGAAATAAACAGGTTGGTATCATCAGCAAAAAGAACTGGAAAAGTGGTCGTAGAAACAGAAGCAAAATCATTAATATAGATAATAAATAATAATGGTCCCAAAATTGAACCTTGTGGTACACCATACTCCACGGAATTCTTTTTAGAGTCATAATTTTTTATACTGACATACTGTTCTCTATTAGTCAAATAATTATAGAGCCAGATATAGACATTGTCCCTGAATCCGTATTTATGCAGTTTTTGAAGCAGAATATTGTGGTTTACAGTGTCGAAAGCTTTAGATAGATCTAAAAATACACCAATTGCAAATTCCTTTTTACCCAAAGCCGTATAAATTCTATCCACTAGTTCAATAAGAGCCATGTGAGCTGAATGACATTTCCGAAATCCGAACTGGTAATTATATAATATATTATTCTTAATTAAGTGTTGATGCAGTCTTCTATAAACAAGCTTTTCCAAAATTTTTGAAAAACATGGCAATATGGAGATAGGACGATAATTTGAGAAGGATGCATTTTCACCATTTTTATACAAAGGTACAACTTTAGCCATTTTTAATTCAGAAGGTACTATGCCACTTTTCATAGATAATGCAAAAATATAAGTAAGTGGTTCAGAAATCGTAGATATAACATCTTTAATAATAGAAGCACTTATTTCATCATGACCAGGAGCAGATGTTTTTAGACCTGCAATGATTTCCTGTACCTCACTGGAATTAGGTGGTTCAAACTCACTAAAAGAAGAATATTTACCTTTAATGTAGTCTAGAGGATTGACATTTGTGGCGAAAATTCTCTTAGCCAGATTAGCACCAACATTAGAGAAATAATTATTGAACTCACATAGCCTGGCTAACGCCAGACTGCTGTGTGAGCTCGAATCTTTTCGAACTTCACAACAGCCTGGGGACCATGGCCGACATTTTTCCATGGATTTGGGCACCAATCACAGAACGAGGAGGGACGGTAAGACGATGACGCGCTATTTGACATAAAGCTTGTAGTTTGTTTAGGGATAAAAAAAAATAAAAAATATTTACGGATCCAACATGACAGCAGCAGACGCGATGCCATCTTTCGATCAAGCTTTAGAACGTGTTCTAAATAGTTTAGCTCAAAAGTTTACAGCAGGTACGTCATACGTCATCTGATACCATGATACGATTGGCTATGGCTACGTGCAGACGCATGAGAGACATTCGTAGCGCCCAATAAACGGCTATGGACAATCGTAAACCACACCTCTCCTACGAGAAAATGAATTGGTGGTCCCCAGACTAAATATCACTTGTGATTTTAGTCTGGCGTTAGCCAGGCTAGAACTCACATGCAATATCAAAAGGATTATTGAAAGTACAGATCGAAGCCATGGAGAAGGCCATGGAGAAGGCGCATCATTTCAAGATCCTGCAGCTCCGCTAAGGGACAACAAAATCGTGGCCTTAAAAGAACCCCTCAGAGCCCCAGAGCATATTCAGCGATGCCAAAGATAACGTTTTACTTATGTCCAGGTTGTCCTGAATTAAAATGAAAGTATGACACTTGAAGCGTACATTGAAAGGGGGTGAAAAATAGCTTTCGGTCTCAGCAGGTTAAACTCCAGCCTGAACCGAACCAGGAGCCAATGGAGAGCAGAGGACTGGGTTAAATCAAATAAGGAATAAGACGTGAATAAGGAGATTTATTTTTGTCATTATAAGACACTGCACAACGAACTGTATCCTCTGCATTTGACCCATCCTTCGACGCCGCTGAGACGACTCGTAAAGGAGCAGTGGGCGACCGCGGTGCAGAACCTGGGGACCCATCTCCAGATGTGGAGCCAGGCTGATGATCAGAATCACCTGGCTGCAGGATTCACGTATTGTACATGTTTATAGTGGTAGGGGAAACCAGAGAAAACCTACGCAGACACAGAGAGAACATGCAAACTCCACACAGAGTCCAGGTGGGAACCAAAACTGGGACCTTCTAGCTGTGAAGCACAAGCGCTAACTGCTGCACTACTGTGCAACGGTTTTTAATGTCAACACCAACACTTTTGAAGTCGGCCCTAGATGCATTTACAAACAAACAACAACATTGGTTCATTATTCTCATTCTTTTGCACAGAAAAAAAAACCTTTTCTTTTCCATAACTGTGATTTCCATTTCGGCTGAAATGATCCTGATTACAGCTGTTTCCATAATCAATCAGCCCAATGCACTGTTTCCGCGGGGCATTAGTCGTTCAATGAATTGTGCCAAAATTAAAGCCCTAAATGTCGTTTAAAAGCAATCCATTTTCATTCCAGCTGAATATCTCAGAAAATAATGAGTTCATCATGAACAAAAACCTGATGGTCTGAAACACCTTCAGCTGCAGTTGCGGCTGACAAAGGCTGACCGCTGTGTCCTATTCGCTATTGAATATGAATTAAAATATGAGCAGATTTTTTTTGCGTTCGTGGTGTTACAAATCTGCTATTACAAAAAGCATTGAATTTGACTTGCTGCCACCTGTATAAGTGATAAACAATTAACTCAATGTTTGTACATATTTAGTCCTCTGTACATTTGTAATTTGCAGAACATTTTGTCAACTAAAACTGAAATTATCTGGTTAGATATTTTTTATTCCAATAACTGAGTTAAAAATACCATCAGCATTTTATTTATTTTGCTTCCCATTAAAAAACAAATAATTTTTCCTACGACTGTTCTTTATACTGTGAAAACTCCAATATTACTCACTTCAAGAGTAAATCTGTTGCTGGACAGTACTGGAAAGCCAAGTAGCCATATGCTGCTGTTGTTAATAGTGATAAATTAATTTGCATTTGGAGAAGCTTTTCAGGAGGATTACAAACACAAAAAATCTATTATCTGCTGTTTTCTCACCTCTATGTTCATATTTGTTCTCAAAAACGCTCATTACAGACTGTTTGTGGCGATGTCTTGGCGTTACGTGAGTAAAGCTTCACTAGAGACGGTATTGTTGGCCCGGTCCACGCTCGGCGTAATGAAGCACAGCTCTGTCGGGACAAGCGTTGGACGTGTAAGAGGCATGTCTGTACAGAGCATACCGATGTTCTCGGGCTGCTCCTTTGAAGCGGCCGTTCATGAGAAATTATTGATTTCTGTGAATGGTTAGTCCAGCGGGCAGAGGCCCCCTCAGAATATCAAGCTGACCCGCACAAGCCTCACCCAGGGAAGATTTATGTCCAGTTTACACAGCCACAAAACGGCCGTACTTTGGTATCGGACAACGTTTCTTTTACATGCACATCGTATCACCTGACACCCGGCCTCACTGAAAACTTTGGACGAGGTAGTTCCATGTCTCAGTGGGAGGCCGTTCTCAGCCGCTCTGACTCTTGTGAACAGGAGGGCGAACTCAGAACGGTCACGTCACACCCCTGTCTGAGCACTCATTAGGTAAACTCACGATCGCATTATATTGTGTTGTGAGGCTTCTCACATTCATATTTAATCTCTTTTTCATGAATGTATACGTCGGTTATTAACTGGCTGCCTGACAGTATCTACGCGTCATTAAAAGACTACAGTATATCCTAACACAGCATCAACTGCTGTTTAAAGTCCACAGACACACAGATGGATTGAATGACTTTGTTTTTACCGTGTCCTGTGATTCACACATTGTGCAGTGTTCGTGGGCCGCATATGTAATGAAAGCGTAGTTAGCTGCCTGACTGACAGCTCGTGCTGACGGAAAGCAAAAACCAGCCTCATAAGCATCTGTTCAATGGCAATTAGTGAACACACACAAGAGAGCAGGATCGATCGGCGGGAAACATCGATTTCCTTTAGTCCAGCGTTTCTCCCACTCTGGAAAATTGAACAAGACGGATGTGACGGCGCTGGAGCGCTGGCCCGACGGTGGCCGCGCTCGTTACACGTGGCTAATGGGGGACAAATGGATGGGAGAGAAACGCTGGTCTGGACACGAGCACGGACATGTTCACTTAAGGACCGGGACAATGTGGAATAAAGACGGCACACTCACTGGACAGTGTATCGCTCCAAGACAGGACTGAACTCATGACTAAATATAATTTTGCATCCGCCCTCACAACACCAGCCCATTCATTCATGCATCCATTTAATCTGGATTCATTTCTGTGGTGTGGCACAAACACAAAGTAAATTGCAAAACTATTCCAACAGGTAGGACCTTTTTCAAAAAGATGCCAAGCCTGGTTTCTTTCTTTCCCATTACTGACATTTACTTAAACATTGATGGGTGACTTGTATAGAAGTTGAGCAGATGTTTCTGTTTATCTATTTGGATTCACTGTGAGGTGGGAGTCACATGACTTGACTTAAGTCGCAATTTTTGGGACTTGACACTTACTTGACCAAAGCGCCAAAAAGACTGCTTGACTTAGACTTGCCTTTCGTGACCTGAGACTTAACTCGGGACTTGAGGCCAATGACTTGCTGTAGCATTATGTTTATTATGATTCAAGATCGATTGATGAAAGGATTCAGTGTAAAACCAGTGCATTTATGTTTACTATGGTAATTAGCCACATGCTAATGACAAAATGTGCATTTCTTTGGATTAAAACGATTTCAACAGTGAGTGAAGAGATTCATAGACTTCAGAGAAGAGCCCACAGACAGCAGGGCAGAAGGCTGTGCAGAATCTACTTTGAGCAGGGGCGAATCCGAGCAGACAGGGGCTGGGGCATTACAGGGGAACCCCGACATAGAAACTGCCAGAATAAGCAAAAAATAAAAACATCTTTCAGAGTGCATGGAAGAGCAGCTCATGTTTAACAAATTCTTGTTTCAATACAGTGCCTTGCGAAAGTACTAATACACCTTGAACTTTTGCACATTTTGTCATGTTTACAACCATAAACGTAAAGATTTTATTTTGAATGAATTTTACTGAAAGTTCACACACAAGTAACAGACAACTGTGAAGTGTCTTGTGAAGTGTCTTGTGAAGTGTCTTGTGAAGTGTCTTGTGTGTGAACTTTCAGTAAACAATTCAAAATAAAATCTTTATGTTTAGGGTTGTAAACATGACAAAACGTGCAAAAGTTCAAGGTGTATTAGTACTTTCGAGAGGCACTGTATTTGTGAAGGAAGAGAACAAACTCCCATTACCTGGATAAAAATCAGATTAGCAAATCTCTGATTTTGATATAAAAGTAATAAGAAGCATGTCTGATAACATAACTCTGTTTGTCCAAGTGTTAGAGGATGTTAGTGACAGAAACTTTACCGAACAAACATAATAATGAAGGAAAAAGGATGAGCCGAGGCACTCTGAATAGCAAAAAAAGTAGTGGTTTATTAAAAAGTGTCAAAAGCGTTAAAATCTCAACTGAGTCTTCATCAGGGTAAACATAATAATGAATATGATTTGATGTTCCCATATCCTTTTCTGGTATTGTCTGCAGTGGTATCAGTCCATACAGTTGGGCAGAAGTCAATGTTTAATTATCTTAAAGCCTTTGGAGGTTTGTGATTTAGCATCTGTTAGAAGTTGAGTGAAGATAATGGTCAGAACCACCTGACTAGAGGATTGACCTATTGTGCATGTTTGTGGTTGATGGGATAAACCGGAGCACTTCACTCTCATCACTGGGCTGTGGCGCTTAGGAAAAGGACAGTGAGAATGTGTGCTTTTAAGAGAATCCAGCTGATTCCCGCTGCTTCCTGCCGCGGTGGCAGCGTTCACGTCCGACACACAGGTTTATTTTTAGATCTCACAAATCTATCGCCTTATTGACCTCGTAGCTCCTTTATTACGAGGCCCATTTGCCAAGAAATAAAGAGGATCTGAAGCCCGAGATGAGGAGATGGTCGTTCTGCATTTCCTCCCCCTCTCTCTCTGCGAGCTGTCGGACGATTCTGTCCGCGGTCCAAATCTTTCTTACACGTTTGCCGGTACCTGAGTTTCATTTTGATATTCTGCTCACCGGCGCACTAGTGTGTCCTGAGTTTACCTTGAACTCCGCTGCTTAAATAAAGGTTTTTCATTTGTTTGCAGTGTGATGTCTTTAACCTCTTTAAGTTAAACCTCAAGTGTTTTTTCTCCAGTTCAGCTTTACCCAAATCTGAAATCTTACAGCCTATAGGTCAGTGGTGCCTCATTTGAAAACTAAGACAGACTCATTTCATCAGATCTTTTCCGTCTCATTTTTGTCATTTTTTTCGTCTCATGTTCGTCACATTTGTGACCCGTCACTAGAACGAGGGACACAAGTCGGCTGACTCACTTTCTCGCAAACGGAGGAAGATGGGTATTTTTTGAAAATGGTGATTCTCGCTTTTTTGCAGATTCTGAGATCACGAAGAAACCTCCCTATGTTTGAGAACCCAGTTTTGGTATATATTAAAAGCGAACAATTCTAGGTAAAAATCTCCATGTTTTTCCTTCAGATTGTGGGGGAGTGTGTGTATTAGCATACCGGTAAGCAGCTTTGTCTCCTCTCTTTGCCCCCATCCTTCAGGGCCCAGCGTGGCTTCTTATGCATGCTCTATCCGAACGAGGCAATATGAAGTGAATTTACACTTTTTTCTTAAGTTGTTGCCGCCAAAAACCTCACAAAGAAGAAGTGGATTTATTAATCACGGATAATTGGCGCCGCTTCCTCATGAAGAGCCTTGATAGCAAAGCAGCGACAGCGGGACAGAGACGCTTTGCTTCTGTTGTGTTCAAAAATGGATGAAAAAGAATTCGTAGGCTCGTTCTATTAAAATCAAAATCATTGTTTTATTCCCTGAATTTACAATCTAAAACAAAAGTTATGCAGCTGTCCCCAGGGACACATGTTGATCGACCAGCAAGGAGAGAGAGAGAGAGAGACCGAACCGGTTGAGTACGAGTAATTTATAGGAACAGGAAGTAGGTGGCTACTTGTTGAAGAACTAATCAATGTCCTTGGAATGCTTCTTCTGCTGCGCGATCTGACTCTGCATTATAACACACTGCCCCCAGTGGATTCCAAGAGTAAGGACAACAATACAGCAATTCAATTCAAATCACCCCAAAAGCACAGATCAACACAGTTTCTTATAATCATTAAAGCCTATTATAACAAAAACATATATAAAATAGCCAATACTTCCCAGACAGGAGAAGACTTTCCCGTGGCAGCTTCAGCGCTAAAAAAAGCATCCCACAAAGCACCAAACTGTAAGTGTAGTATCTTCATATTACGGTGGATTTTGCGTTTGAGTTGATCTCTGAGGTCTCGCTCTGTCAACAAAACATCTGCCTGTTTCCACGTTAGAATACGCTCGTCTCCACCGTCATGTGTCGTGTGTTTCCTTTTGTTGTTTGGGGAGGAGGCACCGCTGCTTTGGTTTGCGTTTTTGACACATCCTTTAGCGAACAAACGCCACGCAAAAAAGGAAGTTTTATACAGTGCCTCTCGAAAGTACTAATACACCTTGAACTTTTGAACATTTTGTCATGTTTACAACCATAAACATAAAGATTAAATTTTGAATTTGCCCTAACCATTAAATAGAGGCCACCTGTGTGTAATCTACTCTCAGTATAATTCCAGCTGTTCTGTGAGGCCTCAGAGCTATGGTCAGAGTGTATTGGTCACTAAACAACATCATGAAGGCCAAGGAGCACACCAGAGAGGTCAGGGATAAAGCTGTGGAGAAGTTTAAAGCAGCGTTAAGTTATACAAAGATTTCCCAAGATTTGAACATCTCACGGAGCACTGTTCAATCCATCATTCGGAAATGGAAAGAGTATAGCACCACTGTGAACTTACCAAGACACGGCCGTCCACCTAAACTAACAGACCGAACAAGGAGAGCACTGGTCAGAAATGCAACCAAGTGCCCCAAGATAACTCTGGAGGAGCTGTGACGTACTGCCGCTGAGCTGGGGGAATCTGTACATGGGACAACTATAAGTCGTACTCTACACAAATCTGGCCTTCATGGACGAGTGGCGGAAGAAAGCCATTATTGAAAGGAGGCCATAAGAAATCCTGTTTGAAGTTTGCTAGAATCATATGGAGGACACAGCTACCATGTGGAAGAAGGTGCTTTGGTCAATGAGACAAAAATGAACTTTTTGGCCCAAATGCAAAACGTTATGTATGGAGCAAACCTAACACTGCTCATCGGCCTGAGTGCACCATCCCCAGTGTCAAATATGGTGGGGGGAGCATCATGCTATGGGGCTGCTTTTCCTCAGTGGGGACTGGGAAGATTGTAAGAATAGTTGGGAAGATGGATGGAGCCAAATACAGAGACATTTTGGAGGAAAACCTGCTGGAGTCAGCAAGAGAAATGAAGATGTGGCGGAGATTCACCTTCCAGCAGGACAATGACCCTAAACACAAAGCTAAATCTACAATGGAATGGTTTAAAAACAAACATATTAATGTGTTAGAATGGCCCAGTCAAAGTCCTGACCTAAATCCTATTGAAAATCTGTGGAAAGACCTGAAAACTGCTGTTCACAAACGCTCTCCTTCTAATTTGACAGAGCTTGAGTTGTTTTGTAAAGAGGAATGGGCTAAAATGTCAGTCTCTAGATGTGCAAACCTTGTAGTCATACCCCAGAAGACTTGCTGCTGTTATTGCAGCAAAAGGGGGTTCCACAAAGTATTATTTCATGCTGTGTGAATACTTGTGCACGCCGCACTTTTCACTTTTCACTTTTCTATTTTTTGTAAAATAACAGAATCATGTATCATTTTGCTTCACAGTTGTCTGTTACTTGTGTGTGAACTTTCAGTAAAAAATTCAAAATAAAATCTTTATGTTTATGGTTGTAAACATGACAAAATGTGCAAAGGTTCAAGGTGTATTAGTACTTTCGAGAGGCACTGTACAAACGCCTATTGTCGATCAGTTTCTATGCATTCTATGCAGGCCTGAGGACTGAAACCCCACACATGACACGACTGGGGGAGCTTTACAGCAGTATGGCTTTTCTAAATGAGATGTAAATGAGCTCTATTGTCACTCAGAGCAGCAGAGAGAGGTGAGAAGTGCTCAAACTTTAGAGGCTGTTTTCTCACGTTTGAGATATTTTGAGTTCCTACATTCAAATTGCCACATCTTCTCCAAATATTATCAGACTTCCATGTTTTACACATTGTTGGAAACTTTGGAGACTACACTTTCATAATCTATGTCCAACTCAAAATGCCCCAAAACCGAGTTGTGTCACTACTTTCTGTGATCGGTCACATTTTTTGCCACTTTTCTGTTGGTCTTTTGTGGCGTTTTTGTCATATTTGGTCATATTTTCGTCACATTTTTGTCACTTCACTGTTATTCTTTGTTCGCTTTTTGTTACATTTTCATCCCTGTTCTCATCTCATTTTTGTCACTAGATTTGTCGCTGAAGAAAAGGTGTTCTGTTCAAGAGGTTAATGACAGCGTATTTGTACTGACATATACACACAGCCCCACTGTGTAAGTTTGGATGATCATATTTAGAAACTGGAGCTCCATTTGTTTCCCGGTGAGTGTGATTTGTCGGGCGGGCTTCTGAAGAGCGAAGTCTCCTGAACGTCTCTCTGAGACGAATGGATCTCAAAGTCTGCGGTGGATCTCATCGCTGCTGACATCCGCGCGCGAGTGCTCGGGCCTACAGCGCTGTCAGAGGGTGAGTGTTTGGACACGTCCAGTAAAAGGCAGGTTAGTTCAGAGTGTGGAAGTGTAGCCTGACAGACTGAAGAGCCTCTCCGCTGGTATCAGTGCAGAAGGTGCTGACAGGAGATGGCAGCTGCTCGCCGGAGGACTACAGAGAAACACCTTGGTTTTACCGACATTGCAGCGTATCGTGCATGTGTCAACTGCTCGCTTCTATATTGGATATCACATGAAGCTGCTCTGACGGCAACTGCAGCCACTTGAACCAACCAGACCGGCCCCACAGGCCGAGGGACGGAACCCAAGGCCTTTCAACAGTGTGAAGTAAACTGGCCCTATGTCCATTCTGGAGGAGCACAGAAGGGCCACTGGCTCTAGGGCCACCGGTCTGGCCTCTCAAGTTTCTCCTTAACCTCTTAACCGAGCGATGAAAACAAGGATGAAAACGGAACAAAAATGTGCTGGAAAAGCAACAAAAAAGTGACAAAACAACATGGAGAAAACACGACAACAAAGCAACGAAAAAACAACAAAAAAGAGACGAAATCACGACGACAAAGCTTTGAAAAAATGATGTCCCAGTTTACCCAGGACAGTCTCAGTTTTGAGTCCTTTGTCCCACGTCCCAATAGATTTCTCCAAAACCATTGATTTGTCAGTTTCTGTCCCAGTTGTCCTGTTTTTTGGCCAATATAGTCCCCAAAGTAGCAAACTTCACTTGAAAATGAATGTTTGTGGCCCATGAGATTATCAGTTACCAAGTATAAACCAATTAAAAAGTCAAATCTAGCATCTCCTCAATGCGAATCGGCGCATGTCATGAGACAACAACAGTTTTACCATTCAGCATGGGAAAAGATGATCAAGATTTGGAACCCTGCGGCATATTCTCGAATTGTGTCCAGTTGTGTGGTCACCCTAACAAAAAAGCAACAAAAACGTGACAAAAACACACAACAAAAAGGTATGAGACCCTGGGCTGGGGTTCCAAAATCACGTTGAAAAAAGAAGGAACACCATTTTTGATACTTTATTTTTTATTTTTTTTATCAAAAACACACTTATTTGTGAATTGTGGTCAAGAAACTAAAAAAATAAATCATTTTTTCACCCAGTTTGATCTCTTAACATACTTTATAAACTTACGTGCACACAAAACCACCTGATCTTACCCAGTAACATGTTCATGTATTGCACATACAGTATAGATTTATTGGGAGATTGTATTTCAAGAGCATTTTTCTGACAATGGTGCGACAATAACTCCACTTTAGTAGTTCCTACTGTCTCCACACGTTTTTTTCATTACAGTTTTTTTGTTTATATATCTAATTTCAAATTTGGAATTTGTTTAGAATATTTTATTGTTGAATTTCTACTGATTTATTTTTTCACTAATAAACATTCTATTTTAAAACTATACAAGATATTAATAATCGCCTCTGAAAAGTCAGTTATAATGCCTTATTGTTGTCAGAAAACATAAGTGATCTACAGCAAAGGTTTTAAATGTACAGTATATCTCAATTTTCCTATTCACCTGAAGTGTCTCGTCTTTAATGTTCATGAATACGTTGGATTTGAAATGTTTTCTGCTTGATTTACATGATTATATGATTACAGAGGGGTCCCGGGTCGTTCACATGGTAGTTTTGGGGGTCGCAGCTGAAAAAAAAAAACAAAAAAATGTTTCATATAATAACAATAATTTGTACTTTTTGTATAATATAAAGGGCAGGAAAAGAAGAAAGGATCTACTGAAGCAGATTTCACCTTGCCATAATAGAAATCTGCCTTCATTTGGTTTATACAGGAACATGCCAGTCAAATGTAATGCTTTTTCCTTTTTAATGCTTAAATACTACATTTCAATGCCACAAGCGCAGGAATAAGTGGTGCATATTTTATTACTTAAAATTTGCAAACATGTCATCAAACATATGTAAACAAACAAACAAACAAAAAAGAATTGTTACATTTTAGCCCAAACTGCTGCTAATTATGTTTTGGGTTCCCAAAGTGCGGCTCACTAAAGTGGGGGTTGCAAAATGATTTTGAGACTATGTTTTTTACATTTCTGACATTGAATTTGATGTGTTTTTGACTGATCAAAATGCAGAATCCATCCAATCACTAAACTAGAATTTAAATGCTTTGCACCTTATATTATTATAAATGCTAATATCATTTTACAGAAGGGGTCCCAAGTTGTTTGTTAAGTTAGTTTGGGGGTCGTAGTCTGAGAAGTTTGTGAACCCCTGTTTTAGACCATAATGATGGTTAAATAGTATACATTTTTTTAACAATGTCATAATTTTCTAAGAAATTTAGATTTAAAGCAAGTTTCCATGCATTTCATTGAATGACTTTGAAACCCTGTATTGGTAAGACGCTAACCCTGCGTTATGGGCTCGACACACTGGAGGCGATGTCGCTCCTCTTCAATTCATTTCCGATGGAGCTAGCGCGACAAGGTGAAAATCACCCTCCCGCTAAGCGACAGGCGACATTCGTGCATATGAAATTTCATGCTCGTCCACATAGACGTGCACACGAGGGCTTGCGACGCAATACAAGAAAGTTGAGAAATGTTCAACTTTCGTTAGCGAGGGTTTAATTGACATAACATCGATCTGAGAGGGTAAGACTTTCATAATTTCCCCCAACTTTAGTCAATCTGTTAGAAAACATATTATCCAGCCAAATCATCTTCGAATTCAATGTCTTCCCTATTGGAAACAATCATGAATGATTCTATATTCCTTCATCTCCACACCATATAGCTAAAATACTGTCCACTTCCGTAGCTCAAGACATCTGTATAAACTTGTGATCGACACTGAAACACATGTGTGTCGCTTTCGTTAGCCATTGCAGTTTTGCCGCGTCCCGTGTGTTGGTTCTCACCCAGGAGATGATGAGATTCGCCAGTCGCTGTCGTTTGTCGCCTCCCGTGTGTCGAGTCCATTAGACTAGACCCAGCGGCTAAAAGAGTAGGTCCATGGACAGTGTTTGCCTTTTCCCGCTTAAAGTAATAGTCTGTAAGTCTGGAGAAGATGGAGAATATATACTGTAAGTGAGGAGAGATAGAGTGAAATATGAAAGTAGACAATCCAAGCCCCCCCTCTTTAACCAGTTTGTAAAATGAGATGAGCAGGAACCGAATTTTCAAAAGTAAATGATCAAGCTCTTGATTGGACCTGACAGGCTGGTTCACAGGAAAAGCTGTCCCTCCCTCCTGGATCTCAGCAACAAAGTCTAGTACAATGGTCGCTAGCTGCTCTGCTTTATGACCGCAACACTGGAGGCAGCCATTGCTCCTCCATTGCTGTAGTACCTCCATATCATCGCTAGGCCCCCATTGATAAGCATTGGACATTAGACACGTTAAAAACAACTTTAACGCCTGGTTTCTATTTTTTTAACACTTTCTACGGCTACATATTCCTCCTGAGATAACACTGGGTTAGTCACAAAAAAGAAACCAGGCTGGTTTTCCAAAGATTTTTTTTTTAATCTCCTACTTAACGGAGGTCGGACTGTTAGCATTGGAGCTGCGCGAGCTACACGTCACGCAAGGGCCGAGTCTACAGTGAAGATCCCGCCCTTATGCCCTTATTAGGAACATGCTTCGTCAGAGCTGGGGAGGAGGAGTCTGTAAATCCACCATGATTTCCCCCTCGAACGTGGTCATTATGGTAAACGGGGAGGAGTGAGGAGGAGCTGTCTATTCTTTTTAACGGTCTATGGTCTATGATCACCTTGACATCAAAATGCAAGACCAGGCGGTCGATTTTGTACATTTTATCAAATTGGAAAAACATTTAGACTTTCACACTATCACTTTAAGTGAGTAACGTCTTGTCCATAACATCCCATCACATAATCTAAATGTCTGAATGTGATTTGTGTTTAGAGGTTTTCAGCTCCAGCGCTTTACAACTGAAATAACAGCGTAATTACTATGAGTCCACGCACAAAAGGACATGCACCTAATATATGTCTGTCTGCAAACGACCAGGACATATGGCTGGTGTTGTCTTGGTAATATTGGAGACATTAAAACGTATTCCTCGTTGCTGTTCTACCTAATTGGGTACATTTTTGAATAGTCTAATACTAAACTAAACGTCGTTTGCGGCTGTCTAATGTAATTGGATTGTCTGAAGTGTTCTGAAGCCACCACAGATGTAAATATTTGCATTGAATGATAAATTAGGGAAACAACTAATTAACGTGAGCAGATGTGGAGTTGGATTGGGAACTTAATTAAAGACAGACTGAATCGTTGTGTTTGAACAAAGAAGGCGACTTAAGGGCTGATTTTTGGTAAATCACATTGAATCAATTCTCCCTTGAAGACTTCTGATCATGTCATAAACCATATTCTTTTGTCGGTAATTTTTTTAAAGTAATCATGGGTTCACTCTCCAGAGTTACCGCTCACTCCCCCCATGTCTGTGGTCCATTCTCTGGACGTCTGCCCTAACAATAGAGCTCCTATCAAATAAATCAGATTCTTTCCAACAGTAAATATCTCTGTCACGTGTTGGGCGCTGCAGCAGAAACATCCTGGAGTCTGTGTTTGACTGATGCCACAGGGGAGTGAGTGATGCTGAACAGGCTGTTTTTAATCGTATTTCACTGTCCAACAGGGCCAGACACTCACATCAGTTCACCCAGCCAGGGGCATGCTGGGACATCAGTTTGGCCTGGGAGTTTGATTATTTAAACCGGCCTACACATCTCCAGACTTGTGGCTCACCTCGTAAAGCGTCAGTTGTTGGCGTGGCCTCGCCGAAGGGAAGAGAGTATGTTTTGGGAAACACCATTTTTCTGGCGGAATATAAACATATTTAGGCTATCACACACAAATAAAGTCACGTCTAAATCGGGTCCAGATGGATGTTTTTTCACGGCAGATTGTTCAATAGAAGCGAGAAAACAGCAGTTGTAGCTAGCGTTAGCATGTAGCATGATGCTAACACGAAGCATCATGTTAGAATTCTCTGTTATTTATGATAGTTCATAAATAACTACCACTCACTCATGTGCAGGGGTGGACTGGGACAATAATTCGGCCCGGGCATTTTTTGGTTTGGACCAGCCCACCCATAGCGGGGAGCGGGCCGGCTCATGCGTGCGGCACATGTGCCACTGATGCGCCTGTGATGGGCCAATGGATGATTCCATTCCAGAAAACACGGGCTTCGCAGAAAATAAAAAAATAAAAACTAACGCACCGGCCCATTTTGGAACCGGCCCAACGGGTAAAATATATGTCCAGTCCCGGCCTGCTCATGTGGTAGGAAAATGCATATGAGCTGTGACAAGTTTACTAGAAAAACACATTAGAGAGCAAAAACAAACAGGCATCAACAACATCTAACAAAGGAAACCTTCACAAAAACAATGTTTAATGTGTTAAAGTCAGATTGATGGATTATTACATTATTGGCTGAATTATTATTATTATTTCTTATATTTTTTTCAGGATAAAACTCATTGAGATTAAAAGTCTCTTTTTCAAGAGTGTCCTGGCCAATTCATTACATTTGCATACGATTTTCATCTGGTTAGACCAATAGTGTAAGAACAGGCCAATAATGTAATCATCAAAACAGTCGGTGGCAAATTGTTATTACGTTATCGGCTTATTACATTTTGAAAGTGGTCTGTTATTACGTTATTGGTGCCTACAAGAGAGGAATGAAGGACTTATTTTTACTACAAAAACAAAACACTTTGCAGGGAACTAAATATTCCCAGAAAGAGAAGAGGGCATTGGAGTCAGTTACTCGTGGATCAATCGTCCACATTGGTTGTCGATGTGAGGTGAGTTTCTGAAGCACAAAGGCTCAAGCTCACAGATTGGCTGCCCAGTAGATTTGCAACTGCAGTGCAAAGCAGCCTTTAGCCTAACTACTTAATACTTTAGCACATGTTTGTGAGTCAGACTGTGTTTCCTTCCATTTGTGCTGTTGTGAAATGGTATTTTCGCAGCAGTTGTTGCCAACAAGAACGCAGCCAGCAGACGCGGCGGTGTCTGAAAAGCTCTTTTTATTTTTGCATCACAATAACATGAAGAATGACCGACATAATGTGTTTCTGTCTGTGCTCTATTTGTCACAATCACCCTGGTCTATTTACAACCTGAACTCCCTAATGCTGGGATTACCATCTGAACATTGCATTACCAAGAAGAAGGATCCATGGAGCCACAAAGAGAGGTGTGCGGAGAATGGGGCTCGGCACAAAGAGCCCGTAACGGTGCCGATAAAGCTGTGGCAGCGCTGCGTGCTCAGAGAGTCCTCCAGGAGGGTGCGTAAATACAGCCCAATGTTTGTTTGCCCAACAAAGCCGTGGAGAACATGTATGTACACACGGGCATATGATTACTGCTTTGTACTCACAGGAACAGTGCCCCGCTGAATACTAAACAGGCCCAGTGCTCCCCGCTCTCTTTACAAAGATAAAGCAATTATGAGCTGTTTTAATCTTTTGACAAGGCGGCTGCCTCTGGGGCCGGGTCCATGAATAAATATGGAGTGCAGGTCCTTCACTCCGCCAAAGCGAGCAGAGTCTTTGTACACCTGCCTGCGCCGTGTTTTCCTTGGAATCTCACAGGATACACTCTGTTATGTGTCTGAAATGTAATACAGTCCTGGTGGATATGTCCCTCAACGCTTTACCTCCGGTCAGATATTCCTCTCCAAACGTGGCTCGTGTTCTGGAGATGGGTCCTGGAGTGCTGCCCTGACTGCTCCTGAGAGGTCAAACTGGCCAACAGAACAATAAAGCAAGGGCGTAGGTCTGGTTTCATTATTAGTGGGGACACTACCCCCGGTAAAATGAGCTTTTTGTTTGAAAAAAGAGGTAAATAATTGATTGATTGATTGATTGATTGATTTGTTTATTTGAGCAATTTCAAGTTCCAGGTTGCCAGACAAAAGGAAACACAACAATGCCCAAAAAGGAGTAGGCCGAAGCAAACAATTCAACATATTTACAAACTTTACAATTGCCATTTATTTACATTCCGGTTTGTTCTCTGAAACCAACTCATTATGGTACAATTAACATATACATAACCATAATCAACACATATAGATACATAACCATAATCAAACATGGGAAATCAGTTTGCATTGTCTTCTGATGCATAGAATTGGGTTTAGAATACTGTCTTAGTACATTGTACTGAGTATTCTTAAACATCCAATAGTAATGGGTTATTGCTGCCATCTGATACTGCCCCATATAGTACCATCATTGTCATACTTATATATGCCTGTACATGGACAGTACGTGCATATATAACATAACATATACAACATAAAAATGCCGTCAAACGTGTCACATTTCTTAACTTAGAAATATATATTGTTTTGTAACTAAGCCGGCCCCTCCCCTCACTGCTACACTCAGCGACCAAAGAACAATGGGCTCTCCTCTCCTCCCACACTTGACTTCTCACTAAAACTTGTGATTGAAAGAGCATAACAACTATTTTCTGGTCGTATTTGAGTAAAACATCTGATCTAGTTAAACTACAGACATTGCATGTTTTCCGTGTAAATGTGGCGCACGTTAATGTGTTCCATGAACGAACTGTAACCCAGTTGCAACTCAAGAATGTGAAGATCTCTCTCGTCCTCTCTCCGAGCCTAAAGTGCCCACATCAGTGCTAAGCTTTTGTGAAAGATTCCACAATAAAGAAGATTTCCACATGTCCCCTATACCCGTCACATCAGAAGTGGGAGCAGCTGGACTTAAAAACATTCTCACACCCCCGCATTTGGCTCGAAAACACCTGTATGAACTCTGCCCAGCCGCTGCTCGAGTTATTGTAGGGAAATGTAAATGCTCGGAAAGGAAAAAGGTGGGAAATATTGGTGAGGAATGTCCCTGCCAGGCCGTAACTTTCTTAAGGACTGGTGTGGACCTTAAGCCCGTGCAATTAAGCGCCTCAAAACGTTGTCACGATACTAACATTTCAAACTCAATTTTGACACAAACTCGACAACGAACTTGACACTCAATATCAATTTCAATGCCACAGCAAAAAAAGGGAAAAAAGTCCCCTCTCAGATATATACTTTATTTGCTATAGTAGACTTTTGTCTCTCAACATTATATTAGTTTATTTGCTTTCACCATGTTCTTCAAAGATCACTGTAATAAAAGGTCTAATGTCAATTGCTTAAAGGGACTAGATGCAAGTTGTTAATTTTTATTCTCACTACTGCCACCTCAGATCTTACGCGTAACTGCAGTCTCTATATTAAGCTCGGCAATTGACCTGAATGAACACCTTTGTGAGTGACAGTGCAGGATTTTAGAGGCAGTTGTGGTGAACAGGTCTGGGCTCATTCTACACATTAGGACATGGCTGCAGAGGCGGCGCCCGGGGGGGGCTTGAGCACCCCCTGAGATTGTCAAAGCACCCCCAAAGATTGTGGCCACTAAATCAAAGGAGCACTAGTTATCTGTAGAAACATCCCTCGGACTGATACCGCCTTTGCTCTGCCCAATCCCGTCAGACCTTGGAAGCTAAGCAGGGAAGGGCCTGGTCGGTACTTGGATGGGAGACCGTTTAGTAACACCAGGAAGCCTGGTGAATGCAGTGTGTGAGGGAGTGGTTGGTGGTGGTCGGAGGGGCCGATGGCGCAGACTGGTTGCCTCGCTTCCGTCAGTCTACCCCAGGGCAGCTGTGGCTACAATAGTAGCTTACCACCACCGAGTATGGAGTGAATGAATAATGACGACAGTGCAGTGCTTTGAGAAACTTGGTAATACAGGCTTGTAAAGCGCAATACAAGTGTAAGGACGTTTAACATGAAAAGGAGTGAGTAGGACAGGTTTAATTCTAAAGGACGGGGCTTTGTCCGAGGCCCAGTGTGATGTTAATGCGGCCGTGCGTCAGAGCGCACGCTCGGCGACAGCAGGAGTCGGGCTGAGTCTGACTCCAGGGTCATTATTACAGTCGTTCACTAAATTTGATCAATGAGCTGAAGTTAGACTGATGTTATAAAGTCAGACTCTGCTCCTCTGGCTCTGAACACAAATCAGAAGTTATTATTGTGCACTTTTGATACAGCGACGTGAGCGTGGCTGAACCTAAAGCACAAGAACAGAGCGAGTCCTCCTGCAGCGAGACAAAGTCTGGACGAGGAAATTACACAACAGCGGAAAAAAGTTCACTTAAATCATGAGCGCGTTGCACTTCTCTCAAGTCGTGGGCATCCGTTTGATAATCAGCTCAACTTTAACATTAACTGTGTTCGAGAAGCGGCTCTAGGATGCAGAGTGTGAGGGGAGTGTGGGGGAGATTACGACGTGAGAGCAAAGCCACACATTCACGAGGACCTGCTCCTCTGGCCTCACGTCCTCCCAGGGTGGACATAAAACTCACAGAGGCTCTCAGTGCTGCTGGAGTTAAAGGCAGGTCCAGAGCCTCCTCCTTCTCCATACAGCACTTTGACCGCTCACAACGCCTTTGCAGCCCAAACACTGCTGTTCCGTTCTCTCGGACGCCCAAAATTACGCATTTGCGGGTGCACGCGCGTTTATTATGTATGTTATGTTGTCTAATTGCCCCAAAAATGATTTTTTTTGTGAGCACCCCCAAGAAAGCCCTCAGCACCCCCTAAGCACCCCCTGGGACAAATGTCTGGTGCTGCCGCTGCATGGCTGGACATGCAGGGGGAGGAAAATACTTAATTTTAACATTTTTAAACTCCGTGTAGTCCCTTAAACTGTACTCGTCTCTAATCCTCAATATAAACGATTTACAGACTGGATTTGGCCCATGACCGTCATGAACAGTAACAGTCACTGCTGCCACATTTAGGAGCAAACTGTAAGTCAGAGCAACAATGCTTAAAATGTACCTTTGAAATTCCTCCAAATACATTCATGAGTCAAGTATAAACAGTAAACATGTACGTGCACAGTTGGTATTGAGATAATTTCATTTTGTTGAGAATTTTAAGAGAAAAACTGATACATGTAAGCAAATGCAAGCGGCTAGGCTAAGCTACGCCATAGGAATGAATGGGCTGCTAATCTAATGTTAGCTCTCTCGGCACTCGGCATTTCTACACGTTTTATCCAAACGCTGCTCCTTTCAACACGGTCCGGCAGCAGCCATCGTATTCTACGGATGCATTTGGTTTAAGAACTTTATCTAGAATTTTAGTATCATACAGAGAGTGATTTTATGTCGAATAAAAGTTTTAAGATACTGCGCACCGGCTCTGAGAGCGGAGCTGAAGGAGGAGCTGCTCTGTGCTAAACATGCACCAGAGGAAATGACAGAAAGTATGGATACCTGCTCAAATTTAGCCTCAATACTAGTTGATATTTTGTCTTTTTTGACAACCCTACTGTAGTTCTTTGTATTAGAGTAAATGTTATTGGGAACCAAAGACTTATATTTGATACGCAGCAAACTGTAAAAAAAAAAAAAAAAGAAGAAAGAAACAAGCATAACAAACCTAGAGTGTTTTTATGATACTTCAACGTTCTCGAAATGCACTACAATGTAATTCCACTCTGGTAAGCGGACAAAAGCCAAATGGATGTTGACAGTGAAAATAACATTAGCGCTGTAATATCAATCTAGGTTGGCTCCTGTTTAAATTGTTTGTGAACAAGAGTGTAGTTGTTGCAGTTGTTGCTGTTTGACTGAAATGACTAAAATGACCTACGGACTTCAGGTAAAAAGTACGAATTACTGACATCCTTGAAGTTTCTTTGCCGGCGCAAATCTGAAGTTTGGAAGGTAATAACGTCCCCTGATTATTTACTGTAAGTAGAATATTCCTCCCCGAGGCTGTGTATTAAACCCACTTTTGGACTGTCTTTTCACCTCAGACTGTAAACGTATCCACAGATCCAACCACATGTACACATTTGCAGATGACACTGCCATGCTGGGGCAATTACGGACAATGAAGAGAGCGCCTTCAGAGAAGAGGTCTGGGCACACACAGACAGGTGCCATGAACTTGCTCTTAAACACAAACAAGACAAAGGAACTTGTTAGTGACTTTAATAATCGTAAACAAAAATGCCACCGCCTGGTCTGAGGATAAATGGGAAGGAGGTCGAACAGCTGAGGGGATATACATATCTATCCATCCCTCCGAGGACCTGACAAGGCTGCTTTAACACAGAGCCTCTTCGCCAACTTCTAAAGTGTGCTCACATACAGGCGCACAGTGTGGTTCTCTAGTTGCTCCTTAGAGGACAAGAAGGACCTGCAAAGGGTAGTCAACTCTGCAGAGGATTATCGGCGCTTCTTTACCTTCTTTGAGCAGATTTATTTCACCCGCCTCAAGAAAGAACAGGGCTAAGAATATCTGCTCTGACAGCACTCACCCAGGACATTGCCTTTTTGAAACACTTCCCTCTGTCCGTCTCAGGGTTCTCAAGGCCCCGAAGGAGAGACTGAAAAGGATCTTCTTTCACAGGGCGGTTGGAAGTTTAATTGGACACATCATGAGGCCAGTGCGTAAATCACTGGTGAGCACTTGAAATGACTTTTGTGATATTTATGCAGATTTTCAATTGATATTCTATGTAGCCTATATCAGTGGTTCCCAACCTTTTTCCTTGAAGCCCCCAGTCCAAAACGGTGGCCCCACAAATGTATCAAAATATGATCAAATTTGCTAATACGTATTTATTTCAAACAAATAAACTGAAATTGGAGTGTTTAATGCCCCTGTTGTTCTTACTAAGTCATATTTGATGTGTTTAGACCCTCCCCCCAAGGGAGTGCTCTCAAAGATCATTTTGTTGTGATTAATTTTGCAATGAGGATAAAGACCTACAGGTGCTCGTCATATAATTAGAATATCATGAAAAAGTGCATTTATTTCTATAATTTATCTTAATGTGAAACTAATATATGATATAGACTCATTGCATGCACAGTGACATGTCAAGCCTTTATTTGTTATAATTTTGATGATTATGGTTTACAGTCCATTTTCAAAATATTATAATTTTATGAGATTTTAAATTTTGGGGTTTTTACAAGCTGAGCCATAATCATCAAAATTAGAGATGCACCGATCCAGCTTTTTTGCTACCGATACCGATACTTGGATTTGAGTATCTGCCGATATCCGATTTTTTGCCGATACCAAGAGACCTTCTTAAAAGTGGCCTTCTCTGAGTGAAAAATTGAATTGACTATTTTCTCCATTTTAAGATCAATAAAGTCATATTTTATTGTCATGGTATTATGGATCAATTATCAATAATATCTATTGATAAACTCTTGGATAAAATTTAACAAGGATCACTGGACTTTTCTACATTAACATATCCTTGGGTAGCCTGTATGACAGGCTTTAGGCTTTAGGTTTAATATAAACAACTCACATGAAGTGATCTGATCATTATAAATATGTTAGATCAGTTTTTTCTTAATTAGGCTACTTTAGGTATTTCTATCATAGTTTCTGACCCAGCCTTAATTAGTTTTCGTTAGCATTAGCGTTAGCTCCCGCTAGTTTAGCATACTGATGCTAATCACGGAATTTTGCGCAGCGATCAAAAAGGATACAACTAACTATGCGGTTGAATTCCCCTGGTTCTCCCCTTTAAAATAATATGCAGCATGCCCATATTCACTAAGATGTAGGTGGTAAAAGTTGTGTTTTTAAGGCGTTGAGAGCCATAACTGGTATCGGTTCAGTATCGGATATTTGTAGCCGATACCCGATATCGTATTTTTCCAGTATCGGCTCCGATATCCGATACCAGTATCGGATCGGTCCAAAAATTATAACAAATAAAGGCTATACATCACTTTGCATGTAAAGAGTCTATCATAGTTTCACAGTTGAATAACAGAAGTGAATGCACTTTTTCATGATATTCTAATTATATGACGAACACCTGTACTCGATCCTAATATTGTTAACCGTATCTGTGTGAGGTAAAACGTGCCGAGCTGAGCACAGGAGATGGACAGTGGAGGTGCGGGCAGTGGGACGGGCGTAAGGGTTCAGACAGAATACATGTGTTGGTCAATGCCCATGGATTTTCAATGGAACAATTTAACTGAGAGAGCGCCACAGCTCCATTAGCTCCGTCAGACTGCGGGCTGATGTATTGACCTGGTCATTAGGAGCAAATCAAGTCGCTCCAGTCCACAACCTCGCCGCTCCTCTTTAAACCCGAGCGCGCGTGTGTGGGTGAGTGGGTGGGTGGGTGGGTGAGTGAGTGAGTGGGTGGGTGGGTATACTTACCAGTGTGTGAAACCCAGGAAGGAGTATTGGGAATAATGTTGTGTTCACAGCGGTGATGACTGGACCCTGTTCCTGACGCATTTCCATAAACCATGCACTCTATGCATATGAACGAACACAAGAATCAGCTCAACAATGGAGCAGGCCACACAAGTGAAAGCTAAATGCACCCTTGCAGCCTGGTTTTTATTAGTTGTGGTGCAAGATTTTATTCACAAACAGGTTTTTCAAGGCGTAAATATCAGTCCCATTGTAATTTTAGATGATTTGAATTGAGAGTGTGCCTTTTAATTGATCACGTCTTAGATATTGTGAATTACCTGGCTGTCGTTATTCCGATGTTATATTAAAAAGAGCCAGTCTTTTGAACAGCTCTTTGAAATGAACAGATTCCAAAGACTCGGCTCCCAGTAAAGAGCCGTAAATCCCATCACTAGGCCGTAAGCTCTTGCATAATTACTATATGCATAATTGCTAACCCTAACTCTAAACCTAAGATGGCAGATAACAGGTTACGAGAATACATTCACAGTTCCTCCATGTATCAATCAATCAATCAATAGTTTTTTATAGCCCAATATCACAACTGGAGTTGCCTCAGAGGACTGCTCAAACATTGAAACAATGAAACAAGACAATGTGAGAAAGTATCCAGGCAAACAAAATAAGAGCCTCATGGGTGTCCACTGTCCTTAGACTCTCCTGCACGGCAAGGAAAAACTCCCAAAGCCACTGTAAAACTGTACTCAGAGTAAAACGTACTCTTTGACATTTCACTGTGACACACCTCAATAGAGATTGGTATCAAATGTTATGACCTGATTCTGGGCTACAGGCTGGGCACTTGTGTAGATGCCGAGGGCCTGTTTTAGTGTTCCTGGGTTTTTACTGTTTCTGTTGAGCGCCTGTTTTTTGTGTTTTTTTCTCCCCTGAGTGTTGGCTGTCCTTGAAGCCAGCCTTGCCTCTGGGGTACAGGCTCTTTCTCATGTGGCATCTCTCCACATCAAGGCGCTGCCATTCTTCTGAGCATTGTGAGCTAATTTCCATAGAATAGAGCAACAGATACTTTTTCATTTGCCGAACACGTCCCGGTCTCGCTGGAACGCCTGTGTTGCTCTGTGGAGAGAAAATTGAATTCCCAACTTTGCAGCAGCGTGCTGCAGAAGGCGTGCATGGATAATTAGAGGGCTGTAGGCAACAGATAAGGAAACATAAAGACTCACTTTGATGTTGATCACAAATTATTTCATGCTTTGAATGAGGGCACACACACACACACACACACACACACACACACACACACACACACACACACACACACACACACACACACACACACACACACACACACACACGCACTGACGTTGAGGAGAATTTAAAAACAGTCTAGCATGGTGCTGCCTTTTCAGTTTGTTAAATAAATCTTTTGCCTGAAAAGTTATTTATCAAAAATAATAATAATCTTAGCTTGCACAAAAGCACAGTCATTTCTGACAAGTGCCCCGGATAAGAGCATAGTGTATCCTGAAAAGACCTTCAGGAGGCCCTCGTCTCTCTAAAATGGTCAGACAGATGCTTCAGACAGTGTGAGGGAGTGGAGGTCATCTTGAACGGGGGATAGGCTGCATTTGTTCGTGCTCTGTCGACACGTGCTTGTGTTTCCTTGTGAAGACACTTAACCCCATCTGCCCACTCGTCACATTACAGTGGCTGCTTACTGAGATAAGACTTTATTGATCTCACTGTGGAGAAATGCACTATTCACAGCAGCACTCTCAGGTCATAGGCACAATGTGTGGGTAACACCTGCAGGATAGGGGGTACGTTAGGGGAAGGTGAGGGGTACGTTTGGGGCAGGTGAGGGGTACGTTTGGGGGCAGGTGAGGGGTACGTTGGGGGCAGGTGAGGGGCATGTTTGGGGGCAGGTGAGGGGTACGTTTGGGGCAGGTGAGGGGTACGTTAGGAGAAGGTGAGGGGTACGTTTAAGGACAGGTGAGGGGTACGTTTGAGGGCAGGTGAGGGTACGTTAGAAGAAGGTGAGGGGTACATTAGGAGAAGGTGAGGGTACATTAGGAGAAGGTGAGGGGTACATTTGGGGGCAGGTGAGGGGTACGTTAGAAGAAGGTGAGGGGTACATTAGGAGAAGGTGAGGGTACATTAGAGAAGGTGAGGGTACGTTTGGGGCAGGTGAGGGGTACGTTAGAAGAAGGTGAGGGGTACATTAGGAGAAGGTGAGGGGTACATTAGGAGAAGGTGAGGGTACGTCTGGGGACAGGTGAGGGGTACGTTAGGAGAAGGTGTGGAGTACGTTTGGAGGTGAGGGGTACGTTTGGGGCAGGTGAGGGGTACGTTTGGGGGCAGGTGAGGGGTACGTTAGAAGAAGGTGAGGGGTACGTTTAAGGACAGGTGAGGGGTACGTTTGGGGCAGGTGAGGTGTAAGTTTGGGGGCAGGTGAGGGGTACATTTGGGGTCAGGTTTGGGGCAGCTGAGGAGTACGTTTGGAGAAGGTGAAGGGTACGTTTGGGGGCAGGTTTGGGCAGCTGAGGAGTACCTTTGGAGAAGGTGAGGGGTATGTTTGGGGGCAGGTTTGGGGTACGTATGGGGCAGATGAACAAGCTGGACAGTAGGGCCAGCTCCGTCCTGGGCTTCCCGCTGGACTCTGTGGAGGAGGTGAGGGACAGGAGGGTATTAGCCAAGCACCTCCCACCCACTGCACGGGACTGTAGAGGAGCTGAGCAGCTCTTTCAGTGGCAGACTGAGACACCCTCAGAGCAAGAGGGAGCGCTACCGCAGGGCCTTCATCCCCACTGCTGTTACACGGTACAACAAGACTGTAAAGTAATGTGCAAAACTACGTGCAATATTCTTTTTGCAGCGCCACTTTATTCCCTGTACCACTTATTGACAACCTGCACTAGGACTGTAAACTTTGCACTGCCGATGCCGACCTTGATATTCTATTCTTTGTAGTCTAATTTTGTTATATTTTTATTATTTTCTTTATTTCCTTATTGTTTATATTACTGCCCCTTAAGATTTTTGCTTTTACTCATTGTACATAAGACCCCCCCCTTTTTTTTTTTTTTTAGTACTTAACTGTTTGCACATTTCCTGTCACACCCTGAGTGATCTTAGTGTAAATGTATCAAGTGAATTTCTCCTTTGTGAGATCAATAAAGGATTATCTTAGCTTATCTTATCAGCGCCGGCTCCAGAACAAACTGACTGAGTTTCAAAAGGGTGCAAATAGAGTTTATCACCATTAAAATACATTGTGATGCCATTAAAACTGAGGGGGCAAACATTTCAAAATGAGGTTGCAATGCACCCTTTTGCACCCCCGTAGATCCGGGCCTGTATCTTATGGGTAGGGAGGGTTACGTTTGGAGAAGGCGAGGTGCACGTTTGGGGACAGGTGAGGGGTATGTTAGGAGAAGGTGAGGGGTACGTTAGGAGAAGGTGAGGTGTACGTTTGGGACAGGTGAGGGGTACGTTAGGAGAGGTGAGGGGTACGTTAGGAGAAGGTGAGGTGTACGTTTAAGGTCAGGTGAGGGGTACGTTAGGAGAAGGCGAGGTGCACGTTTGGGGACAGTGAGGGGTACGTTAGGAGAAGGTGAGGGGTACGTTAGGAGAAGGTGAGGTGTACGTTTAAGGTCAGGTGAGGGTACGTTAGGAGAAGGTGTGGAGTACGTTACAAGAAGGTGAGGGTACGTTAAGGACAGGTGAGGGGTACGTTAGGAGAAGGTGTGGAGTACGTTACAAGAAGGTGAGGGGTACGTTTAAGGACAGGTGAGGGGTACGTTTAAGGTCAGGTGAGGGGTACGTTAGGAGAAGGTGTGGAGTACGTTACAAGAAGGTGAGGGGTACGTTTGAGGTGAAGGGTCCCTTTGGGGCAGGCGACGGGTGTGTTTGGGACAGGTGAGGGTGCACTGTGAGGGGAAGTGCTGGGTTCGTCTCTGCTTCTGCGGGACGAGGTTAGCACACACCATTGCAAGTTCGCAGTAAAGCAGTGAGAGCTCGTGATTTACAAGCTATACCTATTGAGTCATTTGTTCACCCGCTGACGTTCGCCTAGGTGCCCAAAGATTTGAGTGGGTGCTCGAGTCTCGCAGCACCCACAGGATAGGCGCCTATGTGGGGAGTACAACAGAGACGGGCGATGTTTGCGCTCTTACTGGTGCTCTAGCATGGTTCAAAGCTCAGAAAAGTAGATTTTGTATGACAAGCGTTGATAACCCAGAAATAGCCCGATATGACTGAAGGCGGCTCGTGCGCACAGGCCTCTGAAGTGAGCTGCTCTCCAGGGAAAACACCTACGTAACAAGGACATGCGCTGCCTCCTCACATGAACCTCACCCGACCCCTTTACATCAGAGCCGTGTAATCACTCTGGGACAGGCCTCTTAGGAGAGGGATGGGAGGGGGAGGGATGTTGGGCTTGGTGTCTTTAGGCTCAGATTAAGATAACGGCAGGTAATCAGCTGATTCATTTGGATAAGGCCGCGGCGTGCACGGAAGCTGCAGCGCACGCGCATCTCTTCCACGCTCATTAAAAAGACATGAAACGTGCGAGCGTTTCAGGATTAGCCCGTGTTGACAGTCTGTCTGCGAGCTGCCAAACACACTCATCCCGCCACGCCGACATGGCAGCTGCCGAGCCCACAGCCCGAACGGCGTCAAAGAAACGCAACAGCTCCGTTATGTACAAAATGAGCCGCTGGTTCTTTCGTTTTAACCTCCAGCCTGCCAGATGTTTTTTTATGTTTTTTATGAGGTGCCAAACACGACCATCACTCACGCTTTCAAAGAGTCTGACTGTGGTTTGGACTTGAACATCTGCTCATGGGAGATAAAAGATGGACGTTCAGGGAGTGACCACCTGGACACGTCCACGCTGACCCACATAAACAAGTATGAGAGTGACAGGCAGAGGCTCCAGCTCAGTGCGGTGAGTGAACACAGTGAAGGATGTGGAGTCGGAATGTTCCTACATTGTCTTAAAAGCATGGTATGTGGGATTTTCAGATCAATATTTTAAGCATCACCTATTTGTCAGTCAGGATATGAGGTACACTTGTTCAAATCTTATTTCTTTACTGATAGCAAGTGTAATTTACTTTTCCCGAGGGTCTGTGAGTAGAAATGTGTTTGGGCAGCAACCAAGAGATTTTGCCAATCTAGTTCCGACTTTCAGATCAGTTTGTGGATGCAAAACAACTTTGTCCAACTACATGATTGTTTTTGGCCCACAGACACAAAGAGAAAGTGTTATCAGTCACCTCGAGTGTCTCTCTCCTAGAAGGAGGAGTAATCATGGACTCAGACAAAGAAGGGACTAGACGGAGTTTAAAAATGTTAAAATTATGTAACTTCCACCCCCTACTTGCTCCATGAATGTCTTAATGTGTAGAATGACCCCCGGCCTGTTCACCACAACTGCCTCTAAAAGCCTGCAATGTCACTCAAAAAGGGGTTAATTCGGGTCCGAAGTGCAGGTCATGCACAAGCTTAATTTCAAAACTGCAGTCACGCGTAAGACCTGAGGTGGCAGTAGCGAGTATACAAATGAGAAATAAAGAGACTTGTCAGGTTAAAAGACTGTAACGGCCTGTTCACTGTTAGACAGCTGCAGAACATCCAGAACACTGCTGCTCGAGTCCTGACAAGAACCGGGAAATACGACCACATTAGTCCAGTGCTCCGGTCTCTGCACTGGCTTCCTGTCACTCAGAGAATAGACTTTAACACAGCTCTGCTTGTTACAAGTCTCTTCATGGTTTCAGGGTTGTTTCCGTCAGTGAAAACTATAACGATGTCATTTAGTTGACGTACCTTTTTTTTAAACAATGACGAGCTAAAAACAGCTCTTTGACAAGTTAACGTTGACGAGACAAAAAGTCATGTTCCCAATGACACTTCTGCCTTTTGTGGTGTAATTTGACTGCCACAAGCTCAGCACAGTCTGTCAGCCTTCATCCACGTTTACAATACTTATTTTCAATAGCCTACTTAGCCTATCGAAATCAATTTGTTGAAATAATAATACGCAATTACTTTTTTATGAATAAAACTGAAAAGGAATAGGCCACCTGTCTGGTCTTTGTGCGTAATAACACCTAGAGTACTTCGACATATTACTGCACGGACGTCGAAGTACTCCAGGTGTTATTACGCCTCACAATATAGTTCCCCTTTTTATCCGCTTAGAAATCGTCATGTTTAATTTTGTGTAACTAGACTCATTTTCACATACCTGTATTTAAATAGGGAAAACGTGGAACAGCTTGGTAGCTTCTAACTTCACCCCAGTTTTGGAGGTTTACCTTTGCTGAGAGAGGCTAAATGCTAACACAACATTTGTGTGACTGAGCGCACGCACAAAGACCAGACAGGTGCACATCAACTCGTCTAAGCTCAGGTAAGAACATATCTCAGGGTGTAAAAACGGTGGCCTATTCCTTTAAAACATTTTTGCCTAAAAGACTAAGACCAAAACCAAGAGGGCTGCCAAAAACAACACTACCCAGTTCTGACATGCTAGAGCCATATGAACCATCAGGCCCTGAGAACGTTAAAGAGGGGTCTCCTGGTGGTTCCCAGAGTCAGGAGTAAACACGGTGAGGCTAAAGCTAAAATCTGGAACAGTCTTCATGAGGATGTGAGACAGGCCTCAACTCTGACGATGTTCAAATACAGGCTGAAAACAGTTATTTTTACCCGTGCATATGAAAACTGAAAGTAGTTGTGACATGACGAGTGGTATATATAAAATAAATAAAAGCCTGACAACGCCATCCAGTGTGAACTGGAAAAAATGTGCTTTAAGGCACACAGGTTCGACCCATAAGGACAGAGGCAGCATGTTCCTTTAACACAGTTTAGTTTATTTCTATGGTTTACTTTTATGTCTTTCTTTGGGATTTCATATTTCCTTTACACAGATCATCCGTTACGTTACATTTAGTTGGGCTCACAAAATGCCCGGGAACTGGTCAACAAAAAGGAAACAAAACAAGGTCGAAAGCAAGACAAGCAGAAACAAGACAGCAGCGTGGTTAGGTCCACCTAAATGTAAATAAAAGGTAGTTAAGGAACCAGTCACGCAAAATAAAGGCAATCCACTAGGCAAGGCCGATCCTACCGTCGCACGCCCACATCTAGCCCTTCTCGGCCGGCTCGGTGCTTCGATAGCCCCCGAGTTCCGTCACAGGAGGCCCCAGCAGACCCCGAGCCACCATGCACCGAGAGCGAGCAATGGACGCCATGGAGTGGTGCGCGTTGAGGCTCTCAACCACCCGTGACGCTAAAATTAGACCTGCGTTAGCAGCTACACCAATAGTTAAGAATGAATGAACGAACAAATAGCTACCTGGACCCATGAAACAGCACACACAACCCTGGGCTCAGCCCAACCAGGCCGGAAGACACCAGTGAGGAAGACAGAGGAAGTGCGTGTGAACGAGGGTGGGCTTTTATAGTTATTCTGAGTGGTGGCGCCATCTGCTGACCGTTTCAATATTTAAAAAGCTTATATTTAATACGATTATTTAAAATACAGTTACTCAAAACTGGTATTGCCACATGTACCCCCCCAAACTGCATCGGCGTCCCGACGATGAACATTCACACAGTAACGTTACACAAACATACAGAAGACGGAAAGGGGCTATGAGGCTTACCCTTTTCGAATTTTAAAACCAAAGGACACCATTGGACCAGTGTCCGGAATGACGCGGGCCACGGCAACATTTCGCCGGACGACGCAACAATAAACCCACTCTACCCCACCTGACCCACCGGTCGACGTTGCGAGGGGCCTTGACGGCTACGAGTTGGGGAACATTAAGATTAAAAACTTGCCTCTACACAGGCTGTACATGGCTTCCCACGCATCTGCAACGGCTGCCATTGGGCTTTCGGTAGTAGAGGCACACACATCTCACACCTACCCACCGCTACAAGGGGTATGAGCCCCAGAGATGCCAGGTACAGCTTTAACACGAGGCCAAGGAGGTGCTGTGTTTACCCACACTAGCGTCCTAAGCTGATACAGCTGCTGTCTTGTTTCTGAACAAAAAGGTACACGTTACTGCCACAGGATTACTTCAACATAAGACAGTTCTCAAACAGGGTTCTCACACAATGAACCACATTATTCAAAAACAAAATACACAGCATTCTTAGTAGCTTTAGCGAAATTTTCAGTGCAACTACACAAAACAATGCTTCAGTTCCAGTTGTCCTATATTGCCATTTAAATTAATTGCACAGCAAATCAAAAGCACACAAATACTGTAAAACAAATACATGCAAGAGTACAAAATAATATGGACAAATAGGGCTGGTGAAAACACGTTTTAGCAGCAAACACACAAGAATTCCACAAAAACGAATTTAGCCGTTACTTTTGTTTTCTTGTTAACACTGGTCTTTCGGTAAGGAACATGATTGGGCCTCTAATATTCCTATGGTGCTGCCGACATTCGCCAAGTGTGGCATGACGAGTGGTATATATAAAATAAATAAAAGCCTGACAACGCCATCCAGTGTGAACTGGAAAAAATGTGCTTTAAGGCACACAGGTTCGACCCATAAGGACAGAGGCAGCATGTTCCTTTAACACAGTTTAGTTTATTTCTATGGTTTACTTTTATGTCTTTCTTTGGGATTTCATATTTCCTTTACACAGATCATCCGTTTACGTTACATTTAGTTGGGCTCACAAAATGCCCGGGAACTGGTCAACAAAAAGGAAACAAAACAAGGTCGAAAGCAAGACAAGGAGAAACAAGACAGCAGCGTGGTTAGGTCCACCTAAATGTAAATAAAAGGTAGTTAAGGAACCAGTCACGCAAAATAAAGGCAATCCACTAGGCAAGGCCGATCCTACCGTCGCACGCCCACATCTAGCCCTTCTCGGCCGGCTCGGTGCTTCGATAGCCCCCGAGTTCCGTCACAGGAGGGCCCCAGCAGACCCCGAGCCACCATGCACCGAGAGCGAGCAATGGACGCCATGGAGTGGTGCGCGTTGAGGCTCTCAACCACCCGTGACGCTAAAATTAGACCTGCGTTAGCAGCTACACCAATAGTTAAGAATGAACGAACGAACAAATAGCTACCTGGACCCATGAAACAGCACACACAACCCTGGGCGCAGCCCAACCAGGCCGGAAGACGCCAGTGAGGAAGACAGAGGAAGTGCGTGTGAACGAGGGTGGGCTTTTATAGTTATTCTGAGTGGTGGCGCCATCTGCTGACCGTTTCAATATTAAAAAGCTTATATTTAATACGATTATTTAAAATACAGTTACTCAAAACTGGTATTGCCACATAGTTTTTCTGCACTTTTAATTTTATGCTTAACTTGTTTTTGATGATAGGTGAGCGGTTCCTTGATGTAAAGCGCCTTCAACCCAATGTAGATAGGAAAGCACTACCACTAAACCCATGTACAATAGACAAGGATGAATGAGAATGTGTTTGTGAGTGCGAGTGCAGGGACACAGATGGAAATGAGACCATGGTTACAATCTGGCGCGATTTGTTTCATGAGTCTGATGTGTGGTGATTACAGTTTCTCTTGATTGATAAGACACTAAATGCCATTGACTGCACCCAGCCGCCATCTGACAGCACTCATTTGTCAAAAAAACGTTGGACACAATTCATGGTTTGAACACAGTTCCCAAAACTCTTGGACACATTCTGGGCAAATTTGAACAGTTTTCAGTCGCAGCACACACGATTCAGAAAGTAAACTCCACTAGGCAGAATTAGGACACTGCTCCAACACGATCTGAATCGAAACCAGCACACAGCCACTCAAAGCTCTGGACACATTTAGAGAAAGATTTTAAGTTGAGCTAAAGCCAGTTTTCTAAATGGATGGATCAAATGAGCAAAAATACAAATAATGAAACACTTTAGATTATGCTAGTACTCTTTGCAGATGATTCCACACTCCTGGAGCAGTTGATGGAGGAGGTAAATATAGGGGTTAAAAGGATAAAACAATGGTTTGATTAATATGCTATCTCGGAACTTAAAGAATTCAAAAGTGATGTTATTTGGAAATAAGAACATTTATGTAAATGTCAGAATTAAATAATGAAATACGAATACAATCTCCTGGGTGTAGTCCTGGATTCAAAACATAGTTCGAGATCCCATTTGGAAGATAGATTTATACAACTTTTTGAAAGCTTTGACTGTTTCAGACTATCATTCAAAAATATATAAGCTTAGGATGAATAAAGTAAGAAACTGGTGAAAAGACTTTAAATGAAATTAAATGATGACATGATTTAGTTTAAAATAAATTAACATAAAACAAAATGTATACAGTATATACATATATATTGGAATATTTGAAATGTATGTTAAAATAAATTCTAAATACATGGTTATATCTCTTCTGTTTGACACTTGATATTGTTTACTATAAATGTTTGTGTTTGTTTTCTCGTGGAAGTCTGTGGGTTAGGCATAATAAGTTTTCACTTCAGCCTAAACCCTTTCGGTGGTGTTGTACACGAATATTGGAAATGTTTGTTTAATGTTTAAAGGAATGAAATGACCAAATAAACTACTACTACTACTACTACTACTACTGTTAAATTAAAACTGCCTAAGAGCATTACGGTAAGTAAGTAAGGATTAAACGAGGAGCCGTGCATTATACAGTTTAATGCACGACATGGAGGCAAGAACACCTCGACGCACAGCAAAGTGCATTAACACAGTATAACGCACTGCTCTGAGTTGTTTAATCCGCTTGTACCATGGTCACACAAACTCAAAGTGTTCATTGTGGCTTGTTTTGTTTTTTGAAGGTAGGAGTTTTTCAATGTGTTAATCTGTTTTACCTGAAACTGGTTCCAACTCAAATGTTTGTCGTTACTATGGAAACAGCTGCAGTGGAGTGATATAGAACATGATAACTAGTTCCAACTCAAATGTTTGTCGTTTTAAAATCTCCATTAGTTTATAATTTCTGCTAATCTCATAATGCTTAGCGATATGACATCACATTCCCGAACTCTATACAGTTTTAACAGATGCCAGTTAGCCAATCCGAATTGAGTATTACCCGACCGTGGTATAATACCCTTATTGTACTCTTGTCTTGCCTCGTATAAGTTTATGGTTTTGAAGTTTGGAGAAATACATATTTAAAAACAAATGTGGTCTATTTAAATCACTAGAATGAATAGTCTGTGTCTGCTCAAACTAAAACCACCCAAACATTTATATTTGATCCTATTTTTATTGGCCATAACATATAAACTTTCACAGGACAAAGGGAATAAGAAAGTGCAGAAAAGCTTGAGGCCATCTGTCCAACAGCTGAAGCTCAACAGAGGATGGAGCTGAAACAAGACAATGACCCAAAGCACAAAAGCAAATCCACTTCAGAATGGTTTCAGAAGAATAAAATTCATGTTCTGGAATGGCATAAACATAAACCCCATTGAGATGCTGTGGCATGACCTCAAGAAAACCATTCACACCAAACATACCAGGAATCTGCTGAACTGCAGCAGTTTTGCAAAGAGGAAAAATTCATCCTGATCGTTGTGCACATTTAATCTGCAACTACAGGAAACGTCTGGATGAAGAAGGTTTAACCGGTTATTAAATCCAAGGGTTCACTTACTTTTTCCTCCCTGTCCTGTGAATGTTTACATGTTATGGCCAATAAAAATATGATCAAATGTAAATGTTTGGGTGGTATTAGTTTAAGCAGACACTGTTAACTTTTTCCTCCCACTGTATCACTCTTATTGTACACCAGAATAGTCCATAAAACAGGACTGCGTGATCACACAAACCCTCTTTTCTCAGGTCGTGTACATTAAAAGTGGAGGATTTGATTCAATTCAAAACCCTCCAGGTATTGTATGCAGTTAAACATCATCAGCTTGTTACAAATACAAACCACCAAGAGCATGATACATACACTACTGTTGAAACACTGCATTAACTTGACCGTTTGCTTCTTGTATCAACAGCTAAGCCCATATTCTCAATGGGACAATGTCAGCACATCAGAAAATACACTTTTCTTAAACGGTCAGGCCCCACAGTACATCCTGGACCTTTTGTGCCCATATTCCTCTGGCCGCACTCTTCGGTCCTCTTTTCAGAACCTGCTTGTTGTCCCTAAGACTCGTTATAAAACCCGAGGGATCTGTCTTTTCAGTCTGCTGCTCCCAGACTGTGGAACGCCTTGCCCCTGTCTCTGCGTCTGGCCGGCTCTGTGGACTCTTTTAAAAAGGACGTGAAGACATGTTTATTCAAACAAGCTTTTGATTGATGGGTTTTCACTAGTGTTACTTTGATTTTACATATGTCCCCACATTTTATTATTAATATTATTACTATTTTCTTTTTATCCTGTACAGCACTTTGTGATTTTATCTATGAAAAGCGCTTTATAAATAAACTTTACTTACTTACTTACTTACTTACTTACTTTACCTCCTCTCAGCTTCCGATGGACTAGTTTTCGTTGGAAAGAGAGACGTGTTATAAAGGCGTTCGACATTCTATCATTAGTCAAGGTGAAGAAAGACCAGTCCTCGCCCCTGCGGCGACGGCCCCGTGTTCTCCCAGTCTCTCGATCGCCCGGGCCCGCGTGTCAGAGGTGAGACGGCGAGCAGAGGTTGATGGATAGACAAATTGAGTGATTTCTCTATGGGATCCCACTGTTCATGTTTCTCCAAGAGTTAATAATAAGCGAATCAATGTGTGGCGAGGTGTGGCGAGGTGTGAGCGCCCGAAGAGGCACTCCCGGCGGGAAAGAGGGAGAAGGGGGAGGATCCTCCACCTTTCACTCGCCATGATTACAGAGCAGAGACGATAGAATGTTAACCCAGCTCCAAACAGGATGCTCGGGTTCCTGTTCTCTTTTCTTGGAACACGGCGATCATTATTGTGGCGTTTGTTTCACGACGGATTCACGGCCTGATACCGAGTGAAAAGACAAGACGCAGGACTAGGGCAGGGCACGTTACATTTTTTTCCGACACCAATACTTTAACGATAGTTGACTTCGGACTCTAAAACTTCTCACACAGTTGACCATTTGTAGAGAGGAAGACTTGACGCCAGAGAAAAAGAACGACTCATGAACAAACTCAAGTTAAGTGGTGATGAAGACTCGTATGAAATGGATCCCAGTTTGTTCAGTGGCGATCTTGCAGTCGTGTCAGTCCATTTTCTCATCAATATTTGATGCCATGCTCTTATGCAAAATGGACATTAGTTGTTATACTTTCAAGTTATGAAGTTATATCTGAAGGTTTAATTCGATAAATATAAAGTGTCTATGATGCCGTCGGACTCCCACTATTTTACCCTCACATGTGTTTGATACAGTGCCTCTCGAAAGTACTAATACACCTTGAACATTTGCACATTTTGTCATGTTACAACCCTAAACGTAAAGATTTTATTTTGATTTTTTTACTGAAAGTTCACACACAAGTAACAGACAACTGTAAAGTGAAAGCAGAATGATACATGATTCTGTTATTTTTCAAAAATTAGAAAAGTGAAAAGTGGGGCGTGCATAAGTATTTATACAGCATGACTTAATACTTTGTGGAACCCCCTTTTTCTGCAATAACAGCAACAGCAATAAAATCTTTATGTTTATGGTTGTAAACATGACAAAATGTGCAAAAGTTCAAGGTGTATTAGTACTTTCACAAGGCACTGTATCTACCATAATTCCCGGCCTATACGCCGCTACTTTTTTCCCACGCTTTGAACCCTGCGGCCAAAATGACTGAGCCGCCAACAGGCACTAGAGGCGTCTCTAGCAGTAAATGCAAAAGTATCTAATCTGCTCTTGGCTGAGGAACGGTAGATGAGTAACTTTGAAAATGATGAAGGTTCACTTTAGCCTAAATGTGGAAGGGCTTTGCTCGCTCCCACGCACACTGAAACACCTTGATGCGCAGCAAACAGCCGCTTCTGTTATTTCCTATGAGAGAACGCACACCGAGGTTGCAGTGATGCGCGGCGACGCTGGACCCCGCGCCACGGTTCTGCTGAATCCAGACACGGCGCAGCGGAGGAAAACACAGGCTTTTAACTAGGGGTGTGAACGGTTACAAAAAATGGTAACCGGTTAACCGTTAACCGGTTTTAATGCACCACACTATGCAGGGCTTACATCATACTTCACATATAACTCAATTAAACAAATATAATAATAATGATAATTAAACCCAAATTAAATTATATTAAGGATGGTAATGACAACTGGGAAGTAGCAAGATCTCAGAGTATAATATGTATTAATGCACCTTTAATAATGATAATTAATGATAACCCAAATTAAATTATATTGAGGATGGTAATGACAACTGGGAAGTAGCAAGATCTCAGAGTATAATATGTATTAATGCACCTTTATAACATAAAAGTAGCACATTCTTTTGTTCTTTATTTTGCTGTTGTTTTTGTTTTATTCTTCTTCATCATTTATTGTTACTTTGCCCTATGTTCCTTTGTTTATGATTTGCTACCTTGTAAATATTAAATGTAATGTTATTATTTTATTTTGGGGTGGGCGCTTATAAGCCTTTGGCTTCAGCCCACTCCCTTTGGGCAGGTTAACTGCTCAAACAAATAAATAAACTAAACTAAACTAAACTAAACTTAACCGAAAAAAATTGTAACCGGTTAACCGGTTAACCGTTTGCCCGAGTGGGGCCTTCTCTCATTCAGAGAAAACAAGCCTTGAAGTTTTGTGGCGACTGCGCATGCGCGGAACCTTCTTCGGCTCGTCCGTCCCAGGCGTCTCCCAGAAGGAAATATACCATATTTGGGCGTGATGGCGTCATCACGGAACCCTTTGCAGCACACGTGGATGTAAAAGCTGTCAATATTTGTGAATGAAATACCCGCTGCAGAGCGGTCTTTCGACGCCGGTTTTCTTACTTCTGGGTTCCGTCTGGCTCGCAAGCGGACAAATCATCATAAAATAAGCATCATGCGGGTTGAGTTTTGTCATTTTTATTCTCTGACATGAAAACTAAGATGTAAAGGAGGAAAATAGATACAAATCTCCACTTCGACCACTGCGTGAAAAATCTATATTTTCACCTGCCGTGTCTCGCCTTAATTTTTAAATAAATAATACGTGTTCATTTAGTTTTTTTTTCGGTTATCGGTTACTGATTTTTCCTAACCGGTTATGATTTACTAACCGGTTAACTGGTTACTTGGTCACACCCCTACTTTTAACCTCCTGCAGAGGCACAGAGGCGGGTCTGGCCATGACAGACAGGGAGACCGCCGTGAACTTTGTTTGTTTGGACGAGAGAAGCCGCGGAGACAGAGAAACCATCGTCAGGGCTCAGGCATCAGGGGAAGCATGTTAAACTCGTGTCGGTCGCCAACTCGCTATTAACCTACAAAAAAGAGCCAGGTTTGCTCTCTCTCTTACAACACGGACATACATGTCTTTTATTTTGCGTTCTGGTGAGCGTTGGCCTCTACACTTCCACATTGAGATAGGCTACACTGGCCATTCCTGCGTGCCTTTTTTACGCGTTTATTCCTGCCGTTCCTGTCACCCTCCCTTTGCCCACAACTGCACCTTTCTCCGGGATGAGGTGTCTCTTCCACCTCATCTGCACCATGGGCCGCTCTGAGCGGATGCACGGCATTATGAAAACCAGCGGCTTGTATTTGAGTGTGGCCTGTATGTGTACAAGACTGCAAATTTAGCTGGTTAAGGTTAGGGACAGGGACAGGAACAGGGATACGATTGTCCATCCAACAATTTGGAATTGCAGAAGAGATTGTGAGAGCTAGAAACAATCCCTCCATCCATCCATCCATCCATTTTCTTCCACTTGTCCGTTGCCGGGTCGTGGGGGCAGCTGTTGGAGCTGCACCAGCCCCTATGGCTCCTCCTGCAGGTGGTGGGTCCACAGAAGGACGGCCTCATGGTTCTAACCGGGCCTGTTGGTCTCTCATAAGGGGCTTCTGAACCGCTCTTTGTCTGACCCGTCACCTAGGACCTGTTTGCCCTGGGAGACCCTACCAGGGGCACAAAGCCCCCGACAACAGAGCTCCAGGATCATTCAGGCTCAAACCCCACCACCACGTTAAGGGGGCGGTTCCAGGGGGGGATACGATTGTGGTTTAGGTTATTATTTAGTGTTATATAATGACATGAGAGTTTAAAGTGTTTCACAGTTTAACAACTGTGAAGCACTTTGAATTGCCTTGTGTATGAATTGTGCTCTACAAATAAACTTGCCTTGCCTTAAAGGGACTATACAGAGTTTTAAAATGTTAAAACTAAGTATTTTCCTCCCCCTACATGTTCCAGCCATGTCCTAATGTGTAGAATGAGCCCAGACCTGTTCACCACAACTGCCTCTAAAGGTTGTTACTTCGGGTCCGACGTGCCGTCATGCACGAGCTTAATATAGAGATTGCAGTTACATGTACGACCTGAGGTGGCAGTAGTGAGTATAAAATGACCAACTTGGATCTAGTCTCGTTAAAATCTAAATCTTTACCAAGACCATGAAATTAACATCCAATTTCTGATTGAGTATTGCAATCCATTATCATCTCATTTCTTTCAATAATTCTGTCTGCTCTCCCGGATTTTGCAAAACTTTGGGTAATAATAATGCAAATTATTTTTGCTGATTTTGTAATTTTATATGATCTATTGTTACAACCGAGAATGCGACAATAGTTCACCATTTTTCCATTTCTCTTTGCAGTACTTTGTCTTGATCTAAATATCAACCTCTTAAACTCCAACTAAACCGATTACATTTTCTCACAGTTCAGCTTTACCCAAGTCTAAAAGCTTTTTTGACTCAGGCCATTTGAAAGCTAATATCTATAAAGCTGAGCTAAGATTTTCCTTGTGTTGTCGTCATAATTTGGTTTTTCATAATTTTTTATTGCCTGTTTTACTGGGTTTGTGTTGCCTGTTTTGCGACGGTTTTGTCGCATTCAAATTCAAATGACACATTCAAATGTCAGGATTCACCACTGCGACTTACTCATTCCTCCGTTAGCTTTGAGTATTTGGCACAGCACTCGCTGCTCCTCACGCCGCCTTCTGCAAACGGAGGCTCTCCTCATGTGCAAATATTGCTGCTACTGTAAGGGCTAATGTTTCCTTTCTGCTGCTTCTACATTTGCCAACATACACTCAGTATACACTTGCACTGGGTCGTTTGACTTCAGAGCAGCTTCATTACGAAACCTGCCTCACTGATCTCATTTGCACATTTCGAGTTGAGTCCTTCAATGTGGACTCCATTCACATATGAATTAAACTGCTGCATCCACACAAACAGATCGAAAATCTGTTTCAGAATCATTACAACACGGGACGCAATGTTAATACTGTCCTTTGTGCTAAAAGATGGTATATGTACACACATGAGATATACTTTGATGTTTAGAGTAGCAGGAAAACTGTATTGATATGGGAAATATGTAAATTCCGGGACACATCATCAGTAGTATGCTTTTGAATCATGGGGTGTTTTGGCCTTTTAACACTATACACCCTCATCAAAGGTGGCCAGCTACAGGGTGATCAAGCCTGAGCTTGTGTCCCATGCCCGATCATGAATGGCGAAGTTGTTTAAATGGCGCTACCTGGATTCACACGTGGGGGAGTGGGTGGGGGCAAGTTTATTAGCAGATCATGTTGCTATTCTTGAACCCAGTAAGGGTCTTTCCGCTTGATCCATATCCACTGACTGCTTCTTTCGGCTGCTTCAGAGACTGATCTTATTGTCTGCCGCAGAGCTTGCCCATGGATGCCAAGGACTTTCAGCAGCCTCATGATGGAAGAAGCTACAAATCCGTGGCATCCCACTTCAACTGGATAGACTTTTGCATTCCATCCTCGCTGTTGCGCATCTGCTGCCAGTTCCGTGTAGCGCAGTTTCTTGCGCTCATAGGCCTCTTCTGCCGAAGTCTCCCATGAAACTGTAAGTTCTACAATGTATACAAACTTCAGCGAAGGGACCAGGGACCTAAGTCTGGCCTAAGGGTGGTGGCTGCAATTTCTGGTGGAAAGATAAGTTGTTTGCCGATATCGAGCAGCATCTTCCAATCCCGGGCCTTGGCTAGCTGTCCAGCTTCTGATTTGGCAGAAGGATGCTTAGGCTTCTCCTGACCTTCTCGGATGAATGTTGGTGCCATGCTGGAATTGGTTGCTCCCGGGGTAAGGAGTTGATGGTCTGAGGACCTGGTTGTGCCTCCAGGTATAGCGGCCTTGTGTGAGGCTGGTCTTACACCCAGTCAGGATGTGTTTGAGAGTCGCTGGAGTTGGGCAGAGGGTACATGTTGGCACAGTAAAGTTCCAAATGTTGATTTACAAATGGTTTAGTATATGTTAAAACTCTGCTTGGGCTGGGTGTCAGTGCCGACATAGCTGCGATGTGCTGTTCTTTTCCCCATAACTGCAAAAGTAAATGCGCCCTCGACATTTTTTTTACTGTGTTGGAAAGCAAACCCCTTGCGCTGTTTCTCAGTGTTGTTGTCATTACGGTAGGCAGCTTCCTTCGCGTGACTCATACCGTCCAATCACAGACAAGAAATCAGACGGATATATGCTGTGCCACTAGCGTACTGTGCTGAGTAGTGGAGATTTCTAGTGAGAGTTTTGTTGTCAGCGAGTGTTTTTGGAGTATTTGGAGTGAGTAGGGGAGAGTTGGAGCGATGTCGAGGAGGTCCTGTCGTGTGCCCAAACCCCCCCCGGAGGTTTATCGAAGAGGGAGACACTGCAGGGAACGTCGGGGAGGAGCAGGAGGAAGAGGCGCCGGTCCATCGCGGTCATCCAGCTTCGAGTAAGTTTGCAAATGTGGAAAAACTAACATGTATGGTGGTAGGATGAGTTAGCATGTATGTTATCTGTGTAAAATGACCATAAAGGCGCGTGAAGCCACTTTTCTCTGTTTGTAACCGGGGCACGTGGTTCTCTTCGCGGGAAATGTAGATTCACAAAACCAGGATTTTCGTGAGCTACCCGCAGACAAGTGTACATTCTTTCCTTATGATTTTTATGTCAGAAAGACCTAGATCTCAAAATGTATTGCAAGTTTATTGCTCAATTCAACCCGTGTAGCTTTTCTCTATGAAATCTGCTAGTCTGAATGTACAAATGGGAAATTGAAGTGCCAAACTTATTTGAACAGATCAATATATACGTTTTTCTTTGTAAATACTCACTACTGTGATGTTATACTCACTTTTATAATAATATAATAATTCAGATAGTACATGGGGTCGACAATACAATAGGTTTGCATGCATGCTGTAGAAACAAGTAAAGAAACTATGGCTATTTTCTGAAAGAATAATGGTAGTTAGTAAAAGTATTGATCATTGAAGTAATTTCATATTATACTAATGTGTATGTACTTCACAGTAAATAATGTGCATTTATTTTCTATAGGAGGCCTTGTGAGAGGAGGGAAGCCAATGGCCATGCTTTGGTCCGCGGCTGGAGCAGGGTCAGGCTTGGCTGATCTGTGGAGGGTGGAGACGCCAGGAGCAGGTCACTCGTCAATATTGTAGAAAAAAACAAACTGCTGGATATCAAAATGGAGTGGGCATGTAATGTGGATCAAAAGCACATGAGGATAGCACTTTATATGTGTCTGTTACAAGCAAGACAACAGTTATGATTCAAGCTGTCAACCTAAAAAAAACGCCTGGAATTTTCTTCATATTCTTCATATTGAAGACTGTAAAAGCTAAACTAGAAGCCCAGTGAACATTCTATTTTGGGTGAATGTATAATATGGTTCTAGGATCTAATGTAGTGTTACTCAGTTGGTCCTGATGCTTTGTCAAGTAGTGTTGCCGGCATGAGGATCAGCACCTCCAAATCCAAGGCCATGGTTCTCTGGTTCTCCACCAGACAAAGGTGCTTCCCCTCTTCAGGTCGGTGGAGAGTCCGTGCCTCAAGTGGAGGAGTTCAAGTATCTCAGGGTCTTGTTCACGAGTGAGGGACGGATGGAGCGTGAGATCGATAGACGGATCGGTGCAGCGTCAGCAGTGATGCGGTCGCTGTATCGGACTGTTGTGGTGAAGAGGGAGCTGAGTAGGGGGCAAAGCTCTCGATTTACCGATCGATCTACGTTCCCACCCTCACCTATGGTCATGAGATCTGGGTAATGACCGAAAGGACAAGATCGCGGATACAAGCGGCCGAAATGAGTTTCCTTCGCAGGGTGGCTGGGCGCACCCTCCGAGATCGGGTGAGGAGCTCAGTTACCCGGGAGGAGCTCGGAGTGAAAAGGAGCCAGCTGAGGTGGCTAGGGCATCTGTTCCGGTTGCCTCCTGGCCGTGTTCCAGGCATGTCCTATTGGGAGGAGGCCTCGTGGAAGGCCCAGGACACGGTGGTGGGACTATGTCTCCGAGCTGGCCTGGTGTCGCCTCGGGGTCCCCCCAGAACAGCTGGAGGAGGTGTGCATGGATCGGGAAGTCTGGGCATCTGCTGCCTCCGCGACCTGGCACCGGATAAGGCGGATGGACAGTTATCTATCATTTACAAATGTCATTAATGTGTACAAAGTGAAACTGAATTCTAAGTATGTCAGTGGACTGGCCTTTTAGATAAACTGCTTTTGCCCGATCTACATATTCAGTGAAAGGTGCCAATCTGTGCAACTTGATCCCTGTTTTTTTGACAGGATTTATCATCTTCAAAAAAACGTGCAAATCCTGGATGTGCAGCAGCAGCAGCATTGTACTATAGTGTCTCTGCTTTCTTTTCTGTGTACAGTTCAGTGTCTGTAAAAGGTCATTGTCCTCTCATCCCTTTTGAACATGTTTTGTACTTTTACCTGTTTATAAAAGACCATCTAGGAACAAGTGCTGCACATTAGCTTCTGCTATAAGCACTAGGATGCATACATCAGACTTCTGTTACAGTTTGTCTATGTTTTCATGTCTGTCCCTATCAAATAAACTTGAACAATTTTTAGTTTAATTTGACATCTTGGTGCCAACGTTGCTTCCTTTCCCCTGGTAAATTCATCTGAGGTCGTAACTTGACCTCCGAAGAATGTGGATCAGTAAATGCGTCTACAGTGTTCAACATTTAAAATGCACTTTATACTGTCTCTGCCTCCAGTATGTGAGAGCAGCTGTAGAGGAGTCCAGTGTCCATCCCCACAGCCCCGCCCCGCGCCCTGCTCACTGTCAGTGGGTGGACTCATGCTGGAAAACCTCATTAAGTTTTAATTCCTGCTGTATCCTATTTCTATAAGAGGAGATTGATTTTTGCTTAGTGCACCGGAGCAGAAATAATTCCATTTTGAATCATTTCTCCTCCGCTGCCCGCCACGTTTGGCTGAGACGCCTGTGTTTGGTCATAATCTGCCTGTGGGGAGTCGCTGTTCATCAGGACACAGTTTAACAGCTCGCTAATAAAGTTCATATTTTTACTGTTGCATCACGGCCTACACAAAAGTCAACATGTTCACGGGGCATTTAGTTGTTTTGAAACATAGTTCTAGATACTAGATACAAATGTAAATTTTTGCACCATTAAATTGAAAGAAATATAGGTTTATAAAATGACATTCTGCAACTACACCTTATTACTGTATCAGTTTATATGCATTTCCCCAAATGATTACAGGTTTACTGGTAATATTCTATGACCTGTACTTTTAACAGTAATACTATTTAGAGTGACTCGTCTGTGATGGTGTTGGAGCTGTGCTGACAGAGCCGTGTGAGCTGACCTCTCTGAAGAGGCTGATAGGAGAATGGAGTGCCCTTTCACTCTGAGGTGAAACACTGACACTGTATCTGCTGAATGTGTGGATGGAACATAACATGAATGCGGTCTTCTAAAGCTGTTTTGTAGATGTCTATGGAGGTCAACTGATGATAACTCTAGATAAAAAGCTCGCAGCTTACCGTTGCCACGGCCATGGACCTTGATATTAAATTAAACTCTTTTATGTGTGAGGTAAATAAATCAAACTCTAGAACCACCACAGAGCAGGTCCCAAAAGCCAAAGAAGGGACAGAGTGAGGATTTGTCAACTGAAATAAGGATAGTTATTTTCATTAGAAATTAGGAAATGATATACATATGACAAAGAACATTACTTTCAGAAAACAAAACAGCATTAAACCCAAACACATAGGGGTTTGTTTACTAAATCCCGGGTACAAGCAACAGTATTGTGTTGGCATGTTACACTTTATTTACCATTGGATGTTTCCTGTATTACAGTATGAGTAACCCCAAATCCGATTTACAGTGTAAACATAGCACATATAATAAAATATCTTTTTTTTAATCTATTATTACAGTGAACTCAAGCAGGTTTTCCACATTGAACAACTTTTGCTCTTATAGATGATAGACTATTAAGAATATGTTGTCCGAGATAAATACAAAAATATTCAATGAAAATGTCAGTCTTTAATTATTTTTGAAAACGAGACTGGGTAAAGCTGAGTGTTTTGCTTTGTCCCAGTGACCAGCTCATTCTGAACATCAGACACTGGTTTGGAGTCTGCGCTCTGGCCCCGCCCCCTCTGCGTCAAACCGCTGGTAGCTACAGATCCGAATGCGCTGGTTAAAGCTCTTGTTAAAGGTGCTATATCATGCAAAATCGACTTTTTTGAGTTTTTAGCCATGTTGTTATGCTATTTCCTTATCAAAAACACCCCCAGAGCGGTTTTTTGGCTTCATTCACGCAGTTCTAAGTAATCCTCCTGAATCCTGCTCTCTGAGCAGCTGCTCCGCCCTCTCCTGGTAAACGACTGAGCTGTTCAGTTGTGTCGTCACAGCGGAACGGAAGTGCTCTACGTCTGTAATGTAATGCCTTACAGCCTGATTTTTATTTATAAAACTTTTTTTTTTTTTTTTTTTTTTTGAAAAAAAAAAAAAAAAAAAGCAGCAACTCTCCGACGCGTCTGTGCTGTCCCACGACGCTAATCAAGCGCACCCACGGCTGGAGGAGCCATGGATCCGAGCAGAAGTGTTGTTTTTGAAGACTGAGCTCTTTCTAACCTACTCTGGACACCGCCTGTTCTTTTTTCTTACCGATAATGCCACGGATGCGCGTTTGGCTATGAGAGGAACAGGACGATTCAACCTTCCTAAAGAAGAGTGCACTCGCCAGAAGTTGGAATTTCTTTCCGGGATTAAGCTAGCTACTATATCAACCAACCTGATGAATGCTTGGTAAACCTTGGCCAGAATCAAAGTGGATTAACTTTTATAACCAACACGAGGGCCATAACGTAAACACCCGACGATGGGGAGGCCATGCTGAGCGGTGAGTCAATCAAAACGCGTGTTAGCATGTGTGTTAGCGTGTGTGTTAGCCATTTATGAAACTGTGTTGCACATGTCAACTCCTTATTACTGCATTATGTGAAGTAACTTCACTTTTTGCAGCAATATTTATATTTATAATACTGCAAATGTGGAATGAGCGGAGAGAGGGGCGGAGTTAACTGAATCGAAGCGTCTTGTCTTCCGGGTAGGGAAAATACCCCCCAAAAATACTTATATTTCTCTCAAAAATGAGTACTCCATAGTGATAGAGGTACAATATATCATATATATGCCTATACTTTACTTTGGAATGGCTAAAATAGCATGATACAGATCCTTTAAAGCAAAGTTAATGTATACGCATGACATTACAATCTTTCATGAATAAAATGTATGTGAGGCAGAGGAGGGCAATGACGCTTTCCCTTCTCCTTCCCCTCGCTCCTCGTATCAGAATGAGCAAAAAATCTCCAATTAGTCTGACAGCGCTCCTCTCTCTTTATGACAGATAAAGAAATTGCAACTCAACCAACATCATGTTGAAGGTGCTCCTTGTTTTCGCAGAGTTTTACACTCGGGTCCAAAGCTCGCCTCTTGAGGTTCGCTTCTGGAGCGGATGGCATTTCCTTTTAGTGCAACCAATTGCCTTCAGGAGTTGCCTGATTATTTCTGAATGATCACATGTTGACCCAATGAGTAAATAGAGTCTACCTGTGTGTAATCTAATGTCAGTTCAAATACAGCTGCTCTGTGATGGTCTCAGAGGTCTGTTAAGAGACTGTTGGGGAGCAGACAGCATCATGAAGTCCAAGAAGTATAAAGCTGGGTTAGGTTATAAAAAGATTTCCAACGCTTTGAACATCTCTCAAAGTACAGTTAAATACATCATCCAGGAATAGAAAGAGTGTGGCATCACTGCAAACCTACCAAGACCCGGCTGTTCTCCTAAACTTACTGACCGAACAAGGACCGCACTGACCAGAGCTGTTACCAAGAAGCCTATGATGACCCTGGATGAACTGCAGAGAGCTACAGCTCAGGTGGGGGAAACTGTACACAGGACAACTATTAGTCGTACACTGCACAAATCTGGCCTTATGGCAGAGTGGCATTTTTAAAAGAAAACCAGAAGTCTCGTTTGCCAGAAGCCACCATGTGGCTACGGTAAATGGTCTCAACTTATATAGCACTTTTCCACCTTCATTAGGCACTCAAAGCGCTTTACAGCAAGGATCCACTCACCCATTCACACACCAGTGTACGTAGACACTGGAGGCAAAGAGCCCAAGGACACAACGACAATGTGCACCTTCAGGAGGCAGTATTCGAACCCCCGACCTTCCGATCACGAGACGACCCGTTCTACCATCTGCACCACCGTCACCCCGCTATTTAACTGTACTTTGAGAGATGTTCAAAGTTTTGGAAATCTTTTATACAGTTTACAGTTTATTGATGGAATGACCCTTGAGATGTGCCATCTCGTTTTCGAGGGGGTCCTTAAACACAAGACACAAATAACAATTAACAAGACACAGTACAAGACAGGATACAGACAGGACAAAATACACATTAAGACAGTCACACAGACAAAACAAACTTGCTCCATAGTCCTCCCAAACACCCCCAAGATACCCAGACAAGAACTACAGAAAAAACAACAGAAATATAGTCAAAAAGAAACAAAAAACTTTGAAACAAGTAACAAAACAGAAATATACATATTCCAAAAGATGAACTAAAAGTACAAATTACAGATCCACTTACAGGCATAAACAAGGAGTTTTAAGGTGTGAAAATAAGGAGGATCTAAATAAACCAAACAATGTTAAAGAATGTTAAAGAATGTTAGGTTTTTATAACCTAACCCAGCTTTATTCTTCTCAATAACTTTATCCTGGACCTGTCTGGTGTGTTCTTGGACTTCATGATGCTGTCTGCTCTCCAGTAGTCTCTTAACAGACCTCTGAGACCATCTATCACTCTATTTAGTCATTAGATCAACTTGTGATCATTCAGAAATCTTCATTCAACTTCTGAAGGCAATTGTTTGCACTAAAAGGAAAGGGGGGCCGGTACTTATGCACATCCCACTTTTCAGTTTTTTATTCATAAAAAAAGTTCAAAATTATGTATACATTTCATTTCACTTCACGATTGTGTGTCACTTAGTGTGTGCCTTACATGTAACATTTCAACTAAATATATTTATGTGTGTGGTCCATAGCATGGCAAAATGTCGAAAAGTTAAAGGGGGCGGATACTTTTTCAACCCAGGTCCCGAACAAGCTCATCCACACATGAATTAGAAGACTCTTCCTTCTGTATAAGTGCGTTTCCCATGTGGCGGTTTTAGTGGGTCAATTTCTATCAGATTGTGATAAACATATTTTTTTCCTAAAAGATTTCTTTGCGTCCACGGGGTTACACGTATCACAGTCTGGAATCCCCTGCTGTAATAGAAAGAAACAACCTTCAGTTCTTTTTATTCTCCTGTTTATTCCCATATGTTCCCGTTAATTCCCAAGGATGCTGAAACTCCCGGAACCCTAACTACTACTGATTACTGTTACTTGTTCTCATATTGTGCAGTTCCGATGACACACTACAAACCTTTAAAGTTACTGTCTTTGAGTCTGAAGCCGCCTTTTCACCCGGGCTCGGTCTCCGTGGAAAATACAAAAATACATCTGGAAATGAATCACGAAGGCAGGGTTAAAGATGATGTGCTTTCTCAAAGACGCTCAAAGTTGTCGGAAACAGAATGAGAGCAGGTGAAAACCCAAAGCAATAAGCGGCGTTTCTCATGAAAATATCTCCGGAGCTCATCGAATTGTGTCCCATGTCTAATAAATGAAGCAAAGCGCGGGTTAGGGGGGGGAGAGGGCGGCAGATCTGATTACTGCCTTTGCCTCTTTATTGCTTTGGCATCCCCAGAGAAGGCCGTGCTCTGGAGGTGAGCTCGCACAGGCAGCGGGGTGAGGGGATGGGAGGCCAGACAGGGCACAGCGGGTTTATGACAGGGCACCTCTTACGCTCAGCTGACTGCCATAAGGTTTCACTCGTTATGATGAAGTTCCCTTACAGTAAGCGTGGTCGGTTTGGTTCATGCGCACGCAAGTAATCCCGTTACATTTTCTCTTTACCTGTACTTTAACGATACTTGGTTTCCGGAATCAATACCTTAACGATAATGTTTGGAATGTTGATTAATTGATTGATTGGATTTATTTGAGTGATTCTTACAAAGCAACAACAACAAAAACTCAAAGGAGTAAGCAAGAAAGCTTATAAGTGCCTTCCCCCATATTCAAGATTAATTTACATTCCGAATACAGTAATACAACATCTCATACAATATAACACTTTACATTACAAATTTCTGAATTACTTATTTTTGTTTACAATTTGTACTTTTTTTTCTTTTCTTATTCCTCATTCCCGTTCACATAATAACTATTTCCAATCATTACTTATAAACACCAGTCACCATTCTATTAATTGACTATTAATTTAGTTATAATAAGTATTACATAGTCAACACGACCCATTATTATTGTAATTCCCATTTCCACTGTTAAATATTGGTTGTGATTGTTTTATTATTTTTGTTGTTTGCCTTGTTTAGTGAGGTGCCTAAAAAAGCCAGGGTGTAAGATCTGCAAAAAAACAAAAAAAATTGAGGGAAAAATCGAGAGAAAAGATAGGGAAAATATTAGTAGTAAAAAAATTGCAAATTTTGTGGAAAACAATGGGAACAAATATGTAAGTAAGTAAGTGCTTTATTTGTCATTGTACAACCGTAAATGAAATAGTGTTCAGGTGTTAGTCCTGAGCCGCTGCGACTGAGCCGCGCTGTCATTGTGGGCCGACCTGACCCTTGAGGTCGGGGAAACCGTAGAACTGCATGTGTACCTCTCACATACTGTGCGCTCCTCTCTTGGCGCTTCTGCTGCTGAAATGAATGCACTGCGCAGAGGCTCTGACCGGGAATTAAATAAATAATTGTTTACGTCTGTTTCGGGTTCGGGCTTTATGCCCGCGGGCTCGGGTCATGCTTGATTTTTGGGCCTGATTCCAGCTCTAGTGCGGGCTCTTGGTGCCTCTTCAGTGTCTCAGAAGAAGAAATGTGTAGGTCTCAAATGGGTTTAGCTGATAAGCTGGCTGTTTACTTTTAAAAAGCTGCTTTTTTCTGGACCATTATGGACTCTCTGCAGTACAACAAATAAAATAAAATGTATCCACCGATCCCCACAAACTCATGGCAAAAGCCCTATATGCATGGGATTAGAATTACCTAGGGACCTCAGGTAAAAAGTAAATATTACTGACGTCCTCGGAGGTTCTAGTGCCGTGCGAATCTGCAATGTCATATTTAGATTTTTTACCTTGGGTAATTCTGCAAACTCCGAGGTCCCCAGGTGATTCTAGTCCCATGCAAATAGGGCCAAAGACGTACAAAAGTATCCAGAAAAACAATGTGGAACACAGAACCACAAATGCAGTTCACAGAAAAATGCAAAAAATGCAGCTGTACCGAGATAGAGGGAGGTTGCCGCCTGAGAGGGTTTGGGGAAAATGGTGCAAACATCATATAATTTTTTTTAGTTATTTTTTTAAAGCAGTAGTACCTAAACTTTTTTTCCGACCATACCAGTATCATTTAACAATACCCAGCCCTAATCCCGCGCTCTTACTTCGTCTTCCTCGTCCACTCTCGCTCTGGTCAGAATGTGATCCATGAAGCTCCTACGTGTTCAAAGTTCAGTCAGTATGATTCACACCGATAAATCTGCAGACCAGAGCTGCACGCACACACTTTGTGCTTTCACTTAATTGCAAACTTAACTCTCCGCTGTTGTGAAGCTACAATCTGCACGTCGCAGTGAGTCTGTGTGGGTCTGGCTAAAACCGTAATGCCTCTAAAGGGCTGGGACCATGCACTTTAGTCACCATTTTGTTTTTAATCAACCTTTATTTAACTTGTATTTAAATGTTGATTTAAAATTTTCAAAACTATAATAGCACAAGGGCAAGTCTATGCAGAACAAATGAAGCACAAACTGTTTTTGACCATGCTGGAGGATTATGCAATATCCCAAAAACTATATAAGCACAAACAAAACTTCCCACTACACAAGGAATTATAGTAGATATAGTTTTATAAATCTGTGTTTGATGGGGCCAACTTTAAGGAGGTCCAAAAGCTATAGCTACATTATAACTTATGTCCTGTCAGCCAAGTTTATTAAAAGAACTACTTGCAAGCAAAATTAAAAACCAGTTGAAAAATAGGAAACGTTCACACTTTGCATGGTTGGATATTAACAAGGTTCCAAGTAGAACTTTAATATGCAACAAGAAGAAAAGGGGAGTGAAATGAAAATATATATATCTATATGTTGAAAATAAGTTGATATAGTTGATATTTGTTCGTATTTGACCTAAAAGGATCAACAGTTTTTTAGGATCAATAGTTTTTTATGATTTCTGGAAGGTTTTCTGGGTGGAATATACCTGTATGCCTAACCATGGAGATGGTTCGTTACGTAATGCACCTTTGAATATTGCACCTGATCGCGATATATCACAAACTGACCCAACTCTAGTATTTCTTTGGCACTCATTCATCTTCTGAGAAATAAAAAGGCAAGCATGTCTGTAGACGTTTAAAGGCTGGAATAAGGCTTAATACCAGACGTTAAGGACTGTTCTCTTAAAGAGAACAAACAGGCTCCAAAGGAGAGTGCTCTAGTGCCTCTCTGCCATTAGGTCACTCAGACTGAGATGTGAGTTTAAGATTCTTCAAGAGTCCATCCATCTAATGCACTTTAGGCCTATTGTACTGCACGTTCAATGAAAATGTCTGAAATTGCTTCATCTTGGCGCAAATCCGTCACAAACCTTCCATTTCCCGCAGACTCGAAGTAAGAGTATGTCTGTGTTGTCCTAGCAACATGTCAGGAAATGTGCTTCAAAAGGCATTGCTGGACTACATTCTGTGCTTTTTAAGCCCACACAGCCTTTCGGAGCTGCTCTTCTAAGCTCTGAAAGAGTTTATGTTACGAAACTATCTTGGCATTATTTCCCAGAGGCATCTATCTACATCTACTGAGTGTATGCTGATGTGGCCAGGGTCAGAGATTGTCAGAGATTGTCAGCGCTCAAATGGAGCGTGGAGACAGTACCAATAAGACAGTGTTTTTGACGCTTGTGTTTAGACGGAGGTCGCCACAGTCCACTCATGGCGGGATACTGCACATACAACGGCATGTTTGGGTAAGCAGGCAAACGGTCAGAAGAGGTGATCTATCACTATCATTACTATTACTACTACTACTGTAACTATTGGATATCCATTTTTGATACAAAGAGACAGACATTTCTAAGGCCCATGTTTTGACTGGACTTTATTCAGTTGTGTTTGATAAGCATTGATTTCCCATCTTGTCATTGAGTGCGTTTACAAGGGCTTAAAATTCCCGGTTATTCGCTATATTCCGGTTATGGCAGTTTTCGGGATATGGTGTTTATATGACACTGAGAAATCGGGAAACTCAAATTCCTTGTTTACATGATCAAATAAGGAAACCCGACTTTTCGAATTTAAAGAGTTACTAACCCCCCCTTCCAGAGCCTCAGATTTGAAAATCTCAACAGAAAAGGGGCGTTGCCTGGAGGACTAAGGAGCGCGTTGGAGGTGGGAGGGGTCTGGGTCTATGCTTCACAGGCCTGCCTGAGTCATCTGACTTCAACACGGCACCTGCAGCGCTACTCAAACAAAGTCAACAAAATAAAGTCTCTATCTTTATGCTTATTTAGTTGAATGATGAAAAATAGTGCCAGTTTTCTTACTATTCAACAACTAACACTGCTAACACTATACAATTATCTATGATACAAAAAGCTATGCTAATAAAATCTACCTAAATGCTATGTTAACAATTCGCAAACCTGAAGAAAACCTGATGAACATATTCTCTCCAACTCGCTACGGGGGCGTGAGCGAGACTGGTCCGCTTTTATAGCCCAGAGCGGCAGGGCAACTGACGTCATCTCTAACCCCCAACGTCATCTCAAACACCTGGGCCAATAGGAGCGCTACATTCAAAATCAAATGCAGTACAGACAGTTCGCTGTAGATGGCGCCTCACTGACGGTTTTAGGCATAAAGTTGATCTTTCAACTAATTTGCACTAAAGTGCCAAAATAATGACCAGGATATGTAGACAACACTATTGGACACTCATTTATACAGTTTATCAGGGGGAAAAAGTGGATGTGAGGGTGAGTTACTCTTTAAACCATGACAGGAACATGGTTTGATTTTAATAATCGATTTATGGTTATAAAGGCAAGGCAACTTTATTTATACCGTGCATTTGGTACACAAGGCAACTCAATGCGCCTAAATGCACTTGTCTTTGCAAAAAACGAGTGGCATTCAAAATATTTTTGAACCATGAAGCCATTTGAGCTAGATAAAAGACTTCTGGCTACAGACTGACTGTGAAATCTGTGATCTGTGAAAAAAATTTGAAATGCCATTTTTGAGGTTTTCTGAGTAGGACTCATCTGTGTGAGGCTATAACTCAAAGACCCTTTATCCGATTGACATCCTGCTTCTTCTGCAGCGAGGTTATATCCTAATAAACCAAAAAGTAGAATATGAAGATGATCACTGAATGCACTTCTTTTGTAGAGCCCCTGACATTTTGGTGGAAAAATTCAAAAATTGCCATTTTTAGCAGCCTATAAATCCAAAACTTTACAATCTAGCACATTTTTGATTATTGTTCTTTGAAATATGATTAGTAGACATGACACAGACCAAATCATTGATGTTTCCATGGCTAAGCTACACGCTCATTAAAAGTGCACACAAACGCAAAACGCACCCGCGAGCAGAAACAGTGGTTACAACACCTTGTTCAATACATAAATAAATAAATAAATACATTGCTTTGCATGTGATTTGAAAATCAAAGTCACATGTGATTTGCAAAGTGAATCACTTTGCAAATCACATGTGACTTTGATTTTCAAATCACATGTGACTTTGTAAATCACATGTGACTTTGCAACACATGTGGAGGAGCACATATTCCTCCACATGTCAAATAAAAATAAGTCATCCAAATCTGGGTCACCTGGGAATATTCTGAAAATTTGGGTGATTTGGAACAGAATGACCCAAAAGCCAAAGTGAACTTTTTCAAAAATGATTATCCTGAGGCAAATTTGAGGAACATCCAATAAACACAGAGAAAATGCCATAACAATGAAAATGTAAAAGTTAACAAAAAGTCCCTAGGGTGCTGTGAGAGTTAATAGTAAAATATTTGTATAATTCAGCATTTGTTACAGTAATGGTGGAGATATAACCATATTGCATTACACTTTCACAAGTTGTATCTAAACAGAAAATGTATGAATTACAAAATTATTATTAATATAAGTCACTAGGTCTCTGGACAAAACCAAAAATTTCCTCTAAAACAAAATAATTTTACCTCTATATAATATTATCGGCCTTTAGAACGCTGTGATGTCACCAGATCCCAGCAATACAGGCAAGAAAGGAAGCCATGTACTAAGAAAAAAGAAATGTCCGAGACACTCTAAATGGTAAGATAAAAGTCCTTTAATGAGTAAGGGACGCCATATGACTGAAACCCATGCATAGAATGATACGTCATCGCTATAGCAACAGGGCAGTCAGAACAATAATGATGTCATCCCTCTGACTGCTTCAAATATGGGCAGTTTTAAAGAACGGAAGTCATGTCACTGAAACCCATACATGTCATCACCATAGCAACAGGGCAGTCAAAAGAATGCTAATGTCATCTGCATAATAACCATTTCATTAGCTATGTTCTGACGATCACAGTTTATTTCAATGCTCACACTGCGTGGAGCTGTGATCTGATTTCCTCTCAGCGAGGGCGAAATCTACGTAGAAAAAACAGTTTATCGTCAACACAGGGCTCTTTTTTACCCACGTGTTGGAAGATTTAACAGAAAATAGCACCATGAGCAGCCCAACATCAAGTCCTGTCCCAGGCCCCTCTGTGACCAGGACATCCACGACTGGGTCCTTAAAATCTATCCTTTCTGGGACTACAGTCAATGCCATTTTGTTTTGTCGTCCTCATTCCCGCTTTCCGTGTGTCACGCAGTTGCGTGAAATATAATACATCTTATCGCCACAAGGTGGCAGGTGAAGTCCACTTCAGCTCTGCCGGCGCCGTAAACTGAGCTATAAAACTGCTTGTAAACTTTGCCTGGTCAGTGTGAGTATGCTGGGTAATGGTGAGTGCAACAGACTGGCACGCAGTAGACCGGGGTTCGACTCCCGTCTGAGGCACTTTTGCTCCGTGCCTTTTTTTTCTTTCTTTTTTTTTTTTTACATTTTATTGTTTCATATACTGTATGTATTCATGTAAATATCTTGTATAATCTGTGACAAAATAAATATCCTTGCATTGATTCATATTCCTTTTTAAACACTGCTATTTTGGTTGTGCAACAATATCACTGTTAATAATATAGTTGTCAATGACAATCGACTGAACAGGTAAGGTTTTGTAAATGAAATCAAACATCTCTGTCCAATTAATCCCACAATTAACAGTGGTGTTAAAGTATGCCCGCACTGTCTGCTACTGCTGTATTCAAACGCACTCACTGGCTGCATCACGTTATGAATGGGCACTAATCCCAGTTTATGTATGTTATGTTATCTAATCGCCCCAAAATGTAATTTTTTGTGAGCACCCCCAATGTTGTGCTTTATTTTCATAATCTTTATTCAGTGAACACCAGTTTATAACCTAAAATAAAATATGACTACCCTGTGGCTTAATAGCTCAGTCATAACGCGCAAGTTTCTGGTGCAGAATGAGCAGGGTTCAACACTATACTCCAGTGTTGAAAGCTTCTACTAAATTATTATTAAATGATTACATTTTTTGACATTTACATTTTTTTACAATACTTAGTAACCCGTGAGTATTTTTTATTTTTTTAAGTTTACATGTTATCAAGCTCCACGTGTACCGGTCTCCGCAAAACTCACCTCAGTGATAGGCTATTAAAAATGTCTTGTCCTAAATAAAGGACGCACAGGCTCCTTTCACTTTATGACAGATAGCAAAGAAATTGCAACCAGATCAAATGTCGGCGCGGTTCATGCTAAACGCCCCACCAACACCTCTTAACTCCCACCTGAACCGAGCCCATTTTCTATACTGAAAATGTCAAAGTAATCAAACACCGCCTCTGTGGCGAAACGGGATTATGAATGACTCTCCCATCAGCGACCGGGGTACGAATCCCGCTCAGGCCAAACTCTTAAACTTTTATGTTTTTATTTTATGTTTAAACTGTTAGTATGAATGCTATTTCTAAGTAATAGAATACCAAGAAGTTTAACTATTTACTCTGATAAAAATCAAAAGTATTTCAACAAAATGTATATTTTATTGATTTTAAACAATATTGTACTGCATAACTGCTGTATTTGCCAAAATTTGCCCACACTGAACATTTATTGTTTGTTCTAAATCTAATAGTTCCTATATTAAGGTAAATAATAAAAGGCCATAGTTCAGTGGAATACAATGTAATCCATAGGTACAAAAGCAACAGCTGCACATGTACGGCCTGCACACTTTATTGAATTGCGAACATGGCAGTAATGATTTGCATGGGTCGCGCCACGTGCTGCCATACGCTTTTAGATTTGGGTGAAGCTGAACTGGAGAAAATGCCCTCAGTTAAGGTGGGGTTAGGAGGTTAATTATGTCATTAGACCTACTGCATGACCCCTCCCCCAGAGGTGTGAAAACGCAGGGTCTATTCATTGTAAATAGGCCTGAGAAATCAGGGCGGCGGGTGGAGCGTAGATGTCTCCTTTAAACACACTCAACTTACGTGTAAAGTAGTGAAAAGGAGTAATGACATACTGTAGTAGTGATAAAAAAAACGTACTATACTGAATAAGGCATAATAGATGTAATAATAGATATTGGATATATATATGAACCAGGTATGCATAATAAAGGACTAATTTCACTTATTTAAAAGGTCAGTTTACTATATAAACATATAAACATATACACAAGACAAACATTTTTTGGCTTCTTTAGCTCAGGGCTGGCTGCTGCTTCTCCATGATGTCTAGCACAATCTTCTCAATGGCGTGTTGAGTGAGAGATGAGGCGACTGAAAGAGCGGGGGGATTCACAGTGGCAGGCGGCATGGTGACAGGCACCGTTGTGCTACCTGCTGTGAGAGACTGCCACAGTGTCTGTGTTTCCTCAAGTTTTTCCGGACTGGTGTTCAGTGATGAGGATGTGTTTAGTTGTTTGCAGGTGTGTTTGATGTATTGTGATATGTCTAATCTGGTGGTTGGTGCAGCAGGCTGTTGGGATCAGAGCTGGAGTTGTGGACAAGTGTGGCATACTCCTGATCCACAATTTTCAGCATGTCCTTCTGTCCGCGGTGTTTATTGAGACGACCATCAATAACTGCCTTCATGGGAGCAGGCCAGCGCTTGTGGTCCAACACAAAACCCTCCCTCCTGTCTTCACTGGTCCGGTACGGGCTGCGGATGGAGAAGGCTTGATGGGCAGCGGGAGCAGCAGAGGTGTGGGCTCTAGGCACAAAGAGAAATAGAATACGAATGTCATCTATTTTATATTTGATTAAACTATACATTGTTTTGACATAGCTAGTGGCTGTTACCTAACTTGGATGTGGAGCCTGGTTTTGCGTCAGCGTCTACAGAGGAAGCCAGAGCAGCAGCGGCTGTGGGAGCTGTCGCAGCAGTAGTAGTACATGGCACAGGATTAAGAGAAGAGAAGCTGAAGAGCCTGGTGAGAGCAGTTCCACTCGCTGAGCTCCTGCTCAGTGGGAAGCAGCGGAGGAGGTGGCCTATTGACTGCAGCTGTGGGCTGGACTGGACGCTGGATGGCTGGACGGGCTAAATGATGAAAAAAAAAAAAAGCTTTATTCAATTTATACTCGTCTGAGCACTTATACCATTTTCCCACTCCTCCACCTTATAGATAAGGCCACACATGAACAACAGCAGAAAGCAATGTGTCTCTTGCAATAATCTACTTCATGTTTAACTTGGGTTTGTTATTAAATGTGTCATTAATTATATCAATAATATGGTGCTTTGTTTGTGCACAGCACAGCTTTGGTTGTGAAGCACTTTAGAAATAAATCTGATTGATTGATGTACTGTAATCGTTGAGGGGGAAACCTGAAATGACATTCTCACTTTGCTGTCTTTCTTCATTGGAAGGCTCTGAGTCGGCTGAATGAGCGCTGTAGGAGGAGTATCAGAAGGGGAAGTAGTGATAAAAAAAAAGTGTTCTACACTGAGTAAGGGCATCAAACATAATGAAAATAAAAGCTACGTTGAAACAGCATGACAGTAACTTAACCATAAAAACTACTCAAATGTCTGTTCTAAAAGACAATCTATCAGAGTGTTTTGCAAACTTAAATGACTAAAACAGTGAAAAGATTACCCAATCTGGGAAGAAAAGTTGCTTACCGTTTTGTTACTCACGGGACGGGACGCCAATGCCAGAACTGGAAAATTACTAGCAAAAACGGAGCCGCCGGGACAGCGACGCCGCAGGCCAAACGTGTAATTGCAAGGAGGGCAGTGGTTTAGCACTACCATTGAAAATGAATGGGGCCGGTTAGGGCTGTTTAGCAAAAGAATCATTTGTATATTTAATCATTTCTCTCCATGTTTTGTGTCTCATGAAATAGAGCATGTCGCTGCATTATCTGCCACTTTTGCTATATGTATCCACGTTGAAGAGAAAAGGCAAATAAACAGCATTCAGTGCCCGGGGTTCGAACCCACGAAAAGAACACTAAGATTATTTAGAGCCAGGTACTCTACCCATGAGGCCACCGTATTCTCACTGTCAAAATACTGTTTCCATGCGGACTTATACTCATTACCTGAGCGAGTAATTCACCGACACAGCTACAGCACAAACATGTAGGCTATTACAATGCGCGATATACAAGGCTTATAATATGTTATAAAAGAGTAGGGTTATGAGTGAAAACCATTATCTCTGCTGTGCTCCATTATCCGCGTGTACCAGGCGGTGAAGAGAGAAGAAAGAGCTCACAAGTGCCACCTGGTGGTTGTTTGGGTCATTGCAGCCACTGGGGAAAAAAAAAAAAAAGACGCGTGATTCACACGTGACACCACGTGTGTTTCACGCGCGGGAGGCGACAAAACAAAGTGGCACCGACTGTAAATCTAACACATCTCAGAAATCTGTGACCTTTAAATTGCCAGCTGACATCGAAATTACATCTCCATCCTATCCTGAATTACAAAGACCCATTTGAAGTCAGTGGAAGAGTGGATTCCCACCCCAGTCCCCGACAAATCTCAACAGTCTCTCATGTTTTTAACTGAGGAGGAGGAGGCAGAACCTTCCAACACAAAGACCAGCCCAGAACAGGAGCAGGGATGGTTTCCAGTGACGTCAAACCATCCCGCAAGCAACATCTCCACTGTCCAGACATTTGAGGAGACAGTGATGGGTCAGACAGAAGAATCTATGACAGAGGAGAAAGAGGCAGACAACTCTCCTCTGGACAAAATGATACCAAAGATCTCCACAGAAACGCTGCAGCCACTGGTTTGCACGTTTGGGGCAAACTTGGGTCTTTGGACTTAAAGGAACACGACTCCAGGAAGGTCCTGTCTGAAATGTTTATGGAGGTCATTGAATCCCTCGCTAATCTCATCCTGGAGGCATTCAGGAACACAGTGATGCAAGGGAGCGCAACACAGCACCCTCTGCAGGTGTCTGAGCAGGCAGTGAACAGAGCCATGCACAGAGGTCTCAGAGAGAGCTTTAAGGCAGCAGCCGGCTCTTCTCACCAATCCACAAAAGGTCTACTGAATCTTTTGAGTGCAGAGGTAACAGCCCAAATCAACGCTGCTCTGGGCTGCAGCCGAATTAAGGGAAAGCACATCCTTCTGCCCGAAAACAGTGAATACAGCCTTGTAAGGAGAAAATGAAGGCTCTGATGCGCTACGCCAGAGACATGTTACGCTCCGTCCAGAACAAAGTGACAACATGCTGTAGTGGCCAGGCCTCACCTGAAGAGGCTGAGAGCAGCTCCTCTCCAGTGAGGTCTGTCTTGGACAGAGTGCCCAGTTTCCTGGACGAACAAGATGAGGAGCTCATGGAGATCATATCGCCCAGCCCAGTTAACACCCCCTCTGGAGAGCGCTCTACCCCAAAACCCTGTGAGGAAACACAGAGTGAGAAGAAGCCCAGATATGCCAATCTGTGCACTCTTGAATCCAAACTGCGCCTGCTGAGCTGTACCGGCTCCACAGACACAGTGTCTATCGACTCCTCTGAAGGCGCTGGCAGATCATCCAGCCCCAGTGTGAGAGAGGCAACTACAGTAGTGAGAGAGATCCTTCTACAGGAGGCACCCCAAAACCCTGTGAGGAAACACAGAGTGAGAAGAAGCCCAGATGTGCCAATCTGCGCACTCTTGGATCCAAACTGTGCCTGGTGAGCTGTGCCTGCTCCACAGACACAGTGTCTAACGACTCCTCTGAAGACGCTGGCAGATCATCCAGCCCCAGTGTGAGAGAGGCAACTACAGTAGTGAGAGAGATCCTTCTACAGGAGGCTGTGGAACTGAGCACAGAAGACAGGGTCAGTCTTAGCAAACATAGCCTAGATACAGCCTCCCCATCGTCCACGACATCATGGAGGAGATAAACCTACAAAAGTCAGGAGACTCTCTCCACACCACCAGCTATCTAACATCAGCCACACACAAGGTCAAAGCCTTCTTTGCCCTGTGTTTTGCCAAAGGCACGCTCAGGAAGTTACTGGCTCCGCTGTGCTGCAGCGATAAAGCCAAACCTAATGTCTCCATGGAGGAGGTGATGGATCAGGCGTCTCCTGTTCTACAGCAGCTAATTCAAGACGATGCCGACATGTATGTAACACTGCCCAAGACCATCGCGCTCAGCCAGCACTTAGATCTGAGCGAGGAGCTGACTGGTGTCATCGCTGACAACATGGCAAACACACAACACAAGCCAACGTTCAGGAAGGACGTCCGAACCAAGGTTAAGCTCTTCATGAACAAAATGTTTTACTGGATTAATGATCAAACTCGGCTGCCCGTCCTCATAGACCCAGTGCAGAGAGTCCTGGCAGAATCCGACGACTGGTATTTAAAATGTCCAAACCCAGTCAGAGCTCACAGAGGGTCATGCTCCCCTCCACCCACGAGCAACTGGCCCTACAACATCAGCCCGATGAGCCTGTGTACCCAGAGACACAGATCAAGGCTCCAACATTTATCCCACAAGTGTACACATCCACTCAGCGCTATGAGCCTGCGATGTTCAGAGAGACTTCCCCGCTCCACTCTTCCCCGGAGCAGACTCCCTCAGAGTTCCCTGGGGCCCTCCCTGCGAGGCCAGCAGCCGTCCAGTCTGTGGAACGAGCGCGAATGCAACAATCTCATGCATGAACTGGTCTCTAGGATCTTTAAGAAGTGGCGCCTTGACGGTCCGAAGTGCTGGCTCTGTCCAAGGAACTGAGACAGCAGCTGAGACAGCAGATTTGTGACTGGAATGTCCAGGTAAAGCCCAGCAAGCGCAGCTACCAGGACGTAGCAGACGCCGTTTACAGAGACCTGTGCAAAGACTTCAACCGCAGATATGTGGCCCATTCTGCTGTGATGCTGAGCAGCTTCAGGACCGCCACCCTAAACTCCATCCGCTTCCACCTGGAGTTTCCCAAGAAGAGATCCACTGTGTGCTCATATCTGCGCTCAGCATGGGACGCCATCTGTAGGCGCTTCTAAATCCAACAGCAGCGCTGATACCAGTGCTAATGCCCGCAGTAACACAGGCCGTGCTCCACAAAAGTCAGCACACAGGTCTGACGTGAGGACAAAAGTCTTCACTGCAGCCTGTAGAGACACCACACGCCCCTCACAGATGTGTAGGGTCACTGGGCGCTGAATCATCTTAACTTTTGCGCTGATTCCACCCAGCAAAGACCAACAGCTCCTAAATATGGCTAAAGATGAGATATTGGGAGAGATACGCAATTTGAAAACCGAGTTCACCGGAAGATTTGATGGTGTACTTAAAGGTATAGAAGAAACAAGAAACGAGGTGACTGAATGTACAGAGCATATGGCTGAGGCAGAGGTGCGTCTGTCTAACGTGGAAGACGAGCAGGTCGACTTGAAAGCGGTGGTCGAAAGCTTACAGACAAGAAATAAACACCTTGAGGACAAAGCGGTCGATATGGAAACAAGATCACGTTTGAATAATCTGAGGCTGCTGGGTCTCCCTGAAAATTCTGAGGGCTCTGACATGTGCGTTTTTTTTTTAGAACTGGTTGCCAGACGCGCTGGAGTTAAACCCAATGCGTCACCCTTTAGTCCTGGAAAGGGCTCACTGCATCGGGCCAAAGAGAGACACCGATACCTCACCGAGAATGGTAATCATGAGATTTCTTAACTACAAGCAGAAAGATCGTACTAAGAGCTGCCAAAACACAGAAGGATATCTTCTATAAGAACCAGCGTGTGAAGTTGTTTGCTGATGTCGCTACGGAGATGAACAGGCAGCGTAAGCAGTTTGATGTTGTTCGCAACCAGCTGCGTAAACTTTGAGTGCGGCATGGCATTCTTTCCCCATCCACATTGGTGCTGACATACAAGGAGAAAGTCCACAAGTTCACTTCCCCAGCGGAGGCCAAGATCTTTGTCCAGAAGATCCAAATGGAAACGGAAGAAACAGAATGACTTGTGTTTATACGTACTGCCACTGCCAACCACGTATTGTAGGTATTTTGATAAGGCATTATTGAAGTTGCAAATGCAAGTACTGTTCAAAAAGGATACATTATTTGAATTAGGGGTGTTGAAAAATATCGATTCGCCGATATATCGCGATATTACGTCGCGCGATTCTCGTATCGATACAAAAAGCGCCCATATCGATATTTAAACATCTATTTTTGGGGAAATATTCATTGCAGCATCTCTCTTTGGTCCTGCACTTTTACTCCCGCCCACTAGATAGCAGCGCACCGCGCAGCCCGCTTGAGTAACACTAGAATTTAATGAGAGTTAGAGAAACACAGGAAGAGTTTAGTATGGAAAAGAATGAGCTATGAGACGCTACGGGCTCTTTTAAAACTCTACATTTGGCTTTGGCTTTTACAGCAAAGACAGAGACCTGGATTATTAGAGAGCCACCAGCTTTGTGCATATTGCTGAGTGCGTCGCCGCTGCGTTTGGAGAGGATTTATCTTCGTAGCATTTTATTACGGAATTAAACGAAGCCGAGGGAAACTAAATACAGCAGGCTCATGTTAAACCTGTGTCTCACCACTGCAGTACTACGACACAAGTTTAAAAAGAGCCTGCTGTATGTAGTTTCCCCTCTGCTTCTGTTGTGTGCTACTGCTGATGCCCGTGTCATTATGTCCCTGATCTACGAGTGACACCCGTTGTGGAGTAGACACGATTTTAAATGCCCCGTCTGAGTTATTGTATATTTTAATGGATGAAACCCATAATAGTTTACTGATCGCCAAGGACTCCCAACTATAGAAATACTAGAAAACGTGCATCCCCAGTAATTGGTTTCATTACTAGGTTTCCAAAAAATCTGTTTTCCGTTCAAAGGTACATAATCACCATAAACACCACAGTCACAAGCACATTAGTGAAAAGCATTTATATCATAAGATGGATAGATCAAATGTATTTGATACAAATCAAATGAAGGTGGACTAGTTTACTGAATAGTTGTTTCCAAAGTAGTAAAAAAATAATCGTCTAATTCTTCAATATCGGGATATATCATATCGTATCGTGACCCTTGTATCGGGATACGTATCGTATCGCCTGAGACTAGGCGATACACACCCCTAATTTGAATACAGCTGCAGGTGAATGTTGAGACGACAGTTAATATTCTTGGAATCTAACGATGTCCGCGCATGCGCATACATTACATTTTGAGCACAATACGGTGAAAATATGAAAAGTATAAATGTGTGGCTTATTGCGGGGCTTGTTCTTTTGAGTTACTTTGGGCTCAATTTTTTGCTCGTCCTCGACATCCTGAGCTACGACAGACAGTGACGGATTGTGGATAATTCCTGACCTTTACCCGTCCTGGGTCTGTCTGTATCACTGACGTGGACCAGGGAGCTCTGGGAGAAGGTTAAAGCCGGGGTCGGTGTGAGAGAGTGGAGCTGATGGAGTTCACCCATAGTTAGTGGATGAAAAACTTAATCCGGCTCTGTGTTGTGGTCGACTCCTCTCTGCGTCCGGAGGAAAACCAGCCTTCAAACGGTCGCCGACACGTTGCATAAATCCACATTACGATGCTTCTTTCCATCTTAAATATTCACTACTTTCAGTTCTTTCATGGTTAAAATATAAAACTCCGTCTCCTCTTGACTCCAGAAACAGGAGCACTTCGGACTCGCCGCTGCAGTGTTTGTTTACGATTAACTGCGCATGCGCAAGAAATGGGAAGTTTATTGAAATCGGAAAATAGCCTTTACATGAAGTTATATCCCGGTTACTGACGGAAAATCCCAGCCAGAAAATCCAGGTTTCTCAAAATCGGGAAACTGTTATTTTCGGGTTTTATAATCGGGAAACTGCGTTTATATGATCAAAGACAAAACCGGAATATTAAAACTCCCGATAATAACCGGGAATTTCGAGCCCTTGTAAACGCACTCACTATTTATAAGCTTAATCTTTCACCTCTTTAAACCAGCTTTATTTGTAGTCCATGTTGCCCTCTTTTTTTAACAACCAGAAACCTGGAGTCAGCCAGGGACATTTCAAAGGATTTTCATCATCTACCCCAGGTACCACCCCACTCAGGTGGGCGGCATGAGGAAGAATATAAGGGGTCATGTTTCCTCTCCCATTTCATTGGCAGAGAGCCCCGCCATCAGCACACTCCTCCCCCGAGATCCTCAGATTATTGCCTGTTATAATCAGCTAACATCACACCATTCCGTGTAGCTCCGCTCTGCTCCCTGAAAGTTCTAAACACATCGCTGCAAAGAAAGTGGATGTTAGGAATGTCTCGTGAAAGTGAAGGAATTCTGACGCAGCACCATTATTCGATTTAGACTTACCCGACTCCCTCTGTCACGGTTTGAAAACAGAACAAATTAGAATTAGTGCCTTTTCGCGAGAGAAAGCCCACACAGTTGAGGACATAAAAGAGTTCTTCTCTGAAGCGTTAATTGAAACTAAAAGGGGATTTATGTTGCGTTGTGTCTAGAGTTCTACAAGGGGGTCGTGGAGTGACGCACTGCTGAAGGAAGACATTTTGAGCACGAAAATGAGTAAACTTAGCAGACAAACAGTACTTTACAAGGAGGATCACACTATGTTTTAGAGATTTTAAGTTTTGTGTATTCATTTTGTGACACCTTACCAACACCTGTCCACCTTCACAAGTTGGGAATGAGGGAGGATTCCCTGTGCAAGCTGTGTGGGTCAACTGGAACAGGGACGTGCCCTTTAAGTGCCCTTCACACAACCACAGTTTTTTTCTCCCCAAGAAAATAACTATCATTTCTGTTATTGTTCTTAGATATTTGCCCTACTAAGCCAACATGTGTTGAAAATACAGTTTTAATGCTCAACAACTTCAAATCGCACTTCCTTCCTCCTCTGCTTTCTGATCAATGAAGGGCAACTGCACTGTCCCTGTGTTTCCCCCGTGTGAGAAGATGGTACAGCCCACCTCTGTTAGACGCGGGAGTAAGTAAACTGAGTAAATTCAATAACTTTTATGTACGAACCATGACTGGATTGTTAGGGGGAATGGAAACAAAAGGACCGTCGGGGCGAGGATGACAGCGGAGCGTGTCGAAAACCGTCCAGACAAAGTCAGCGGTAAGAAGTCAGTAACTTTAGCGGTTCTGTTTGTAGCGTCTTAAAATGAGCTGTATTACTCATAGTAATTCAGAGCTGGGCGTAGACCAGGGCCAGAGCAGTGTGAGCTGAGCTGAGGAGACAGAAGGGTGAGGAGGAGAGGTGCCTGGGTTCTGAACACTGTGCCTCTATGGGAGGAGCACAAAGGATGGACAAAGCAATGATATGGACAAACCAGATGATTAAGTGTAGGCTGTAGTACCTTTGCATTATTTATTGTATTTGTGCTTATCATAAGTACAGAGCCTTGTGCTAGTCCTACATCTCCTCTAAAGACTGTTTAGTTTATTATTAGCTCCACATCATTGTACATTGTATGTTGTTGTATTAATCAGTGTCTCTTTGTGTTACTAGATACAGAAAAAAAAAATCACTATATACATATTTATTTATTTATTTTCCGGGGGGTTGCCCTTCTGTCTTGGTTGAGCACCTGCCCCTCAAAATGTCTGTGCACGTCACTGCACTGGAACCTGGTCTCAAGAAAGGAAGAACGTCATTCTGGTGGAGGGAAGAAGGCTGTGAATAGGCAGGAGAGAGGAGGAAAGCCAAGTACCACCAGTTGGTACAGGACTGGATGCAATTTGCAAGTAGAGGTGGGGTGCAAAGGTTTTCCAGCCAACTCCATGTGGAACCTGTTGAGCAAGTTGGAGTGAGAGGACAAAAGAGGAAGGCTGCTGCTCGGAGGTGAGGAGAATCGGTGTAGAGAGCCCCAATGGCCTCGGGCGTTAGAGGAGGACCTAGGCTGGAGGTCCCGGAGGAGAGTGAGTGACTGTGGCCACCACTGCCGACCCACCAACTGGAGAGTTGCTGTGGTTAAGGGTCGAAACACCCATGAGGGTTGGGAACCACCCGATGACCACTTCCTCCTCCTCCTCAAGGAAAAAGCTACAAACATACTGTGATATAACCTAATCCAGGCAAGTATTTCACAGTGGACCGCACATGGCAGGTCATGACACACATATCAATATATTTATAACATTAAAAAAAGCAAGCTCCAATTTGCTGAAAAAGGTAGCTGAAACAAGTTAAGCGTTAAATGAATTACAAAAAGGATAGTGAACAATACAACAATGAAAGACTACCAACAATGGTAAGTGATAAACCAACAATGGTAATGGTGATAAACCAACAATGGTAAGGAAACACAACAATCAACAACTTAGAAAAAGTCAGTGCCGCGGCTCCCTCATAGCGCACTGGTGTGTCAGGCATCAAGTCTCCGACGGCACCGCACTGAGGCCAATGTGACTGAACGGCATTGTACAGTATTTTATGCCAGCTGTTTAAGGAAGGCAGCGAAAAAAGAACCACCCGTTTTTCAAAATGAGAACATGAGAAAGAAGAGTCAGTGCCAATGTGTACGATGATACAACACACGTAGGAATCTCATTGCTGTGTGAGGAGACTTTACACACGGCCCGCTCATAGAATGCAGCAGATGTTGCAAACTGAAGTTCAGATCCTGACAGAAACTTTAACGTGCATGTGGTGTTCTCTGGAGCTGTTCTCACAGCGGCAAAAGACAAAGGAAAGAGGGGAAGGTATCAAACATTCTGCTCGGGCACTAAATAGGCACATGAGCTGCTGTGTACGAAAGGCGCGGCTATACAAGTGAATCTGGGAAAAATGTGAATATCATAAAAGTGCCATTTATTTCTGTAATTCAACTCAAACTGTGAAAACTAATATATAGTAATAGACCATTACATCAAAGTTGAGATTATCTCCCAATCGTGGACTCCTTCCGTTTCTGGCATCCACCAATCACCCAGGCTCAAACGGGAAGCCAACCATCAGCTCCGTCATCAAGAAGGCAGCAGAGGATTTTTCCTGCGGCAGCTGAGGAAACCTTAAGCCTGCCGACCAGGAGCTGGTGGAGTTCTACTGGCATCATCTGAGTCCATCCTCAACTCCTCCATCACCGTGTGTCCATCCTCACCGCTCCTCCATCAACTGTGTGGTCCATCCTCACCTCCTCATCCACTGTGTGGTCCATCCTCAACTCCTCCATCCACTGTGTGATCCATCTCACCTCCTCCCCCGTGTGGTCCACCTCACGCTCCTCCATCACCGTGTGGTCCATCTCACCTCTCCATCACCGGGATACCATCCTCACCTCCTCCATCACCGTGTTGATCCTCCTCACCTCTCCATCACCGTGTGGTCCATCCTCACCTCCTCCATCACCCGTTGATCCATCCTCACCTTCCTCCATCATCACGTGTGATCCATCCTCACCTTCTTCCATCACTGGTGTGGTCCATCTCAACTCCTCCATCACCGTGTGATCCATCCTCACACTCGCTCATCACCGTTGACTCACATCGTCCTCACCTCCTCCATCACGTTGATCCATCCTCACCTCCTCCATCACGTGTGACCATCCTCAACCTCCTCCATCACCCGTGTGATCCATCCTCTACCTCCTCATCACCGTGTGGTCCATCCTCACCTCTCCATCACCGTGTGGTCCTCCTCATCACCTCCCCATCACTGTGTGTCCTCCCACCTCCTCCATCACCGTGTGGCCATCCTCACCTCCTCCATCACGTGTGGTCATTCTCACCTTCCTCCATCACCGTGTGGTCATCCTCACTCTCCATCACCGTGATCCATCTCACCTCCCCTCACCGTGTGGTCCATCCTCACCTCCCCATCACCCGGGTGGTCCCATCCTCAACCTCCTCCATCACCAGTGGATCCATTCCTCAACTCCTCCATACGTGTGATTCATCCCACTCCATCACACGTGTGGTCTTCCTCACCTCCTCCATCACTGTGTGATCCATCCTCAACTCCTCCATCACCGTGTGGGTCCATACCTCAACCTCCTCCATCACCGTGTGGTCCATCCCACCTCTCCATCACCGGTGGTCATCCTCACCTGCCTCCATCACCGTGTGGTTCCATCCTCACCTCCTCATCACTGGTGTGGTCCATCCTCACATCCTCCCTCCATCACCGTGTGATCCATCCCACCCTTCCTTCCATCACCGTGTGATCCATCCTCACCTCCTCCACACCTGTGGTCCCATCTCACCTCCTCCTCCATCACCGTGTGATCATCCTCACCTCCTCCATCACCGTGTGAATCCATCCTCACCTCCCTATCACTGTGTGGTGCCCATCCTTCACCTCCTCCTCCATCACCGTGGGTCCATCTCACCTCCTCCATCACCTGTGGCCTATCCCACCTCCTCCATCACCGTGTGGTCCATCCTCACCTCTCCATCACTGTGTGGTCCATCTCACCCCTCCTCCATCACCGTGTGATCCATCCTCACCCCTCCATCAACCGTGTGGTCCATCCTCACCTCCTCCACACCGGTGTGGATCCATCCTCACCTTCCTCCATCACCGTGTGGTCCTCCTCACCCTCCACACCGGTGTGGTCCATCCTCACCTCCTCCATCACCGTGTCCATCCTCACTCTCCTCCGTCACTGTGTGGTCCATCCTCACAACCTCCTCCATCACCGTGTTCCATCCCACTCCCTCTCCATCACGGTGTCCATACCTCACCCCTCCATCACTGTGTTGGTCATCCTCACCTCCTCCATCACCGGTTCCATCCCCACCTCACTCCATCACGGTGCCATCCTCACCTCTCGTCACCTTTGGCCATCTCACCTCCTCCATCACTGTGTGGTCCATCCACCTCCTCCGTCAACCTTGTGGTCCATCCTCACCTCCTCCGTCACTGGTGGTCCATCCTCAACCTCCTCCATCACTTGTGTGATCCATCCTCACCTCCTCCGTCACTGTGTGGTCCATCCTCACCTCCTCCATCACCGTGTGGTCATCCTCACTCCTCCTCCATCCACCGTTGGTCCATCCTCACCTCCTCCATCATACGTGTGGTCCCTCCTCACCCCTCCATCACCTTGTGTCCATCCTCACCTCCTCCATCACCGTGTATTCATCTCACCTCCTCCTGTCACTTGTGGTCCATCCTCACCTCCTCCATCATGTGGTGGTCCATCCTCACCTCCTCATCATCTGTGTTGATCCATCTCTCACCTCCTCCCGTCACATGTGGTCCACCTCCCTCCTCTCCGCCACCTTGTGATCCATTCCTCACCTCCTCCGTCACCATGTGGTCCATCCTCACCTCCTCGCACCTTGTGGTCCATCTCCCCCTCCACACTGTGTGATCCATCCTCACCTCCTCCGTCACCATGTTGGTCCATCCTCACCTCCTCCTCCATCACCGTGGTGGTCCATCCTCACCTCCTCCATCACCGTGTGGTCCATCCTCACCTCCTCCATCACCATGTGGTCATCATCACCTTCCTCCGTACCATGTGGTCCATTCCTTACCTCCTCCGTCACCATGGGTCCATTCTCAACCTCCTGCCATTCACCGTGTGGTTCCATCCCACCTCCTCCATCACCGTGTGGTCCATCCTCAACCTGCCTCCATCACCATGTGGTCCATCCTCACCTCCTCCCATCACCGTTGTCCATCCTCACCTCCTCCAATCACTGTGATCTATCCTCACCTCCATCACCGTGGGTCCAATCCTCACCTCCTCCTCATCACCGTGTGATCCATTCCTCAACCTCCTCATCCACCTGTGGTGATCCATCCACCTCCTCCATCACTGTGTCGTCCACCTCACTCTCCTGCCATCACCGTGTGATCCATCCTCACCTCCTCCATCACCGTGTGATCCATCCTCACCTCCCCATCACCGTGTGTCATCTCCTCTCCATCACCGTGTGGTCCCATCCTCACCTCCTCCATCACTGGTGATTCCATCCTCACCTCCTCTCGTCACTGTGTGGCCATCCTCACCTCCCTCCGTCCACCTGTGGTCCATCCTCACCTCCTCCATCACTGTGTGATCCATCCTACCTCCTCCATCACTGTGTGGTCCATCCCACCTCCTCCTCCATCACCCGTGTGATCCATCCTCACCTCCTCCATCACTGTGTGATCCATCTCACCTCCTCCGTCATCTGTGTGGTCATCCTCACCTCCTCCGTCACCTTGTGGTCCATCCTCACCTCCTCCATCATGTGTGATCCATCCTCACCTCTCCGTCACCATGTGGTCCATCCCTCACCTCCTCCTCCATCACCGTGTGTCATCCTCACTCCTCCATCACTGTGTGGTCCATCCTCACCTCCTCCATCAACCCGTGTGGTCCATCCTCACTCATCACCGTGTGGTCCAGTCTCACCTCCCCATCACTGTGTGATCCTCCTCACCTCCATCACCGGTGTGGTCCATACCACTCCTCCTCCATCACCGGGTGACATTCCTCAACGTCCTCAAATCACTGTGTGATCCATCCTCACGCTCCTCCATCACTGTGTGATCCCATCTCACCTCCTCCATCACTGTGATCCATCCTCACCTCCCTCCATCACTGTGTGACCATCCTCACCCTCCTCCGTCACCACTGTGTCACCTCACCTCCTCCTCCATCACTGTTGATCCATCCTCACCTCCTCCATCACCGTGGTGGTCCATCCTCACCTCCTCATCACTGTGTGTCCATCCTCACCTCCTCGTCACCTTGTGGTCCATCCTCACCCCTCCGTCGTGTGGTCCCTCCTCACCTCCTCCATCACCGTGTGGTCCATCCTCACCTCCTCCATCACTGTGTGATCCATCCTCACCTCTCCCATCACTGTGTGTCCATCCTCACCTCCTCCATCACTGGTGTCCATCCTCACCTCCTCCCCATCACCGTGTATCACCTCACCTCCTCCATCACCGTGTGATTCCCACCTCACTCCTCATCACTGGTGTGATCCATCCTCACCCCTCCATCACCGTGTGGTCCATCCTCAACTCCTCATCACCGTGTGGTCCATCCTCACTCCTCCTCCATCACCGTGTGGTTCCATCCTCACCTCCTCTCATCCACCGTGTGGTCATCCTTCAACCTTCCTCCCCATCACCGTTGGTCCATCCTCACCTCCTCATCACCCGTGTGATCCATCCTCACCTCCTCCTCCATCACCGTGTGATCCATCTCACCTCCTCCACACCAGTGTGTCATCCCTCACGCCCTCCATCACCGTGTGGTCATCCTCGACCTCCTCCTCCATCACCGTGTGGTACCATCCTCACCTTCCTCCATTCACGTGTGATTCCATCCTCAACCTCCTGCCATCTCCGTTGTGGTCCACCTCACACCTCCTCCCCATCCGGTGTGGTCCATCTCACCTCCCTCCATTTCACCGTGTGGTCATCCTCACCTCACTCCATCACCGTGTGTCCATCCTCACCTCCTCCATCACCGGTCAGTACATTCCTCACACCTCCCCTCCATCACCGTGGTTTCCCTCCTCACCTCTCCATCACTGTGTGGTCATCCTCACCCGCCTCCCGTCACCCAGTTGTGGTCCCATCTGCCTCCCTCCTCCGTCATCCCCCTCAGTGTCCATCCTCACCCTCCTCTTCATCTACCCGTGTGTGGTCCATCCTCACCTTCCATCACGTGGCTGGTCCATCTCACCCTCCTCCCATCTACTGTGTGATCCATGCCTCACCTCCACACCCCGTGTGGTCCACGTCGCCTCCTCCTCCATCACCTGCCGTGGTCCATCCTCACTCCTCCAGTACACCGGTGTGATCGCACCTCCGACTCCTCTCAATTCACTTGGGTGATTCCATCCTCACTCTCCGTCCATCACGGGTGTGGTCCATACCCTCACCGTCCTCGATCACCTCCCTCAGCTGGTGCCCACTCCTCACCTCGCCTCTCGCATGCCACCCTGTGTTGGTCCATCCTCACTCCTCCATCACCAGGTGGCTCAACTCTCAACTCCTCCATCCATCAACCGTGTGGTCGCATCCTTCACCTCCTCATCACCGTGTGATCCACCTCACCTTAACTCCTCCATCACCCGTGTGATCCATCCGTCAACCTCCTCCCACACGTGTGGTCCATCCTCAACCTCCTCCATCAACCGTGTGTCATCCTCACCTCCTCCCCATCACCCGTGTGATCCATCCTCACTCCTCCATCACCGTGTGATCCATCTCACTCCCTCACTTCCTTGTGGTCCATCCTCACCTCTCCATCACCGGTGTGGTCCATCTCACCTCCCTCCTCACTGTGTGACTCCTCTACCCTCCATACCTGTGGTCCAGTCCTCACCCAGCTCCTCCTCGCCATCACGGTTTGATCCACTCTCATCCTCCTCCATCATCTGCGTGTGATCCATCATCCTCACGCTCTCCATCACCCTGTGTGAATCCATCCTCACTCCACTCCATCACCCGGTGTGGTCCCCATCCCTCATCCTCCCATCAACCTGCTGGTTCCATCCCCCACCTCAAATCCATCACTGCTGTGATCCATGCCCTCACAACCTTCCACACCGTTTGTCCATCCTTCACCTCCCATCACCGTGGTGATTCCATCCCGACTCTCCAATTACCGTGCTGGGTCCATCCTCACCCACTGCGCGCCCCTTTCCATCACCGTGTGGTCATCCTCAACCTCCTCCATCCTGTGTGATCCATCCCAACTCCATCGAACCTGTGTGGTCCAATCCTCACCTCTCCTCCATCACGTGTGATCTCATCTCACTCCACATCCTGTGTGATCCATCCTCACCCTCCTCCATCACCCGTGTGAATCTCTCACCTCCTCAATCACTGTGTGATCCATCCTCACCTCCTCCATCACCGTCGTGGTCCATTCTCACTTCCTCCAGTGTGGTCCATCCTCACTCCTCCCATCACCGTGTGGTCCATCTCACCTCCTCCATCACCGTGTGTCCATCTCACCTCCTCCATCACCGTGTGGTCCATCTCACCTCCTCCATCACCGTGTGGTCCATCCTCACCTCCTCCATCACTGTGTGGCACCCCGGCGCTACAGACCGGGACAAGTATCGTCTGCAGCCCATTGTGCTGCTGAGAGGTGATTGGCGTGTGGTGTGTCCACACTTAGATCAGCTGCTATCACTTTATAACTTTATAACCCTACACAATATGTAAAGCCAATCCCGCTGTTGTTCCATGTCAAATTGTTGTCGTCTTACCATATTTACTTTTTATTTTGTATCTTTTTTATTTAATATTCTTTATGCATGCCCCTTTAGCCCTACAGTTTAAAGTTGTATAGCTTATTTTTATCTGTGTTATATGGTTTATGTTTACGTGTTCACTGACCGAGAAAAAAATCATAGTTTGTGAACCTGCTCCCAAACAAAATAAAAACTATTCTGATTCTGATGTCAAGCCTTTATTTGTTATCATTTTGATGATTATGGCTCAGCTGGTAAAAACCCCAAATTGAAAATCTCATAAATTAGAATATTTTGAGAATGGACTGTAAGCCATAATCGTCCAAATTATAACAAATAAAGACTTGACATATGCACTTTGCATGTAATGGGTTCTACATCATATCATTAGTTTCACATTTTAAGCTGAATTACAGAAATAAATGAACTTTTGAACAATATTCTAATTTCCGAGTTTCACCTGTAATAAACATGCCTTGCCTTGCCCATATCTGTCGCTAGTTTGACATTGCTTGAGTTGTGTATCCAGTTTGTTCCAAAGTTTAACTCCACACATGACACACAAAACCTTTTCCAGGAGATTGAGCTATTGGTTGTTTGTAGGTTCTAGAATGTGATGATGTCACAGGACCCAGTGTGGGGGAGGAGCCAGTTTTTCCTATTAACTGGATTACACTTTCACAAGTCGTATCTAAAAAGAAAATGTACGAATTACAAAAATGATCATTAATATCAGTCACTGGGTCCATGATCTCTCTGTACAAGACCAAGAATGTCCTCAAAACAAAATAATGCTACCTCTATATAATATTATAGGCCTTTAGAACGCTGTGATGTCACCTGAAAACCCAGCAATTGGCAATGTCAAAGTATGTCCGTATCCTCTCTCTCTCTCGAACTGTAAAGAAACGTTGTATGGTAGTCGGTTAAATTTGCTCAATGCTTTATAAAGGAATATTGACGTATTATAGTTTATTTGAGCAACTTCAACTGATTAAGAGAGTTATGAGTGTGATCTACTAAAATCAACCTTGTGAATGATTCGCACCACTTGACTAACGAATTAACTGTGCTCTGGTAAGTATTTCCTCACACTTCGACACAATAAGTAAAGTGTGGGAGTACCACGGTGCAGTATAAAGTACGTGTGTGTGTGTGCGTGTGCATTCTCATCAAGTTCATCTGTGCGCTGGCTTGTTTTGTAAAAATGGTAAAAAGCACACCCACTAATAAGTGTAAGCCGACTTTCGCACCACATCGTATTGTAATTAAAAGCCCCAGTATCCATTTAGCACAGGTTTGAATACGATCGCAAGTTTGTCTGTTTCTTTTCTCCCCCAGCAAAACAGCAGTGGAAGCGCTGTCATTTGCTTGGTGTGATTGTGGTTTGCCATATGTCATGTAATTATCGGGAGATAAAAATAGGGCCGAGCGCTAATGAGAGGCATGAAGCCAGAGGAGTGGAGGACGGGGATGTGACGGAGGAGCCGCGCTTACAAAAACAGCAGCTGAGTGTCAATGTTTCCAAAACTCCTTTTCCAACGGCCCTTTTTTCGTGTGAAAAGTATGGCGATTAGATTTGTTGAGCCCCAAACACAGCTCCTATTGGAGGGGGAAAAACACAAACTGTTAAAGTGTAGAGAGAATAAAAAGTAGATGATATACGCTATGGTGCAGTGGTGGGAGATTCAACACCCTTGCCTCACAGCCAGCAAGTCCTAGGTTCCACTCTCAGCCCGTCCTTCAGGAGTGTGCACATTCTGCCTGTGTCTGGGTCGGTTTAATGGGTCACTCCAGTTTCCAGCTAACCCTGACCAACACCCTGACGCTGGGTCTCCAGGTGCTGCACTGCGGAGCTCACTGACACGGCGTGAGGCACATGTTGAAGAATGTCCAGCTGCAGAGAGCAAAGGATGGCTTTTAGTCAAAATAGAATAGTAAAATAGATTCTTCAAAGATAGTCACCTTGGTTACTGGTTACTGCTTTGCACGTTTTCTCAGTGAGCTTCAGGATATCGTCACAGAAATAGTTTGGACTTCACAGACTGTTTCACATATGCAGCTCATGGAGAAAAGGAATAAAGGGAATTTAAAATATAAAACATATTTTGATCGACATATAAACCGAACTGACTCTATCCCCTAGAGTTAGCCCATTTACTGAAGCCTATATGGGCAGTGACGCAACTACTGTAACAACAATACTTTTGAACTAATGCAGTAACGTAACACATTATAATATATATTATATTGATTTGATCTATTTGCTTATTGGGTCAGAACAACACATGTAAACATGCCATGGGCTGAATTCATTCTACCACGGTGCAACTGCAAAACTGGTATTTACAGTCACTGAGACGTAAGCAGTAAAGCATACACAACCTGGAGGCGGAGGGAGGAAAGTCAGTGTTTACTGTCTGTAAACACGGCCATTATTTCCAGTAAAGAGTGTCCATTGTCGGTGATGTGTTGGAAACATGACAACATGACGTACTCGACTGCAAAAAACTCTAGGTGGAACTTCCCAAGCACAAGTGGAATGACATTTGTTTTGTCCTCCTTCAGTACGTGGTAAACTCAGATACTTGTGGGAAAACACTGCATCTAAATTGTAAAGCGTTTGTATCCATTTCATGAACTCTCAGTGAATATTCCAACATTTCAGTGACTGTGACCTTGCAAAGTGTGAGCTGTGCCTATTACTCGTCCTATTACTGTGAAGAATCGGGATGTTACAATAATGTTAGGAATGATCAGATAGCAAAACCTCATTGAATCAACATTGATCTAGCGTCAGGCTCTTTTGTTGAAACTTCACACATCACCGAAACATCATTAGATCAACTAGAATTATAAACATTGAAACAATGCTGAATTTTCAACACTACATCAACATTGAATCAACATGGGTTCGACAGTACTTAGCATTAATATTCATTGATATGACATTGAAACAACAACACAACAGACCATCAATCTTATTGCAGCTTCTTTATTACACAATTTATTATAATACAAAAACATAACTGTCCAAAACTAACTGCTTGACTTCCAGACAACAAGAAAAAACAACACACAAGCAAATGTAACATCAACATTCAATTGAAGAATTATCATATTAGAATTTTTTTCAACTTTTTTTTAATCATTCAATAGTTATAATAACTTTGTACAGTGTTGTCTAAGGGAACACTAGACATAACATATTTTACCATGCCACATAGTAGTGTTTAATGACACCAAGTCCAATAGATTTCAAGCCACTTCCAGTCATTTGATGGACTTTGGAAGTAAAAATCCCATTGATTTCATCTATTGACTTCACACAAAAAAGAAATATAAAGAGTTAAAAAGCACTACACATGGTGATCATCTCTGTACCAACAATATACAGACGGCATCTCTGGAATCGCCATATATGGTCATGTTTGAAAACAGTTAAGAGAGAAAACAATTTGGAGAAAAATCTAAACTTTATCTAATTATTCAAAAACGATCTGTGTAAGTCTCAGTCGTACAGGAGTTGTCCATCTTCAATGAAGGTACTTGAGTCATCTTCTGTACTCAGTAGTTGAAGTCGAGTACAGAAGATGACTCAAGTACCTTCAGTGAAGATATTCAAAAACTACTTTAACAAACGCTAAATTATTGATATAGCTTTCTACTAAATAAAGGTACAAAAACATGGGGAGGAGCAATGTGGCTCAACAGCCCATAAATAAATAAATAAATATATATATATATATATATATATACTGTATATATATATATATACTGTATATATGTTATGGTATTTCACGAGAAACTAGAGAAATACTAGGGGCTCAGAGAAGAGCTAGAGAAGGCCTGGAGAGTGAAGGCATCAGTGGTTGGGGCACTCGGGGCAGTCACCCCCAAACTGGAGGAGTGGCTCCAGCAGATCCCAGGAAATACATCAGACATCTCGGTTCAGAAAAGTGCAGTTCTAGGAACTGCAAGATACTGCGCAGAACCCTCAAGTTCCCAGGCCTCTGTAGAGGACCCGAGCTTGGAGGAAAAAGAGACCGCCCGCGGAGGGTGAGGAAGAGTTTAGTTTTTTTTTTGCTTCTGCTGAACAATCTGCTGTGAATAAACATCCATATGGACCCGATTTAGACTTGACTTTATTTGTATGTGATAAATATGTTTAGATTTCGCCAGAAAATGGCTAAAAAGAGTGAAAAATGGTGTTTCCCAAAGATTCTGTTTTCCCCTCGGCGAGGCCACGCCCCTTTCTATGGCGTGGTGCTGTCTTTATCTATGGCACAGATATTTTACAAGAAAAACACATTAAATATTTGAAAATACGATGAAATGCTTTTATAACTTTTCAGTCTATAAAGTTTTAGATAAATCACATTTACTCTGGATTTTCTTTAGTAGTCTTTTCTCATAATAATTATCAATAATATTTTTCCATACACAATGAAGACTAATTTACATACATATTTTCATTTTGCCTGGAGAAATGGTGAGATGTATTATTCTAATAAGGTGGAAAACAGTTTTAGGCCTGTTGTTATTTCAGGAGGAGATTCAGATCAAGTCTAAGGAACTCTCAACAGTTTGGACCTGGAAGTAGCTTATAATACATATACAGATCATACAGTGATGGAAAGTAAAGGCGCCATGCTGACAACTCACACAGCCGCTAGGTCGCTACAGTGTCAAATATGCACAAACATCAACTTTATTCTTCACACAAAAAGTTGCAAAATGCACGTTTAACTAGTTCCTGTTAATGTTTAGTCCTCCCTGTAACCGGCCATGCTGGCTGAGTGGATCAGCTGTAGTTGACTCGGACGTCGCTGTCAAAGCCCCGAGCCCCATGCACATGCCCAGGTTCGGTGGCATGGTGCCATTTAGTAATCCGTGTTTATTTTGACAACATGTTTTATATTAGTTTTAGTCTTAGTCTTTTGATGAAAATGTATTTATACAATAATTCTCTTCTCGTAACACATTTGCTCCAGTTCGGCTTTATCCAAGTCTAAAAGCTTCTTGAAAAAAAGCGACGAAAACGAGACGCAAACAGTGATGAAAACGCAAAAAAGCAACAAATTGATACAAAAACGTGACAAAAAGGTGATGAGAAAGCGACACAAAAGTGATGGAAAAAGTGACCAAAAAGCGTGATGAAAAAGCGACAAAAAACATAACGCAAATGTGACCAAAAAAAGTGTAAAAAAATAAGACAAAAAATTGACAACAACAACGACAGCGCGGCAACAACATGAGGAAAAATCTTAGATCACTTTAGCTTTCAATGAGACATTACACTGGCCAATAGGCTGTGAGATCCAGTCAAGAAAAAGTTTGGATTTGGTTAATGACGAACTGGAGATAATGTGTTTGGTTAAGGCGGGGGTTAAGGGGTTTAAGGTCCTCTGCTTCACGGAGCTCCTCCCACATGAACAAAGCTCAGAGCTGGTGCTTTGGCAGAGGATTTAAGTGACATGAGGCTCTTTCAAACTGTCAGTAGAAGTCTGGGTGATTTTTAGTTTAGTTTAGTTTAGTTTATTGTTTATTGAAACGGGGACAGTGTACAAAACCATTAGTCTTTAGTTTAGTATCATGCAAAACTTTAAATTTAGACTAAATTATGCCGAAATATTGTCGACGAAATTAACACTGTTAGTAATAATATTCTAGTCAGTTGCACTCGTGATGCCTTGGGTCAAGGAGTTGTCTGCCTTTTACTTGGCCCTTTTTGTGTTGTTATCCTTCCTCATGTCACTGAAAGCTGGGGCTAGTGCTCTACTGATAGACTGTGTAACTTATGGCGACTGAAGCCTGGACTAAGGAGTCATAAACAGAACAGTGAAATGAACTACGAACTAAACATGGCCTTAACTTCAAATCCATCCATCCATTTTCTTCCACTTGTCTGTTGTCGGGTCGTGGGGGCCTCATGGTTCTGACCGGGCCTGTTGGTCTCACATAAGGGGCTTCTGAACCGCTCTTTGTCTGACCCTTAGGACCTGTTTGCCATTGGAGACCCTACCAGGGGCACGAAGCCCCCGACAACAGAGCTCCAGGATCATTCGGGCTCAAACCCCTCCACCACATTAAAGGAATAGGCCACCGTTTTTACATACTGAGATATGTTCTCACCTTAGCTTTGACGAGTTCATTTGTACCTGTCTGGTCTTCACGTATGCCTTCTGTAACGTAAACACAGCACAGACGGCGTTAGCATTTAGCCTTTACTCCTGGCCTTACAATATAGTTCCCCTTTTTATCCGCTTAGAAAATCCACATTGTTTCATTTTGTGTAATTATACTTTATGGTGTAACACTTCACGTAACCATATTTAAATAGGGAAAACGTGGAAGAGTTTGGTAGCTTCTATCTTCACCTCATTTGGAGCTATAGAGGAGAAGAGAGAGGCTAAATGCTAACGCCGTCTGTGCTGTGTTTACGTAACGAAAGCACATGACAGACAGGTACAAATGAACTCATCAAAGCTAAGGTAAGAACATATCTCAGTATGTAAAAACGGTGATCTTTTCCTTTAAGGTGGCGGTTCCAGGAGGGGCTTAACTACAATATATAAAATAAACTCAAGTATTTTCTATAAATTGCCATTGCCTCTGTAATCTATTTATCAACAACGAACTGCTTTATGTGCTTTAATTTCTGGTGCTGGCCATCTCCAGCTGGCGTTGATTGGCATTTTGGGTTCAAACTGCCAACGCTCGCAATGCCACGGAAAGTTGTCATCAGAAAAACAGTTGGAACAATGTTTAGTTCCGCTTTTAAGTCCTGCAAGACATCAAGGCCAACGTGTTTTAAATGAGATGGAAAAAGTCTGGTTGGAAACTTTAACGTAAATAAAATAAGAGCCAGTGTCTTGTACAGGTCTTTGGAATGAATGGAAGCGTGTGGCACTTCCTGACCGCTCAAACGACTGACGGTAAAATAATCAGGATGTGCTTGGACCATACGAGGCCGCTCTCTCTCGCGCCTCAGGCTTTAGCACATGCGCGGTCAAAGGCCAGCGCTCCGAGACTCGCCCGCAGCCAACCGCTGTTACCAAGCAACATATGTACGTGGCTTCGTGGACGTGTTCCTGCGCTGTCTGTCTGATCTGTGTTTGGAGCGAGCGTCCGTACAGTTGGCGGTGTGACAGTGAGAGAGGAGCGTGTCAGTCAGGAGGAGCCAGGGGAACTCCCACTCACAGGATGAGGACAGCGCGCACGCCCCGGCATCTCAACAGCCCACACTCCTCAAAGCACTGGTATTCAGAACACGTGCGCTACACACAAGCGGGCGCCAGGGAAGCCAACTTTTATTTGGCTTAAGGAAGTTTACAGATCTATTTTATCAGTGGTTAAAAGTGGATTTTTGGAGGTGGTGGAACTCTAGTCTTGAGGACTCGGAACGCTACATCAGGTCGATATCTGAAAGGGCATAGGCTGCATGTAACAGAAGGTGTTTTATGTGGCTTTTCATTGGTTTATGTTCAAAACAAGTTTGAAACCATTTTTACAGAATAACACTTTTGTTTGAGATACTCCCTGAATGTTGTGTGTAGCAGAGACTAAACTTTGGCCAGGATTCCTGACTTTTCTGTTGCTTTTATACCGGGCAGATTCAGAGGAGCAGATGAAAAGGCCGACATCGTACTTTGTGATCGCTATGATCGTTACTTTTCTCTTCATAAACATATCCTAAATTAATCTCAAAAACTGTAAATATTACGCCGATTGTTGAGAAATAAAAAGTGGGCAAAAGCTTCAGAAGAGTAGACTCTGTTTATGGATTAGTTTGTAGAGTGCATTCATCCTGCTCCTCCTCCGGTCTCTCTGTCTGTAGAGTGGACTGTGTGTATGTGTGGACGTTTGTGGGCAGCCTGTAGTGTTCTCTGGACACGTCTCTGTCGATACATCTGCGTCTTTGGGTTGAAAATAAGTTTCCCACTATTGATCAATAGCCTTGATTCTGATCGGTACCGGACACAAACAGCGCTGTGAGATAAGGCGCAGGTCGGGGATGTGGTTTGGAGCAGAGCGCATGCAGGATGCAGCACTCTGCACAGCCAGGTGTGCGCGCTCGGTCCTGCAGCGGCCCTGTCCTGGGAGAGGCAGTGAACACTGATGATGTGGACTATAGGGTGGGACACGGATAACAGGCCTACCCGTGGCGACGCGTTTGCTCTTGAGTGTATTTATTTATTGGTCATAGCGCGCTCGTTGTGTGTCTGTCCGGGTATGCACCTCTTGCACCCGGTCTGCTCGAGCCTTTCTTCAGTGTTGTTCCCGATGTGTACTGTCATTAAACAGCAGCAGTTTCCAGGGAAAGTTTAGCTTTGAGTCTCCCACTGTCCGGGAGAACCAGTTGAACGGGCAGGATGCTGAAGTATTGATCCTGCATGTGCTGTGCCATTTAGTGACCATACACTAAGTTATGCTAGTTAATGTGCATTATTTCCCCTGAATTACCCATGATCCCCTCGACTTGAGGTGTGGGCTGCAGCTGCATTGACGCCGGTGCGCACACTGACGTACGCTTTCACAAAGGGGGATGATTGTTGGCGATATTCAGCACGTTTTCACTGAAAGCGGCTTAGCAGCGTGACTGGGGAGTAAAGTGACGCCTTAATTTATTTGGCTTCAGGCTGTCTACACTGCCCACGTTTTTAGGCACAGCAACACACGGTCACACGCGCCCCCCCGGCAGCCTCGCCCACTATTTGAGAACCACTGCATTAGTAGTTTGGTGAATATAGTTTATAACTATATAATTTATCAGTATGATATATAACAGAGTGTGGTTTGTTGTTGCTGGTAGGAGCTTCATGGCTTGGCACATTACATGAAGAACAATGCTAATATCCAGTTATAGTTGTGTAACTGTTGTGTGCTATGCATACAGGCTATAGTAGAGACCGGAGTGTCCAAACTTTTTTCACCGAGGGCCGCATATTGATATGTGTACATCATGGAGGGCCACAGTAGAAGTAAGATTTTTGGGCCATGCATGACAGTCAGGTTTGGGTCGGGCTTCAAGATTTTTTTCATTTTTATTATTAATAATATACTCATTATTATTTCTATAAGATATATATACTTAGTCTATTGGATACTAAATATGATTATACTTATTATAAAATGGAGGAGTTGTCCCGTTGAGCCTTTTTCCCGCACACCTCTCGGCCCGGACAAGGTGTGTGCGCGGTGCTGCTGCGTGCTCGTGAGCCGTGAGCGTAACCTCTCCGTCTCCACTGCTGAATGCATGAGCTCTCACTTTGCCTTAATAGGCTACCTTAGAAATAATCATTATATACATCGGGCTTGTTTTGGCCCAGGACCTAGAGTTCAAGTTCATTGGTCGGGTTCGGGTCGGGCTTTATGCCCCGCAGGCCTGTGTCGGGTCGGGCTAGATTTTTCAGGCTCAAACTCACCTCTAGGCCACAGATCTGTGGTCAGTGCATTCAAACATTCAACTGGGTGTATTTAAGAGAGGCTTAAACCATGCCCCACATGTACTTATGCTTAGGACCAGAATGCAGCTCTGTCTGTTACTTTTTGAGGTTTTCTTTGTGTGAAATTGTTAATCTTGGTCATCTCTGGTGATGTGTGACTGAGGGCCACCAAAAATTGGGCTGGGGGCCACATTTGGCCATGCCTGATATAGACGGACAACTTTTATGAATACATTTATAACCATCTGATTGGCATTGTGGCATTACTGCCTTGAGCTTAGCAGAGAATTAACAAAGTCATGAGCAAACACGTTTTATTGCCTTATTCTTGTTTACAAAGCTGTTTTAGTTTATATCATTCTGTCTGACTCTGATAGCTATTAAATGGAATACTCATATTCAAAGTTTAATCATTAAATATGCTCTAAAAATACTCCAGAAGACACAATCACATTCTAAGATTTTCAAAATGTGATGCTACTGTTGGTAATAAGAAGTAAAATGACTGACATGAGGCACAAACAGGACAGACATGACTCAAAACACTCATATAGCATCTTATGTTAGAGGCAGACAGACGGCAGTGTCCATGTGCATCTATTATTCAGACGGGCGCTCGGGTTTCCCGCAGTGGGGCTGTGTGGTCAGGCTGTTGTGTCAGGGCAGGGCTGGAGCACACCACAGTCCCCAGGAGCCCCACTGGAGCCCCACCAGAGCCCCACGACCACACCAACACCAGCGCCCTGCCAGGATCACTCCATCAGGACAGGACACTACCACAGTCCCCAGGAGCACCCACTGGAGCCCCCACCAGAGGCCCCACGACCACACCAACACCAGCGCCCTGCCAGGATCACTCCATCAGGACAGGACACTACCACAGTCCCCAGGAGCCCCCACTGGAGCCCCCACCAGAGGCCCCACGACCACACCAACACCAGCGCCCTGCCAGGATCACTCCATCAGGACAGGACACTACCACAGTCCCCAGGAGCACCCACTGGAGCCCCCACCAGAGGCCCCACGACCACACCAACACCTAATCTGCTCAGAGACATGTCTTTCAATTCAAATGGCCAACGCTTACAGCAAGATTCATTTGACCTTTCAATCTCGTGTCAATAAAATAATAAAAATAAAACTTTGACACAATTTAAACAAAAACAGGCTACAGCTGCACTGTCAACTATTTTAGCGCAAATAAAAAAATATATATATGGTTGCAAAATTGTAGAAAGAGAATGAGAGAAATGTCAAAAGTAAATCAAGCCCCTCCCCCCCATACTGACTGGACCTGAAAGCCCCTCCTAGTTTGCCAAATGAGGAGAGAGAGGACACATTTCAAAAGTGAACAACCATGCTCCCCCTCCCTCTGGTTTGGACGGGACAGGCCCGCTCACAGAAACGCTAATCTCATTGGTCAAAGTGATGGCAATAGAGATTCTAATTGGTTAGTGAGCTCAGCAGGGGGAGGGACCTTTGCTGAACATTACTGATGTAAATACGAGAAAAAATAATGAGTTTTCTGTCATCTTATGTTTTCATACAAAAAAACAAAAAGTAATTTGATGGATAAAAATGGCTAAAATTGCTGATATTTTTTAGCAACAAAATCTAAATAATGGATAGAGCCAAGTTTTAACAGTCAAGACTCAACAAATCAAGCTAGGAATTAGACATTAACAAAATCCCTCTGAAAAAGAATGTTTTTATATTTTATATGACGTTTATTTAACCAGGAATACAGAGTGTTATGAAGTCCAAGACTGGAAAGTCTGAAGTATGTAGGTCCTACTTGTGTGGAGATAATCGCACCAATGTAAGAAAAATGTATTTTGAGAAAATGGCCCTTGAAACGACACATTTCCATATTAATTTATAAAGAAACATTGAATCATTGCATTAAATAGACATGTTACGGTAAGATTAGGTATTATTATTTGTTTGTAGGTGAAAGTTTATTAAAAATATTATTAAAAAAATTAGACAGATATGGCATAAGGGGAGTGGCTTTGAGCTGGATTCAAAGCTATTTAACTGGGAGACAACAGTATGTGAAGATGGGGAGTTTACATCAGGATATTTGGACATTGGTTGTGGGGTCCCACAGGGATCTGTCTTAGGCCCAAAGTTGTTCAATTTATATATTAATGACATTTTTAATGTGTCTAAATTATTAAAATTAGTGATTTTCGCAGATGACACAAACGTCTTCTATTCCAATGACAATTATAGTACTTTAGTAACTAACATAAACTGTGAACTAAGGAAATTAAAAACATGGATGGACATTAACAAATTGTCCCTCAACCTAAATAAAACAAAAGTAATGTGTTTCTGTAATTATAATGGAAAACCAGACTCAGTAAATATAGACGGTGTAGTCTTAGAGACAGTATCAGAAATTAAATTCTTAGGAGTCATCATTGACAGTAAATTAAGCTGGAAACCACACATAAGACACATACAAGGTAAAGTCTCCAAAAGTATCTCAATCATTAACAAAGCAAAGTTTTTCTTAAATTACAATGCATTATTTTTATTATATAGTTCATTAGTTTTGCCATATCTAAACTACTGTGTAGAAGTTTGGGGCAATAACTATAAAAGCTCATTACACCCCCTTGTTATACTCCAAAAACGGGCTGTAAGAATTATACATAAAGTAGGATATTGTGATCACACTAATATATTATTTCTGCAGTCTAAACTGTTAAAAATGCATGATTTAGTCGATTTCTCTACTGCCCAACTTCTGTTTAAAGCCAACAAAAATGTGCTACCTGCAAGGATACAAATGCTTTTTGCACGCACAGAAGGGGGATATAACCTGAGGGGGTGTGATAACTTTAAGGTTCAAGCAGTGTCTTCCACTAGGAAAAGTGTGTGTGTCTGTATGTGGAGTTAAACTCTGGAACAAATTGGGGACAGAATTTAAACAATGTCCAAATATTCATCATTTCAAATCAAGATATAAAAAAATGGTATGGTCATTGTACCAGAAGGAGGAAATGGGTACTTGATTTACTAATGGGTGTCACAAAGTGCTGTATACTTTAAAGGTCAGATCTAACTAATAATGAAGTATATTGTGGTTGTTACTATTATACTATTGCAGTTGTTATTGCCATTGTTATTGCTATTGCTGTTGTGTTGTTATCATCACTATTTAAACTTTAAACTTTAAATGTAACAGTCTAGGATTAATACCTAACAATCTGTGGATTATTCTTAGAATCAAACTCAATCGATTCAGACAGCGGTACTGCTATTGATGCTGATGGTAATATAAAGGAATTAAATTATTAGAAGTAAAACATGCACATATCTATGTACTCCGCATTCAACATAACCCATAGTATAGGGCAGACATGTGGGGGCCGGCAGCTCGAGGAAACTCTCTTCTGGCAGCAGACTCCTAAAACTTGTCTCTTTTAATGCATAGTATAGGACACTCAACAAATGATGGTCCGGTTGCTCGGGGGCTGCTCCCCTCTGGCAGCAGGTCCAGTCACAGAAAACAAAACAAAAAACAAAAAGCCCCGAATCCCTTGTAACACACATCATTAAGACCATTCTTGTTATCATGAACATCAATCAGTCTGCGATTACTGTACCTTTCATGAATAAATGTGGAGTATTTTATGTATCATTCAAACACTTTGATACAGAGTAATGTTATATGGGTTGTAATGGTGATGGTGAATAACGGTAATGCCAACATGGTAATGAATTCTGTATGGGAGACAGAAATAATACACTGGTTGTAGCGTGTGAGATACTGTGAATGTTGACCTGGTATAATGCAGTGTTGCATTTGTTAATATGTAACCAACTCGGTTGATAGTTGTTTTGTAAAATGGTAAGAAATATGCACTGTTGTTATTTATAGTTATTTAAGTTTATGAACAGGGGTGGGAGTCAATAAGCTTGTCTTCTTCCCACTCCTTTTCGAGCTTGAATGTAATTATGTATTTATTTTTCTTTTTCTTTTATTATGTGTATATATTTTTCTGTTTTTCTTTTCTTGGCTTTTGTGCCTTGTTGTAGCTCGAAATAAAAACTCAAACAAACAAACAAACAAAGTTAATATGTTAAGAGACCAAATAATTTACCATATAGACCATCGAATTAGGAATATGGGCAAAGGTATTGCTGTGATTCCAAGGTGCTCCTTTTTATCTTACTCCTGCAGTCAGGAAAGAGGTGGTACAATCCCTTTGTATTATCTCACCTGGAATACTGCTCTGTTATTTGGTCTGCTGCGAGTACAAGTGACTTAGCTCGGCTTCAGATCATTCAAAATAAAGCTGCTCGGACAATGTACAGAGACATTAAGCTCAAAGAGACAGAGATGTACTGCACCAGATTATAGCTAAAAAGCTTGTTTCCATCCGTAGTCCCTGGTTACATCAAAAATGAATAACAATATACAGCATGACCATTCATTATTCTAACAGTCAATCACACAGCACTTCACCAACTGGAATCATGGTGGCAGATTGTCTGTAGTACTTGTAAAAGGAACTGCTGTTCTTTATACTCTTTTTTTTTAATTGTCATATGTCTTGTATTGCCATATTTTAATATTTTAATGGGACCCCATGAGGATTAGCGACCAGTGTTGGGGGTAACTTACTTAGTAACGCGTTAGAGTACTCAGATTACGTTTTCCGAGTAACGAGTAAAGTAACGTTAGTTTTGCATTTGCAGCTAATAAAGTACTAGTTTCTTTTCAAATCAGTAATGCGTTAGTTTGGTCCTGAGCGCTCCCTCGGCTTCTTTCTTCCTCGGCTGCAGAGCTGCTCGCACAAGCACACTGTGTCCTCCATCACTTTCATCAACTTAAGGCAGAGTGTTCACCGAGCGCGTTCTCATTGTGGAAGTACTTACATTATTTTGAACTTACTGGAGAAAAGGACAATACCGCGCTGGCGGTGAAGCTAAAGAGGAAACGCACGATGAAGCTCGCCCTCGCCCCCGAACAACAACGCGTAGCTTCTGGCAGCATCGGCCCTTCCAACGTAAACAACAAACTGGCAGCTGGTTATGTGGTTGAGGAAAGGTGTACAAAAGCAAGTGGAGTGAGTATGTTGTGTGTTTATTATTATCAATTCAATGCACTTTGTAAAGCGTCAGCGCTCCTTTACAGACACTCTTATTGTTGAAAAACAGTCGCAGTTTCTGACAGAGCCAAACTGTTTATAAAAGCTAAGCTTTTATAAGTAGACGTGCTCATTATTGTTGCCTTCAGCTGTCATTTGTCACATATAAAATAAAGCTCAGAAGTGAATGTATTGTGCTGATTCAAGTACTGCTATCGGGCTGTTTGCGTGAGCTTTTTGGTGACTCAGAAAACAATGAAAAATAAATGAAGGCTATATGTGTATATTATTGGTAACGCATGAGTACTCTAACTACCTTCATGATAAAGTAGCGCAGTAACGTAACAAGCTACTTTTCCAGAGGAGTAACGAGATAACTTAACAAGTTACTTCGTTACCCAACACTGGCGACCACAGTGGAAGCTAATGGAGTTTCCAATAACAAACAAACAAACAAATGGGCCTAAAACCTGAAGTATCTCCTCTTCGTCTATTACTGAAATTACATTACAGATTGCAGGTCCAGGCGGAAAATTATATGCCATCTATTCACGTTGTAAAACATTCAGACTTCAACACTATCACTTTAAATATCCTGATTGTTCGTAAAAGGCTCTGGCCTCTTCTTAGAAATGAAGGAGGAAATGCTGGCTCAGCGGTTAAGTTTCCGTGCGCTCCGTTACTGCCTGGCTGATCGTTGTATAATGTGCTCTATGGTAAACAAAGTGTAAATGTCCTGGATATGAGGCATGCTAACTGCTGGGCCTGCTCCGCCTCTTTAGCCTGGTTTATGCGGCGTCCTCCGGCCCGGCTCATTAGCATGACAAAAGCCGACATTTTCTGTTTGAATAATCCCTTTATGACACCATTAAATGTGCCCAGAGTGGATGTTAAATGATTTAATTTGCTTTTGCTTTGGTCCTGCGGAACATGTCCTCATGCATTTTTAACTTGTTTGTGTTTTGCTCTGCAGCCATGCGGAGATAACGGGCCACGGCTGCTCTCGGTATGGCGCATTTACTGACCCATAAAACGCGGGAGACGGCATGCGTGCACACATCCGTCCATGTGGAGAACGGGTGGGTGTGCGGTTGGAGAGCGGACGCCACAGGGCTGACACTGTGACATGTTAGAGTGGGGTTTCACACAACGGGATTCATTCTTTTGTTTAGTAAAAAAAACCAAATAACAGCGCGTCTATGATTCAAAAATGGAATCTTTTTTAGTTTTCTTTCGATGCAGAAGTGTTCTGGCAAGGTTTCAAGAAGTAGAGCAATGATAAAGGCAAGTTTTATATATCGAAAGGGAAATGAGCGCACAGTTGGTCCTTTGACAGAAGACCTGCTGTAAGGTAGGGCTGAACGATTAATTGCATTTGCAATTTTATCGCGATATTACACAACGCAATTTCGTAATCGCAGGGCACGCGATTTGGGAAGTGAATGGAGGTGCAAGATATGGCATCAAAGTCCGCTCCGCCACGTGCTTTTGTTTACGTCTCAATCTAGTTCAGGTGCGCCGTAGATTTTGGATGTACAGTGAAAATATCAGCGTTTCATGCAGCCACCGCGAAGGACTATTGCTTTCTTCCTTATTAGCATTGCGTTAGCCGCAGCGCTCATCACGCCATTCTCTCGCTGCTACTACACGCTCTGATGATCACAGAAACTCCCTCACCTCCGGATTCTTACGTCTCTCCCTCCATAGGTGAGCCTGTGTTGCTTGTAAAGAGTAAAGAGTGGTTTGTGGCTCAGTTTAGGAGGCTTATGTTTGGGAATGTTGTGGATAAAGAACTTATCTCAAAAGCATAATCACGGTTCATGACCATAAAGTATCCACGGAGGCGATGTGCCTTTATTTACCTTTGCATATGCGCATATGTGCTCCGTAGGTACAGACGCTAGATATAAACACTAAACTGCTGTATGAAAAGTGTTGGAAACTACGATCCGAGGCAGGACTCCGTGCCATGTCTTATTTTGCTGAGGAAATGTGCTGTTTAAGCTGAAATGTCACTAAATGGCTGCGAGTCAAAGAGACGTGTCTGGTTTGGCACCTCATGTCGCCAGTTTTATCATTTTTTAATATTTATAGAATTTCTTTTTCATTTATTTATAGACTGTACTGTTCAGTTCAGACAGTTTTTAAGAAGTGCGCTCCACATGTTCACAAATTTTGAATAGGTCAGGCAACAATTTTGTTTGCTTTATTGTTGCAATTTTCACTTCAAATTAATCAATATTGTTTATTATGAAACAGACTGATTTATTGCTTGTGTTAGATGAAAATACATGAGAAGAGGACCTTGCAACAATAATCGCATATTTAATCGCAATCGCAATATTGAAGAAAAAAATTGCAATTAGATTATTTTCCAAAATTGTTCAGCCCTACTGTAAGGATCGTCCACGAGGCGGGTTATAGGGAACACGCACATTCAGCGTCCAAACTACCAACATGCAACGCTCAGTCTATGCAAATTCTGTTTAGGGCAAAAGCGATCATACACACAGTAAATTCTCCAGTGTTAATTTGACACTGTTTGGTGTCTATATAGTTCACACCTTCTCAGTGTAAATGTGAATGACACTCTTCAGTGTTAACTACAGGTCAGACACCATGAGTGACAGTAACATGACGCTAAATACAATGTGCTCTTTGTTTCCAGTAAAAAGGCTGAGGCCTCATTGCTCTTCAGTCACAGAGCGACAGGTGAAGAAGGAAGTCATGGAGCTTCAGACTTCTGACCGATATAAGAAGTAAAGACAAAAAATTAAGCGTTTGTTATTAACAAGTTTAAGAGGTTAAACTATTTATATACTTTTATATTATATTAAATAAACAAACCCTTGTCATTTGTATCTGCTGTAGAGTCATGTTTGTCCCAGTTCCTCTGAGTCATGGTGCAGCAGGACTGATGTGGACCGATGTTACAGAAGAAGCTCATGAGGTTCATTTCTTCAACAGTTACTAAAGTAACTGTTTTCGCCAAAGTAAAAGTAGATCTACCACAGTCCTGTCCACATCGGTCATGGTCCACCACAACTCAGTGGAACTGGGACACACATGACCTACTACACTGGATAGACATGAATGCTTTTTATAAATATATAAACCAAAACACATTATGCAACTTTAACTTTTTTTTTTTTTATTTCCCTTCAATACTTGATATAAACAAACAAATTAAGTGTCAGTACTAAATTTGTATTTCCATCAGGAGTCTGAAGTTCTGTCTAAAGCAGAATCTCTATGACTTCCTTCTTCACCTGTCGCTCTGTGACTGAAGAGCAATGAGGCCTCAGCCTTTTTACTGGAAACAAAGAGCACATTGTATTTAGCGTCATGTTACTGTCACTCATGGTGTCTGACCTGTAGTTAACACTGAAGAGTGTCATTCACATTTACACTGAGAAGGTGTGAACTATATAGACACCAAACAGTGTCAAATTAACACTGGAGCATTTACTGTGCAACTCAAACTGTTCCAAAATTATTAACTCAGGGGGAAGAAGGGCATAAAGTCGAGGGGAGAACTTCATTTTACAGAAGCATTGGGCAAAGTAAGAAAAAAAAAAAAGTCCTCAATCTGATATTTTGATGCTGGCAATACCGTTTTCATTATCATTATATTTTTGTAGACAACATATCATTATACCCTTTGTCCGAATCATACATTGTGACCTGTTGCCTATTACTGTAGTTTCACCAGTTGGCGTCTATTAGTGATGGGCAATACCACAGTGTTGGAATCGATATGATAACGATACTTTTAGGGTCATCGATACCGGTCATTTCATATGGGTGAATGCATTTCAATCAATATACAATTCTAAAACTGGTTATTTTATATTATCAATATGTAAATAAAAATGATGTTACATTAACTGGTTTATTAAACAATGGCAATGTGGAATTAAATACATGAACACATTTTAATAAAGCACCTTTACTTTACCTTACATTTGACACTTTCATGACAAACAGAAGCTAAACTAGAAAGATATGGATGGCTCAGTTCAATCCTCTTCTGCTGTGTGTAACAAGGTTATTTTGTTTATTGAATTTCATCAAAAAAAATCTGATTATTAAAATCATAATCAGCTTTAACACCCCATTTCATTTGGAGTGTATTTTACCTGGCAGAAGTTGTTTCCATGGCTACGCACTTTGCTCCTCCCCTTTGACTGCTGTGTGATTGACAACTGTATGTAACTGGTTTGGCTCTGTGATTTTATGATCATTTTGGTAATTTTAATCAACTTTAAATCAGTTTAATTTGTTTTATCTGTAACATAACACTGTTAAATCTATGTTTTAAGTGATATTTGAATTTTTGGAGATTTCTATTGACATTTGGTCAAGTTTAGATGTTGTCAATCTTTGTCAGTTAGCTTGCCATAGCTCCATAGATACAATGTACAGTTCATACTTTGTAATAATACTCTTGTATCTGGTGTGGTGCGTTTAGGGGCAGAAGACACTGTCAGACCACCTGTAATCACCTGTCCTGTCTATTGATGTGATGTGATTCCTGACAGGACAGGTCATACTGTATAAAAGCCACAAAACCTTCTCGAGTGGTCTCGTCATTGCAGCCTGGGTAAAACTTCAAGGGTTACATGTGCAGCGTTTGTCGGAACAGAACAAATAAATAAATTGTCCTTTTGTGTTAACAGTTGCTGCCACGCCTTCTTTTTACATACAGTATGCAAACTAGCATTGATACTTTTGGCGGTATCGATACTTAAAAGGTAGCCGCTTGGTATCAATATATCAATACTATGGTACCGCCCATCCCGATCGTCTATTACAGACTTTTTTATAAACATGTAAGACGTTTGGGATTTACCTTTCAATTTTAAATGAGAAGCTAATGTGGGGTAATATACAGTAAAGGCTCAAATGGGCATTTTAAATTCAAACAAAAGTTGTATAATTGCAGAGTTTTAAGCTCCTTCACAAAACAACAACAGCAGGTGATTTAGTTTCAACTCTATCTGGTCCTAGAGGACATTCAGATCTATTACATTATGTTTGGGGCCTAAGAGCACATGGCTAATTAATCTGCATAAGTGCATACCTTAGAGCGCTCTCATCTCTGCTGTAGGAATTGAGTTTCTGGCTCCTCTGTAAAGGCTAAATGAAGCACTGCAGAGGAAAGAAACTTTTCTCTGCCATTATTATGTATTTAGCGGCTGCTGAGCGTCCTCACTGAGGGTATGTGCTGTATATATAATTAGGTAAGAAACTTAATTAGATGACTTAAGGATTTCAAGAAAAGGAGAAAATAGTTCATATTTGACACAAAAGCTGTGGTCCCAGTCGGCCCAACACTACAGCATGAGTTCCACTGAGAATATCTTTCTATCCAGATCTTCGTAATACATCCATGCTCCGGCATAGCTCAATCCATTCAATTTGCCTCATTGTCACTTCTATCACACGGGAAACACATGCAGCGCTTCGGACTGACGTCACCCACAAACGCTTGGTGCAAAAAGACAACAGAGTAATGTCACATACAGAGTGTGACAACCTTCATCTGTCGTCGGGTCGGCCCACTCCAACCTCACAACCGGGGCTCATGAGTTTCATTTGTGCACACGTTTGAATATTTAGAAATGTGACAATTGTCTGAAAGAAATAGTTGAAAAATGCGTCAAGTTGCAAAGAACTGTCGGACGTTTGAATTGAGCGTCAGGCTGTAAACTTCTGAACTTTGGGTGGGGATTATGTCAACTCTTTCACGGAAAAAAACGCTTCAAACGTGAAATTATTTTTGTGTATATTCATCATCATTCACTCTGCTTTAAGGAAAAAGGGGGTTACATCTCGTATGACGTAGATTCAGCTAAGTACGTGACTAGAAATGAGGAAACTGACGACACTATGCCATAAGTCAGGCTGGTGACCTGACTGGAACAAAGAGACTATCTAGCAATGTTATTCAGTCATTAATATAAACATGTATATATTTTAAAGGAGTACCAGGCACGCTGTCCCTGTTTAAACAAGTAGAGAGTAGTCCGTTACCATACGCCGTCTAGTGTTCATTCTCCGCTGGCATTTCACTGAGCGTTAACAATGCATGAGCCACACTTAGTCCATTATTGATGATTGCAATGAATGTTTAAGCAGCGCAGATAAACAGGCCGCGTTCTCACTGAACAGTGGGCGACTGGGCTGTGCGTCTGTGGTGGAGTGAACCCCTGTGTTTCAGTAAAGAAATGAACGACTGATTTAAGTGAGTGAATCTCACAAAAACAGCAGGATTTACTCGTTTTAAAGCCGACATTTTGCTGCCAACGAAGGAGCTTCTTCAAGGCTGGATTGGATGTAGATGTATTTGTGTTCCATTGCTTTGTCTAATCAGAGTACTGTATTAATAATAGTTAGAATACAGTTATTTTACTGAGATACGCTAAGTTTACCTGCTCAGACTGAAGGAGGCGCCGTCTCAGTGTGTGTTGGAGACCTTGAAGTTTCCCTCAGACACACAGAGGTCAGAACCTGCTGCTCCTTCTTATTCCCCATCCCAACCACCATGTCTTTGTATTTTACGTGGCCCAGCCAGATAACTCACGTGCTGCACAAATCTTGCTGCTGCTACTGGAAACGTTACTCCTGTCAGTACTGTCAACCCAAAACTCAAAATGTACACTCCTATTGAGTTGTTAGGTGTGACAGCAGACACGATAACCAGGCAACTCCCGGGGCTTCACTGTACAAAGCACCAGAGTGAAACAGCAACTTTTCCATAATACAGCCCATTTCACCTAATTATAATAATAAATGTAAATATTTCTCCAGTCAAATTGAATATATTTTCATAATTAAAATAAGCCTTAATTTTGTATGGGGAAAATTGTTTGAAAATTAATGTAATAAAAGCACTGCTAAAGGAAATCCCGAGTAAAAGTAATATTTCTTTGTGATCAGGTGTTTAAAAAGATCCTTGTAGTCGGCTCTACAGCAGGGTAACCTCTTAACCCCCGCCTTGACCAGGTGCAGTCCAACTTTGCCCAAATCTAAGAGGCCAGCGTGACGCCTTAAAACTCATTCAAACAGATCTTTTTCCTCACGATGTTGCCGCGTTGTCATCACTTTTCGGTTACTCTTTTGTGACTTTTTTGTTGCGTTTTCATCTCTTAATTTTGTCCCTTTTTCATTGCTTTTCTGTTGCTCATTTGTGGCTTTCATTTTGCGTTTTTGTCACTTTTTCATCGCTTTTTTTGCCATGTTTTTGTCGCTTTTATTACATAACGCGGCTTAACAGGGTGTGTTGTGTGCAGCAAACATGCCAAACTGGTGTTCTGTGGCAAAAAGAATGTGCATACTCTGTGTTAGTTTCTGATTCTACTATGTCAGTAGGCACTGGCAGTTTCAAGCCATTTATATCATTTCTGAAGTTCCTCCATAGTAAACAAATTACTAGATTATGTGTAGTGGCTGTTAGACGCATGCCCAACCCAGAAAAACAGAATATGTTTTAAAGGTCCTATATCATGCAAAATCGACTTTTTGGAGTTTTTAGCCATGTTGTTATGTTATTTCCTTATCAAAAACACCCCAGAGCGGTTTTTGGCTTCATTCACGCAGTTCTAAGTAGCTGAGCTGTGACACTCTGACGTATTTTACGTCATACTGTCGAACAGGAAGGGCCAGACCTCTGTAATGTAATGCCTTACAGCCTGATTTTAATTTATAAAACAGCTTTTTCATTAGTTTGTTGTAAGAGAAAAATAAAGAAACAAACAAAACAAAACAAAAACCTCCGATGGGTCTGTGCTGTCCCAGGAGGGTAAACAAGCGCACCCACGGCCGGAGGATCCATGGATCCAAGCAGAAGTGTTGTTTTTGAAGACTGAGCTCTTTCTAACCTACTCTGGACACGCCTGTTCTTTTTTCTTACCCAACGATAATGTCACGGATGCGCGTTTGGCTACGAGAGGAACAGGACTATTCAACCTTCCTAAAGAAGAGTGCACTCGCCAGTAGTTGGAATTTCTTTCTGGGATTCAGCGACTTATCAACCAACCTGATGGATGCTTGGTGAACCTTGGCCAGAATCAAAGTGGATTAGCTTTTATAAACAACGCGACCATAACCCGATGCAGAGGCCAGGCAGAAAGGTAAGTCAATCAAAACGCGTGTTAGCGGTGTGTTAGCATGTGTGTGTTAGCGTGTGTGTTAGCGTGTGTGTGTTAGCGTGTGTGTTAGCATGTGTGTGTTAGCGTGTGTGTTAGCGTGTGTGTTAGCATGTGTGTGTTAGCGTGTGTGTTAGCGTGTTTGTTAGCCATTTATGAAACTGTGTTGCACATGTCAACTCCTTATAACTGCATTATGTGAAGTAACTTCACTTTTGCAGCGATATTTATATTTATAATACTGCAAATGTGGAATGAGCGGAGAGAGGGGCGGAGTTAACTGAATCGAAGCGTCTTGTCTTCCGGGTAGGGAAAATACCCCCCAAAAATACTTATATTTCTCTCAAAAATGAGTACTCCATAGTGATAGAGGTACAATATATCATATAAATGCCTATACTTTACTTTGGAATGGCTAAAATAGCATGATACAGATCCTTTAATATTTGGATCAGAAGCCACTTTTATACAATCAATCAATCAATCAATCAATGGTTTTGTATAGCCCAATATCACAAGAGGAGTTGCCTCACAGGGTTGCACTAAACATTAAGGCAATAAAACAGAGCAGTACATAAGACAAAGTAAAGTTCAGGCGAATTAAGTATCCAGGCATCAAACATAAAATCCAAGTAACCGTGGAAGGTGACGACGAGCGGCACGGGTGTCCCCTGTCCTTAGACTCTCCAGCACGGCAAGGAAAAACTCAAAATCCCAGTGGGAGAAAAGAGAAACCTTGGGGAGAACCACAGAAGGAGAGATCCACTCCCATGGTCGGACAGGCTGACTCGGACGATGGGAGTCCCTCAGCAGACGGGCCAAGATCGCAGACCGTCCAGTCCTTGTTGGAGCTTCAGTTCCTCTTGTCCAATCCCTGTGGTCGGGGATCCTCCATTCGGCCGGGTTCCTTAAAGGAAATAGTTAATAATATACGTTTATTATTAACTATTTCATGAATGACTTCTAACCAGGCTTTGACATCATCATCATCAGAAATGAGGTCGATGGGTTGACAACAGCTGAAAACATCTGGATTGTTCACATTGCTTATCATTAGCTCCTCATCATGTGTTTCAAAGATGAATGTATGAAGAGTGTTGCGCTGCCGGAGCACTTTGTGTTCTGGCCTTGGCCTGATTAGAGCACCTTTCAGATACAACCGAAACAATGCCACTAGTGTTTTCTGAAAGCGGCCTGTTACGTTACAATGTCCCAGGCGCTTCATTTCCTTACATATTTAAACTGTGTGAAAGTGACCCTTACAAGCCACTCGCAAACTGTTTCCGGAGGTAGTACACCATTTGTCCTTTCGATTTTTAGTTGTATAAAGCGTTGTATAAAAACTACCAAGCCTCAAAGTGGAATCTTTCTGCCGTCAATGGGGCTCTGCTCTTCTTTCGGGGTCAGCCCATTAGTCTGACGTCTCATTATTCCGGAATGTCACATTGAGTAGGGTGTAAATAAAATAAAATTAGGTTCAGGCAAGAGTCCACTGACCTTAAGGTTAGGGCCAATGGTTGTATATGGCTCTCTAATCCACAACACAACTGGGTTAGAGATGTCGGACTAATGGGTTGTTGGACCAATGGCATGGCACCGTTCTTTCAGCTTGTTCCATCTGGTCATGTGGTTTATGACGTTGTGTTAAAGGTGAGTCCAACTAAATAAGCAGTATTAAACCTGCACAAATGAACAAAAACACAAATTCAGATTCAGAAAGGAAAACTGTGATAACAGGGTTTAAAAGCTTCTAAAAGTAGCCGACTTGAGGCAATTGAACTGAACACACAAATGGAGCTGTGGATAAAGTGTGTTTCTTCCAGAGCGGAATGTATTTTGTTGATTGCATATATTTTCGCTTGGCCTGAAATCATTTGCCTGTGCCGCCGCGTGATTTAACTGCCAAAACAAATTCTTCCTCAAGCCCATTTCCTGTGATGTGCCGCGTCCTTGTGGCAATTACATTTCTGCATAAAGCAGTACTCGGAAAGACGCGGTTAAAGTGCCAGACACAACAATTAGCAGGTGCTCAGAGGTCAATGGCTGCTCTTACTGAAGAAACATGAAATGTGTTTTTGCTTAAGAGAATAAAGAGGAGCGGGTGCTTCCGAATGAACAGGCCCTCAGCTGATAGATCCATTTGGCCAGTAATTACAGCGCTCTCATCGCACCGCTCCCCTCGCATGGGAAAAATGGGCCTGATTCACTCGGCGCAAAATGACTCACAACCTTTTCATTAAAACCAGAGAAATGATTTCAATTTTGATAACGCGGAAGAGTGGTTAACTTCTTCTGACATGTGCCGCGCCGCTGATGAGACCCGGAGATACTAATGTTTTCAAATGACGCCGGGGAACGAGGGGACGAGCTGCACAAAGAGGCCAGGCTCAACCTCAGCCACACTGCTGTTGTGTCCTGTGGCAAGACACGAATCAGTCGCGATGTTACGATCGCAACTATTACCACAAAATCAAACAAACGCCGCGAAATCAGTACGGCTTTGCAACTTTTCCAAGCCCTCAACTTTCCTGCAACCATTCCAACAATCTGCAAGTTCCTTGCAACTATTCTTTAACTCCGTAACTTCTACACAACTAAAGTGTCTTTAGGATCAGTTAAATCCATTATACTTCTATATTGAGTGTAGGAAGTGTCCAGCGAGGGCTCCTGCTTCTGCTCCGCCTCCTCTTACTCGCCCGGGTCTGACATTACAGCGAGCGCCGCTGTGTGCTCCTACCACTCTCTGTCCGAGTTTCTTTTCTCTGCTCCTGGTTCTAGATTTGAGGATAGACTTTTACTGCTTCTTTCCCGCGTGATGCAGTGGCATTTGTGTGAGGGGCTGGTGCTTTCTTTGATGCGTGAACTTTGAGTCACAGTTCTGTTGAACCGGAGCCGAAGCTCAATGTCGATGTGTGAAATAAACAGACATTCGCCTTTAGGTCTGTTCGACCTCGGAGTCTCTTTGCGGTTTCATCAGAGATCTGTGGAGCCTGGTGCTCACAGAAACAGGTGTCTGTTTGCTCTGGGGGACAAGGCCCTGTTTTTAGATAATACAACTATTTAAAATAACACCTATTGTAAGTCTTTTCTTATCCCCACGGTCTCTTTGTATTAAACTGGTGTAAAATGCAGAAAAGTTTGATTTTGATTGAAAAGTAAATTGTTTTAGGCAGAAAAAAATGGAGAAATCAAGCATTTTAGCAACACTCACAAAAAAAATTCTTGCAAAATCCTGGAAGGACTGACTAATGTGCGTATGAGCTCGTCCCTGTGTCAATTCCATTCCATACTTACTGCCTCAGAGCAACTAATAATATGTTGTTGGTATTTTTCACTGTTGATTTGAATAAACGGAACTCTATATGATTCAGACATTTCAGTTTGATTCCGATTTTGGTCAAATCATTTGCTAGACCTCTTGCTTCACATGTTCAGTGACATCAACGCCCACTACCTCCTCTTAAGTTCACCGCGCCACTGCAGCAAGGAGCTCAAAGAGAGTATGTGCACGGAAACAAGTTTGTGAAATAAAACTCCTGCTAAAATAAAGACTATTAAGGAGCAGACGAGCTGTAAACTAACGTCAAAGAGGAGATCGCTTTGAAGCTATAGCCCCATGGGTTTTTATTTCAGGCAGAGAACAGTTACGAGAATGAGCGCAAGGAAAGCTTCAACGGGTCGTGTGATTGTTAATGTGATCTAAAGCGACAACAAACATAATGCAACATAATGCAAGTCTCGAGTCAAGTCCAAGTCGTGAAGGTCCAAGTCCGAGCAAGTCCAAGTCAATTGGTCGTGGGGTCAAGTCAAATCAAGTCAAGCCTAAAGTCGCAAACATCAGCGCTAAGCCTAATTTTACTATTAATTCTTCTTTTCAAGTGGTTTCTCAATATTTAGCGATATTGAAAATTTAGGCTAAAATCAAGCTTTTCAGAATGTAATGGATTTGGATTTAAAGTCTAATTAATATTTAATAATTAATTTAAGATTCAAAGATATATATTTGAATGCTTCAGATTATGCACAAAATTACTAGGACAGCATTTTTTTTAAATTAGATTCTGGCAGTTTTTCTGTCAGTGGTTCCCCAGACCCTGTATACTCGGATACTCCCCTGCTCAAAGTAGATTCCACACAGCTTTCAGTCCCACTGTCACTGGGCTCTGTGTGGCTGTGGAAAATAACAACATGCATGTGGCTAATTACCATAAGTAAACATAGATGTGTTGGTTTTACGCAATGAATTATGTTCTTTCAACAGTTACACTCAAATAAATAATAACTATAAAGTCACAGCATATCATTGAGAGTCATGGGCCTCAAGTCAAGTCGTTGAGTCAAGTCATTTCACTCTAGTCCCCCACCTCTGGCGTAGAGGGATTTACTTTGAAAACCCGGATTTTGTTGGCGTTCTCTGTGGAGTTTGATGCAGTCGGACTCTGACGGGCTGAATATAGAGTTGATCCGTATTTTGTCGGGGAGTAACAGATTGGGAGGCGGTGATAGAGGCCCTCGGAGCAGAGAAGAGGATGTGAAATGTTTCTTGACAATTAAAGTAGCAATTTTGCTGCGGAGAGGAGCAAACACGGAGAATGTGGAATCCGTTTGTTAGTCATGTACTTCACTGGTCGATTTAGTGCACTTAATTTAATCGACACGATTAAAGTGTCAGCTCTGAACATTTCATCTGTGCAAATAACAATGGTGCAATAAGGAGAGATCACTATATTTAAAATAGTCACTTTTCTCTTTGTGTTCAATGACTTAGTGAGTAAAAGCACGTATATCAATGCATACATAATCGGACACCATTTAAGTTGGTTCTTTTGGTATTCCACTTGAAATATTAAGAGGCTTAAATCATTGACTATGGAGAGTGAAGGAGTGTCAGCCTGTGAGAACGTTATATGAATCAAATGCAGCCATTGGTTTGTTACTCCTTCCTCACTCAAACAAAACGGTCTGGGAACCTTTCCATTTGGAGCCTTTCTCCACCTGAACTAAATCCTACTGGGCAATCAGACTGCTCACCTGAACTAGGACAGGCCTTCTGTTCTGTCTCACGCTTAACCCACTTTCCAATTTAGCTGAAACTCAGGCTCTTCCGGTCTCCAGGGAGTTCATTATTTTCAGATACAAAAGTTAAGGCAGTGTGTTCGCCTTAAACGCTGGGACTTGATTCTATTATCTGTAATAAATAAGCGTTTGGCTAATGTGGGAAGAAGCTGTATTCTGCACACTTTATATGTGCTGTGACCTGTGTCTGCTTGCACCAGGCTGTTGGAGACACAATTAGCTTCCGGAGCCTTTGGAAGCCAAGGCACGAATAGCAGCAGAGGCCCAAAGCTCAGCGCTCCACTGATGCCAAGCTCTGTAATTAGTTTTAAATGACTGCTCCCAATTCGAGAGTGTTCGGGGAGCTTTTCCTTTTATCAAAAGCAATTTTGTTAAAGCAAAGCCTGGCTGTCAGTGTGATGAGCCGGAGCGCCGCACGAGGGAAACTTCAGGGACTGTTTGGTCAGTCACTTTTCCTCAGGGGAGTGCATGATACAAGAGATGCAGGTGAATTTGTCTGAATAATTATAAATTTAGTCCCACGGTCTCTCATGTACAGCACTGCGGAGGCTTTATTATTGAATATCAACAGTTGGTGCGAATCCTAACGCCCCCTTTCCTCTTGTACCTCTGCACCAGAGGCGGCTGGTGGTCTTTCAAACACGGGAAGCTCAGGACATTTTCTGTTCATAAAAATGTACCAACATTGTACATTTTTACACACAGCTTTTGTGCAAACAGAATTCATTTAGACTTTTGTCTCCTTGCTAAAATCAAATAGTTACAATTCAACAATTGAATTAGGCCTAATATTTTGGGGAAATTAGACTAAGCTAGAACTAAACCAGGTCCAAACTGGAACTAAACAAAGAAACCAGGTCCACATTGGGCTAACTCTGACCTGTTGAGGAGGCACTTAAAGCAGTACTAAGTAACTCATGCCCTAGAGGCCATAAGTGCCGCTGTAGGTGTCGTAACATGTTGCTGTTTTTACTCATTAATTGTCTGTGAGAATAAATACTACGCTGACAGAAAAGACAAAGGGAGAGAGGGATAGTGTACATCCAATTACACAATGGAGATACTTTTTTCACTCAAACTTGGCTGTAAATACTGTTTAAGTGGCGCTAGCCTGCAGTTAGCTTTGCCCGTTAGCTTCTTAGCTTCGTCTTCGTGATTCCATTAGTGTGAATTCCACTATTCTTTAACTCCCACACTATTCTTTTAACTCAAGACATTCATGAAATAATGTGGATACTTGCTCCTCTAAGGTCCATAAAATTACATGTGGTGTGCCCCAGGGTTCGATTTAGGCCAGTGCTTTTTAACCTGTATATGCTCCCTCTTGGTGATGTCATCAGGAGACATGGAGTCAACTTTCATAGTTACGCTGATGATACACAGTTGTACATCTCCATGTCTCCTGATGACACCGGGCCAATGGACGCACTTTTAACTGCATTTAGATATCAAATCCTGGATGGCAGAAAACTTTCTCCAGCTTAACCGGGACAAAACTGAAGTTTTAGTCATCGGTCCTGAGGCCCAGAGAGAGAAACTTTTACCCAAACTACAGTCATTGTCTTTGAATCCTTCCTCACAGGTGAAGAACCTGGGTGTGATTCTTGACTCTGAGCTGACTTTAATTCCACACATTAAGAATATCACAAAGATAGTTTTTACTATCTTCTAAAGAACATAGCCAGAGTCCGCCCCATTCTCTCTCGGGCCAACACGGAGACGCTAATGCATGCTTTTATCAATCAATCAATCAATCAATCAATCAATCAAAGTTTATTTGTATAGCACACCAGGAGGACCAAAGTGCTTCACAGAAAGATTAAAACAATTTAAAAACAAAATGATTACAACCAAGACACAATTCAGTGTGCCCTAAGTATTAAAAGCAAGTTTGAAAAGATGAGTCTTTAATCTGGATTTAAAAAGGGACAGGTCCGTGAGAACACACAGACTGAGGGGCAGGCTGTTCCACAGTTTAGGCACTACAACCCTGAAGAACGATCGCCCCAACATGCAAACTCCACACAGAAAGGCCCCCGTCCAGGTGGGAATCGAACCCAGGACCTTCTAGCTGTGAAGCGAGAGCGCTAACCACTGTGCTACCGTGCCGGAGCGAGACCATGAAGAGCTTTAAAAACAAGCATTAACATTTAAAATCAATCCGAAAACGGACCGGGAGCCAGTGCAGGGAGGAGAGGACAGGAGTGATGTGGCTGTATCTGGATGAACCGGTGAAGACGGGCTGCTGCATTCTGCACTAACTGTAACCGGTGGAGTGATGACTGTGGGAGGCCAGAGTAGAGAACGTTTCAATAGTCCAACCGAGAACTGATAAATGCGTGAGTCGCCTTCTCGAGGTCTTGGCGTGAGAGAAAGGGCTTCACCTTGGTCAAAAGGCGCAGCTGGAAAAAGCTGGCTTTGACAACACCATTTATTTTTGTTTAAAGTTCAGTTCTCGGTCAAAGACAACTCCCAGGTTCCTGACGGCATCACGGACTGGACCCACGACCCTGGACTGAATCTGAGGAACATCCCCGGAGCCAAAAATAATGAATTTGGATTTGTTTCATGAGGTGTAGAAAATTCTGCGTGAGCCATTGTATAACAGTCGTGACAGCCGGGACCACATTACACCGGTTTTAGAGTCGCTGCATTGGCTCCCCGTGTGTTTCAGGATCGATTTAAAGTTATTTTAATGGTTTTAAATGTCTTAATGGTCTTGGTCCTTCTTATCTTTCAGAACTGCTTTTACCTTATGAACCTTCACGGCCCCTTCGCTCCTCCGGCAGGGGTCTCCTAGTTATTCCTAAAGTCAACAGAAAGACTCACGGCGAGGCGTCTGTCCAATACTACGGCCCTCGCCTCTGGAACGACCTGCCGGAGGAGCTCAGGACCGCAGAGAACGTTCATGTATTTAAGAGCAGGCTCAAGACCCACCTTTTAGCTTAGCTTTTAACTGACATGTATTTATCTAGTCCTAATTATATATGTATATTATGTGTATGTGTGTGTATGTATATACAGTGCCTTGCAAAAGTACTAATACACCTTGAACCTTTGCACATTTTGTCATGTTTACAACCCTAAACGTAAAGATTTTACTTAGATTTTTTACTGAAAGTTCACACACAAGTAACAGACAACTGTGAAGTGAAAGCAAAATGATACATGATTCTGTTATTTTACAAAAATAGAAAAGTGAAAAGTGGGGCGAGCATAAGTATTCATACAACATTTCTGAGTGCATTAAATTGCCTTTATAACATTCCTAATGACTGCAGAATGTTCACACCTTGCCCTAACCATTAAATAGAGGCCACCTGTGTGTAATCTACTCTCAGTATAATTCCAGCTGTTCTGTGAGGGCCTCAGAGCTATGGTCAGAGTGTATTGGTCACTAAACAACATCATGAAGGCCAAGGAGCACACCAGAGAGGTCAGGGATAAAGCTGTGGAGAAGTTTAAAGCAGCGTTAAGTTATACAAAGATTTCTTAAGATTTGAACATGAGCACTGTTCAATCCATCATTCGGAAATGGAAAGAGTATAGCACCACTGTGAACTTACCAAGACACGGCCGTCCACCTAAACTAACAGACCGAACAAGGAAAGCACTGGTCAGAAATGTAACCAAGTGCCCCAAGATAACTCTGGAGGAGCAGCGACGTACTGCCGCTGAGCTGGGGAATCTGTACATGGGACAACTATAAGTCGTACTCTACACAAATCTGGCCTTCATGGACGAGTGGCAAGAAGAAAGCCATTATTGAAAGGAGGCCATAAGAAATCCCGTTTGAAGTTGCTAGAAGTCATATGGAGGACACAGCTACCATGTGGAAGAAGGTGCTTTGGTCAGATGAGACAAAAATGAACTTTTGGCCCAAATGCAAAACGTTATGTATGGAGCAAACCTAACACTGCTCATCGTCCTGAGTGCACCATCCCCAGTGTCAAATATGGTGGGGGAGCATCATGCTATGGGCTGCTTTTCCTCAGCGGGGACTGGGAAGATTGTAAGAATAGTTGGAAGATGGAAGGAGCCAAATACAGAGACATTTTGGAGGAAACCTGCTGGAGTCAGCAAGAGAATTGAGGCTGGGGCGGAGATTCACCTTCCAGCAGGACAATGACCCTAAACACAAAGCTAAATCTACAATGGAATGGTTTAAAAACAAACATATTAATGTGTTAGAATGGCCCAGTCAAAGTCCTGACCTAAATCCTATTGAAAATCTGTGGAAAGACCTGAAAACTGCTGTTCACAAACGCTCTCCTTCTAATTAACCCTTATGTTATGCTATGTACATTTTGTACATTTGCAAGATTTTTTTTTTTCATTTCCTGACCATTTTGTCTGTGTTGCAGCTGAGACGTGGGTTTCGGCAGAAAATGTTCTATCGAGCCACATTTTCAGAATCCAGTGTTTGTTTTTCTCTCATGTCTTTTATATTGGAGATCTGCATTTTCTATACGATCGTTATCCTAGTGTACAAAAACGTACACGCTTTTCAAACTGCTATAAAAACCACATACTTCATCTTTTTTCAAATTTTTTTCACAAATTTGAAGATTCACTTCTCACCTTCTCAAAACTACCAAACATGTTTATTTTGGGATTTAACCCTTTGTTTGCCTGTTGAAAACAAAAACATTGAAGTTTGTGTTACAAAACAACATAAAAACGTAATTATCTTTAGAATAATGAATAGTAGAGAGCTGAAGCTTTGGTGGATTTTAGGGCCTGGATGTGTCAAAGATGAACCAAAAATTGATTTGAAGCATTTGTAGTTTTTCTGTAGTGGACGATTCTTATTTGAAAATGGCAGCAACTGAAACAGCCCATTGACTCCATTATAAACACATGTTTTTCTTTGCTCTTCCAGAGCCGTTTAAAACTTCACTTTTTACAATGTCAGCATTTCATTGGAAGAAAAAGAATTAATTTGAACATTTTTACTGAATTTCATCAGATTGGACCTCATTCCCATTGTTGGCACATGAATAAAATCACTGTATTTTTTTTCTATTGAATATAATGGAAATAAGGCATTTCCAATGGACTTTACCCTGAAAACTTCCATTTTTAAATCTCACTGAAATACGGCATAAAATCACTCAATCTGTGACATCAGGGTTTCATTTCAACTTTTTTCTGACAGTTGGCCATGCCAGTGTTGTTGCCATATTCGACAGTTTGTAAACTGGGTTTATGTGATAACAGGAGCACGGTGGGCGGAGCCTAAACTCATTGTTGAGTTTTTTGTGCAAAAATATTAATTAGCAGCTCAAAGTGACCTCAACACACAAAATAACCTGGACAAAGACCTGCAGTCTGGATTTATTCATGTGTTTCCCTCAGGTTTACAAATATAGGCCTCATTTTCCAGAGACTTTTCAGCTTCAAAACTAACCACTGATTGTGACGCTCCCACTGAGCTTTTTTGGTGTCTAAGATTTCTAAACTGTAAAAATCTTCACACTAAACATTATTGTCGATAAATCACTTGTTAATTTTAAAATTATTCATATATTTTATAGGAAACACAAAGGCAAACAAATCCTATTGTTTCCTCCTCGGCCACAGCTTCAGTATAAGCTGACTGAAGATACATGCATCTGTGTACAATGTTAGAAAAGTGGAACATTCTGAAATGCAGTGGAAATGTCAAATTCAACTCCTTTTCTTCAAAATGAAACGCTGACATCACAGATATGTGACTTTTTTCCTCTATTGCAGTGAGATTTAAAATCTGAAGTTTTATGGCAGAAAAGTCCCAGGTTCTGCCATGGCCCCATTATATTCTAATGGAAAATACCACAATTTCATTCACCTGCCAACAATAGGAACAAAGTCCAAACTGAAAAAATACAGTCAAAATGTCAAATCTGACTCTTGTTCTTCAAAATGAAATGCTGACATTATAAAATATATGACTTTTATATGGTGATAGGAGAGCACAGAAAATTAGAAGTCATGAATTTCTTTATAATGGAAGTCAATGGAGACAAGAACATTTGACATAAAGAATCGTCCACTACAGAAAAAGTACAAATGCTTCAAATCCATTTTTGCTCAACTTTGACACATCCAAGGCCCTAAAATCCACCAAAGCCTCAGCTCTCTACTATTCATTATTATAAAAATAACGAGGTTTTATGTTGTTTTGTAACACACACTTCAAAGTTTTGTTTTCAAACTGGCAAACAAAGGGTTAAAATCCCAAAGTAAACAACATGTTTGTAGTTTTGAGAAGGTGAGAAGTGAATCTTCAAATTTGTGAAAATTTCTGAAAAAAGATGAAAGTATGTGGTTTTTATAGCAGTTTGAAAAGCGTGTACATTTTGTACACTAGGGTAACGAACGTAAGAAAATTAAAGGATGACACAAGGGTTAACAGAGCTTGAGTTGTTTTGTAAAGAGGAATGGGCTAAAATGTCAGTCTCTAGATGTGCAAACCTTGTAGAGTCAAACCCCAGAAGACTTGCTGCTGTTATTGCAGCAAAGGGGTTCCACAAAGTATTAAGTCATGTTGTATGAATACTTATGCACGCCCGACTTTTCACTTTTCTATTTTTTGTAAAATAACAGAATCATGTATCATTTTGGTTTCACTTCACAGTTGTCTGTTACTTGTGTGTGAACTTTCAGTAAAAATTAGTAAGTAAAATCTTTACGTTTAGGGTTGTAAACATGACAAAATTTGTATAAGTTCAAGGTGTATTAGTACTTTCGCAAGGCACTGTATGTATATACTGTATATATAATATATATATATATATAATATATATATATATATATATATATATATATAATATATATATATATGCCGGCACCATACGGCTAAGATAAGCAGGCATATGAATGCCGCATTTACCTGACTTTCACTCCTTTCCTCTCAGTGCAGGCGCCCAAGAGTTGGCACTTTCTTAGCACCTTCTTCCCCCTGGTTCAAATCGAAGAGAGATGGGGCTGGAACATGGTCAGCAGACTGTCGGACGCTGGTTTGAGAGACGAGACAACTCCTTGACACAGGCAGAATGTTGAATGCAATAACTGCATTGTACATTGTATAGCATAAACAGCCAGTAGCTTCCCTACATATTTTACCATAATAATAATGATAATGCATTAGTCCATAGCCTGCGTACTTCTTCATCTATCAGCGGTGAGTTTCCTCCTCCTTGGCTTGGTGCTGCAGAAGTAGCAGTTTTCATTTTGCAGCCTGCAGCAGTCTTTGATTTGATTCTCAGCTCAACTCGACGGCACAGAGTAGGCTGCAAACCAATCACTGCATTACTTTTGTATTTCGTGATTGGCGTGGACACATGCCAACGCACCTGATCTAGATTGACATGCAAAATCAGCCAGGCCATCTTAAAGCAATCGTAATCAATGTATTTTCCTGTAGTGGAGTCAATTTACTGTACAAAAAGAACAAGAACAAAGTTTGTCTGGGCTCTGACATTTCATACTCCACAAGACGTGCTGCTGCCGAACTGCCACGCCCCCTTTTTCGGCAGACAAAATAATCAAGGAATTACAGAAATAACCCCGCCCACTAAACATCCAGCCAATCACAGGAAGAGTTCTCGCAGCCCTGCAGAACAAAGTTCTGCTCAGCTCAGGTGTCAAGAACAACGTGAAAGAACTGCCGGACAGGTGCTCCTAGTGTTCTCGGAGCTCTGGGTGCGAGAAAAAAGTTCTTGCATCTTGTGGAGTATGAACAGGCCTTTAGCCTCAGCGTGTTTAGTCCTAACTCTGGGAACCACCAGGAGACCCCTCCCTGAGGTGGTTCATACGGCTCTAACATGTCAGAGATGTACTTTGGTGCTAAAACATTAAAAGTTTGAAATTCTATTCTCTGAGCGACAGGAAGCCAGTGCAGAGACCGGAGCACTGGACAAATATGGTCGTATTTCCTGGTTCTGAATGTACTGCAGCTGTCAAACAACTTGTTTAAAGAGGCCAGTGAGCAGGCCGTTACAGTAGTCTAACCTGCTGAGACAAAAGCATGGATGAGTCTCTCTAAGTCTGGTTTTGACACTATTCCTCTGATCTTAGCAATGTTCTTCAGATGGTAAAAAGCTGATGATGTTATTGCTTTGATGTGGCTGTTTAAGTTCAGGTCTGAGTCCATGATTACTCCTAGATTTCTAACCTGATTTTTCGGTTTTAGCGATAGACTCAAGGTGACTGATAGCGCAGTGTTTTCTTTGGTGGTCCGCCCAGTTCACCTCTCACCACTGTCTCAGTATTAGCTACAGCCAAAATGTGCATCTACTCATCGCAGGTGAACAGTCCGGAATGTGTTGGAGGGTCTGAGAGCTAGAGACACCTTTAGGTAGTAGCTGTGAGATTTTTAACTATACTTTTGACTTTTAAAACTGGGTGATTTAGGCATTAAGTAGGTCTGGGGGTGGTATGTAGCGCTAAAGAGGTATAGTAGCAAAAAGGGCTTAGTGTATTGTCCCCGTGCAGAAATGTGTCGTCCGCTTTTGACCCATGTGTCAAAGCATTTGGTCAGGAGCAGTGGAAGTTCTTTTAAAATTTCGGCCATTGACAAGAAATACAAGTCATAAAATAATGAAATATATATTGTCATAGTATCAGTAACAAAGCACCTACATTTAATCATGGCAGTGGACCGGGATAAGCTTTTTCGTACTGGATATGAATAAAATGTTGGACATTCATCAAACTGAACATCGCTCTGTAACTCCAATACACATTTTCCGCTGGCACAGATTGGTTAGGGCTTGTCTGCTCAAGAGGACGGTCTGCTGTGATGTTGTATAGCTCTATACATGCCTTTCAGTCATGTGACCTTTGTTGTTATGGTGGCCATTTTTAATACCGAAGTAGAATTATGCAGTACTACAACATGTAACGATATCTATACTCGAAAATAAATGACAATTGACTGACAGTGGCATTTTATGTACTCGTAATCATTGCTCATGAAGAGAACAGTAAAAACACGGCCCCAGAGACGCACATTTATGTGAAGAAACAATTGAGTCTGTGTTTAAGCTTCTCAAGACATTAGCATGCTACCGGTTAGCATTTAGCTTCAACACGATAAACAGATGTAGACTACAGTAACAGCTCAGCTCCGACAACATGTGACAGAGGTCAGAGCTGAGCCACACATGTGTTTATCGCGTTGAAGCCATTGACAGTTGATTCAATAATTGTCGATGGTTGACAGCTGCTAACCGGTAGCATGCTAACGTCTTGAGCAGCTTAAAGATTACTGACTCAGACTGAGACTCTGTTGACATGACAAACTGTAAAATCACAGCGAATGGTTTTCTGTTTCCTCTTTGATGTGTTAATGTAGTCTGAGGAGTCAAGCAGATCTTTAGTAAATCCTGCTGTAGCTCGATGGACAGCGCTGCTACGTCTGTGCCACATTTCCTGATTATATCACATAAACGTGCGTCTCTGGGGCCGTGTTTTACTGTTATCTTCTTGAGCAATGATTACGAGTACATAAAAATGCCACTGTCAATCAGTTGTCTTTCATTTTCATCCTGAGTACTAGCATAGTTCTACTTCAGTATTCAAAATGGCGGCCGGAACTATGCGTGATGTCAATGGAAACGCATGTATAAGAGGATTGGTCAATTTACTAACCACTCCACCACTGTGCCCAAGACACTATTGCAGAGGTCCAATTAAAATTCGTCGAGGTCCAAAAGAAAGCAAACGTCTGGTTAAATGGTAAATCTCTCTCCCACGCGCAGCAGTCCGTAGATTGTTATTGAGGGACTTGCGCCATGATTTACAGTCAGGTCCAGAAGTTCAGATGCAGGGTTCGGGTCCGGACAGGTTGGCGCCTGGGCGTTCTGTGACTTCTGCGCTATAGGCTCCATCATGTCAGGATTACAGTGTGAAAGGACTGGAACAAAAGCAGCACCTCTGGGAGACTGAAGTGTGCAGCTCAAACACAAGGTAAATATAAGTGCGTAAAAGAGTTTGTATCAGACAGAGACAGACTGCAGAGAAACGGCAGAGCCCTCCCCACGGCCCCCGCATAATCACCCCATTCAAATCTCATCATTTCTTAGATAACTCTCAGCCCCCGTCTCATTTGGAACTTTATTGCGGAGAAGTCAAATGGGCGTAATAAATATGAGAATAGAATAATTCCATGTCCCCATGCCTATTACTTATGTCTTCATAATGTAGACGAGTGTATTAAGCCAGCAATTAGGATTTCATTAAAATCTATAAATGGAGCTTCATTTAAAGCAGATGAATTATCGTAGACATATTTCTCTGGGTCTCTGCGGGCCGTGCACACTCTCACGAGCACGCTCACATACACACGCACACACCGGCGTACAGTGTTCCTTTCAAAGCTGATCAGTTTACTCTCCCTATTGAACCGAATCTATCTCGGCGCCACATATTTCTGGGAAGTAGGGCTGCACCTTTGTGGACAAAGGGAAAAGCTCCGTCTGCCTGTTCTGTGTGTGCCGGAAGACCCGCGCGCAGAGGAGCGTCTGCCAGAAAGTCCGAACACAATCTCCATATTAATATTTCACCATTCCCCTTCGACTGCATTGACCAGTGCGGACCAGAAGAGCTGCAGTGAGTGGCAGCCCCAAACCAGTGTCTGCGCTCAGGGTCACCGCCCCCGCTCTCCAGCACCGGAGCAGCAGCAGCAGCACATGACAAGAGGTGAACATTTCCAACCTAAGAAACTGGGACACGCACATCCATTTTTAAAAGGCTTTCTTAGTGAATATGTTTTCAGGTGTCACAGTCATTTCGACACATCTCGGTCGCGAGGCCGCTGTTCTCACCGGTCTATGTAGTTAATGTGTCCTGTGATCTAGTTTCATTTCTTACACGTGAAGAAGACAAAGAGGTACCGCTTTATATTAAGGTCCGCTTGTTAAGTATTAATAAGAATTAATAATGAATAGGCCATGAATAATATTCTTGTATAGATATTAAAAAGCTGCTTGTTATACTATTATACTATTATCTATTAACATACTACACTGAAAAAACGTTTTTTGTTGAACCAAATTTTTAAGAAATTACATCAAATGGTAACGCCAAATTAAACTTAGTTTATTTAACTTATCTTCAAATGTTTAATAGACTGATATTTTTAAAGTCAAATTTAATTTAACTAGTAATTTGATTTAATTGGCTGCTTTACTCTAACTCAAAAAGAAACAGAAAACCAACTTTTAACCACACGCCATGAGTGACAGTAACATGACACTAAATACAATGTTCTTTATATTTTCAATAAAAATCCTTCAGTTTGTCACAGCTCGATAGGTGAAGAAGGAAGTCATGGAGATTCTACATTAGACAGAACTTCAGACTTCTACTGCGTAAGAATTAAAGGTTGTGAAAAATATTTATCTATTTATATCTATATAATGATCAAATAAAACAAAAACCTGTCAACTCTATCTGATGTAGAATCATGTTTGTCCCAGTTCCTCTGAGTCATGGTGCAGTAGGAGTGATGGAGGCAGACTTTTGTTACACAAGGTTCATTTCTATGACACCAGTTTAACATTAGTTACTATTTTCTCCAAAGTAAAAGTAGATCAACCACAGTCCTGACTCAGAGAAACTGAGACACACATGACTCTACATCAGATACAAAGCATAACTCTCTTGTTTAAATATTTTTACATCAATCATGTAAATATATATTTATTACATTCATTACATTGTTCTAATTTTCACTATCATACTTATTTATAAACATATACGTTTCAGCTGTTAATTCTTAAATCATAGAAGTTTGAAGTTCTGTCAAAAGCAGAATCTCCATGACTTCCTTCTTCATCGGCTGAGCTGTGACAGACTGTCGAAACGGCCGCGGCCCTAAGTGGGCTTTGGTCATGGCGTTATGAAAATATGAGAAATGTTTTGATTTAAATAAAATATGCTTTGCAGGATTTACATACAGTATATCATATAACATCAATGTTATATTGCTTGCTGAGTACATTATAGGCATAATGGGAAACCGTAGCAGCCACTTATGACTACTCATAGAATGAGAATAGAATAGTAGCTTTTATTTTTATTATCCCAGTTATTTTCATATGCTTTGTATTTTACATGCTATAAGAAATAATACGTAGATGCTAAAGTACATTATAGACATTTGAGAGTCATAGAAGTCATTTACAGTATAAGTACTTTGACAAAGTCATTTGTTGTGTGTGATAAATAATAATGTATTTGCAAACTTATATTATGCTAAAGCCAATGCTATGATTTTATAAAATACTTATAATTTTGTAATATGAGTAAAGGTTCATGACCTTAAACTCCTATTGTTTGAACTTACAACCTTATGAAAATGTGGTGTTGTATTGTAAGCCTTCAAAGGGGGAAGTGGTTTTGTGGCCTAGCGCTGGTGACGGGGGTTTCTTGACTTTCGCTCCTGGATCCAGACATGCTGTCTGAAAACCGCTTAAGACCAGCTGAGCAATTAATAAATATGTAAGCACCTCTTCGGAAATTAATGAATATGCAAAGAATTCCTAAGAATGGGAGGGCTTACAGGCGGTTCCTCCTTTGAACGGCATAAGCTTGTGTTTGCTCTTGTATCGGGGTAGAATTTCTACTAGAGCACGCTATTAAGCACTCTGTAAGTATTCTACCCTCCTTTTCTTTTGTACACTTAGCTGACCTTGTGGTGGCTAGTTGCAGGAGTATAACCAGTCCTTGTTGAGTATACGAACTGAGAGCACATTTTAGCGCTATTGAGATGATTTTGTCACATGCTAATCTTTGTGCCTCGTTAAAATAGGTCTGAGAGCATATGTTAGCGCTATTGAGATGATTGTGTCACATGCTAATCTTTGTGCCTCATTAAAATAGGTTTGAGAGCATATGTTAGCGCTATTGAGATGATTTTGTCACATGCTAACTTTTATGCCCTTTAGCATAGTCTTAAATCTGAGAGCACACATTAGCGCCATTGAGACGATTCTTGTCACATGCTAATCTTTGTGCCTCATTAAAATAGGTCTGAGAGCATATGTTAGCGCTATTGAGATGATTTGTCACATGCTAACTTTTATGCCTCTTTAGAATAAGCTTGTAACTAACAGGGCTGGTATATACTCGCTGTGGAAACAGCCAAACACAAATAAATCCCCTGAAAACACATTTACTGTTGCCCAGTGCTCATTGTAGAGAAACGACCTCTCAAATTCAGTGTATTTCAAGAATATCTGCCTGAAGACCTTCTCTGTTGGTGAGTAATCCCTCTTTCTTGCACTTTTCAAGTTAGGGAAGTCTTCCAGTCTTGTGAGGAAAAGATTTAAAGGTCCTATATCATGCAAATCGACTTTTTGGAGCTTTAGCCATGTTGTTATGCTATTTCCTTATCAAAACACCCCCAGACGGTTTTTGGCTTCATTCACGCAGTTCTAAGTAATCCTCCTGAATCCTGCTCTCTGAGCAGCTGCTCCACCCTCTCCTGGTAAACGACTGAGCTGTTCAGTTGTGTCGTCACAGCGGAACGGAAGTGCTCTACGTCTGTAATGTAATGCCTTACGGCCTGATTTTTATTTATAAAACAGCTTTTTTTTTTTTTTTTTTTTTTTTTTTTTTTGAAAAAAAAAAAAAAAAAAAAACAGCAACCCTCCGAAGCGTCTGTGCTGTCCCACGACGCTAATCAAGCGCACCCACGGCTGGAGGAGCCATGGATCCGAGCATAAGTGTTGTTTTTGAAGACTGAGCTCTTTCTAACCTACTCTGGACACCGCCTGCTCTTTTTCTTACCGATAATGCCACGGATGCGCGTTTGGCTACGAGAGGAACAGGGCTATTCAACCTTCCTAAAGAAGAGTGCACTCGCCAGAAGTTGGAATTTCTTTCCGGGATTAAGCTAGCTACTATATCAACCAACCTGATGGATGCTTGGTGAACCTTGGCCAGAATCAAAGTGGATTAACTTTTATAACTTTTATAACCAACGCGATCTCATGGGAGTCCAAACTGAGCGGTGAGTCAATCAAAACGCATGTTAGCGTGTGTGTTAGCATGTGTGTTAGCCATTTATGAAACTGCTTTGCACATGTCAACTCCTTATAACTGCATTATGTGAAGTAACTTCACTTTTGCAGCGATATTTATATTTATAATACTGCAAATGTGGAATGAGCAGAGAGAGGGCGGAGTTAACTGAATCGAAGCGTCTTATCTTCCGGGTAGGGAAAATACCCCCAAAATACTTATATTTCTCTCAAAATGAGTACTCCATAGTGATAGAGGTACAATATATCATATATATGCCTATACTTTACTTTGGAATGGCTAAAATAGCATGATACAGATCCTTTAAAGGTCTTAACATTAGGTAGTCCACTGGGGTCATTTCCCTTAGATTTCAAAAGTCTGTTGGTTTTATCTGAGTAAATATTGTCACACTGAAGAAAAATCTGGCGTCACGCTTTTTTCTTTTTTTAATAAAGAGCGTACTGTATTTAGTGGCATGTAGACTCATGGTCTAAAGAGCAAATATTCTTTTTGAGTTAGAGTAAAGCAGCCAATTGAATTAAATCAAATTACTATTTAGAATACATTTGAATTTATTATTATATCAGTCTGTTTAAAATAGAACATTAGTTAAATAAACTTGATTTAATTGTGTGTTACCAATTTAAGTGTTTATTTTAAGTTGGTTCACAAAAAACTTCCTTCAGTGTAAATAGGCTATTAATAATATGCTGTGGTCACCTCAGTGAAAATGGTCTGCACACGGCACTGGAAACATGCACACATTTAAACACAGCACACAAACAATTGCATGCAAACAAAGTGAATCCTGTGCTCCACCCTCGGTCAGCATAAAGAGACGCAGAGGAAGAGTCCGTTGTTTCCTTTAGTAAAGAATAGAAATGTCCGTGAACAGTAGTTAATAACTTAAACCACTGTTTTACTGGATTGAGACAGAACGTCGTGATTTTGTGTATGTTTTGGTTTGCCTGGGTAGACAGACCCGCTGGTTGAAGAAATAATTGACAAAGTAACTGCATATGACGTGTGCAGCCAGATGGGCTTCATTGGTTCAGTAGCCATTTGTTCCATTGATCATAAAACGCCAGAAACCTGTCAACTGCACCGACTCACCTCAGGCACATGGACCCAGACGAGTCCAATGATGCACAGAAAAGAGGAAATACAGGTTTTATACTGACTATTCTAGCAGGTTTAAACATGTGATTTCAAATGACTTTTTTGTGTTGAAAAGTCACACAATACCACACAGACACAAAGCTTAAAAGTGAAATGTTTTTGATACGTCTGAAAAGGGAAACGTCTGATCTTTTTTTAATTCTAAGGGTTAATCTGCCTGCCATGCTACATGAGCATTATACTCTTATAAAACATGCAAAACGATGCAACAATCTGACTCACTTCTTCAAACATTTGCATATTTGGGTTGAAAGTGATCCCTCCAAAGAGACAGTGGAGTAATAAAAGCGCAGTGAGCAGCAGTGGGCTCATTTGTGTGCGCACACAGCAGCGCTCGCTGGGCTCGGCTGTGGAATCCTGATGGAGCCAGTGGCAACAGACTAAAGGCCAAACGAGTACGTGGCACAACATTAGCAGCAGTTGAAAGGCATTTGGAGCTGTGGACGCCCAGCTTATTTAAAGGATAATGAATTCCACTTGGCAGTGTATTTGTAGAGGCACAGATGCAGAGATCCTTCCCACCTCCACAGGCTGAGGAGGAAGGGGCTGATCTGAGGACAGAATGAGCCGCTGGATAGTCAGTGGATACATGTGAACACAGGGCTCTCAGCTGATACAAGAAAACCATTTAAAGGGATAGTCTGTAAGTTAAAATGTTTAACAAGTTGAATAGATTCTGGACAAGTCGCAAGCCTTTCCCAGGGAACATATCAGAATCAGAATTGTTTGTGTTGCCATGGTTATGAACAGGTTTACTACCTGGAGTTTTTTTTTCTACGGTCGATCGTGCAACATGAAACATATAACACATAAGTTAAATAAATAATATGGCTGTCAAAATAATCGCGATTAATCGCATTCATCGAAAACATAATTGATGAAGTATCTGAGTACACACCTGAAAGTATTAACTACATATTGTAAGCCAGGGGTCTCCAGTCTTTTCATACAATGAGGTACTTTTATGAAACGAAGGCATCAAAGAGCTACTTATGCATCAAAAAGGCTTGTCTAATTATCCTATTTCAACAAACATTTTAATTTTGTTCTTATACTCTATTTTATGAACCTAAAAGCTGACAGATTCTGTTCAAAACATGTTCAGCACCAAAGAAAGTGTATCCAAAATGTGACTTATCAAGGTCTAAAGAGATCCTGGTTATAAGTTGGTCTTTTTATTATTATGAAACTGTGAATATTTGGTTAATGAAATGTGTAATCAATGATCACAAACGTAAATAATGTTTTATATTTAAGTGTTTTATGTTGGACAAGTATTAAAAATGCATAGATGCATTACAGAAAAATGAATCGCGATTAATCGAATTTAGAAGTGCGATTAATCGCATTTTAAAAAATTAATCGATTGACAGCCCTAATAAATATGAAACTATAAAAAACTTATTTATAAGACTATTTCTTCCAATATTTACACAGAAAAAGTATTTAAAAAAAGCTCCAATAACTTCACAAGAGTTGCTATAGTCTTGGTTTTTATTACAAAAAAAATAAACTAATGGCTGTGTCCGAATGTCCACCCTAGTCCCTAACTAACTAGGACTAGGGACTAACCAGTGGTTAACCCCCGTAACCGTAACGCCAGCAGAATGAGTGACTACATCTACAATAAGTCGTTAAACCCCAGAAATAATGTATATGTAGACCAACCAATTTCAAGAGACAGTGGAATATGTATGGATAAGTATCAGTCAGATTACTTTGACTTCACATGAATTTTACATGAAAGGATATTGCCTTTTTACCTGAGAGAGGAAGTTATCGATCATTTAACAGCTCAAGCTAAAATAAACAAAGAAATGAATAGCTTCCCGGTCATAACAGGAGACTTGACAGCTATGTACGTTGCATGTCTTTACACCCATGTTTAACATAATTTCGTTGTTTGAGCTCATCCTGGTGGTACTTGGAAGGTCTCATATATTTTCTGGATTGAGCGTGACATGAAAAGTTTGAAAAACTTTGTAGCGCTTTGTAGGTCGCCCCGAGCCCGCCTTAGTTCCAACTGCATTTACTCCAAAATTAGTTCCGTCCATGTTCACATGTCCTCACCAAATATTGCAACATCTGCCACATAATAACGATCAGCTGTTCAACTAACTTATTCCCATGACAACGGGCATCGACCTGTCAAAGTGCCGACATGAGTCACTCCTCTCCCTCGTGGTTAAGTCGACCTAACACTACTGTGTGAAAATGGCTCATCCTACATTAGTGGGTCCCGTTGCCAAACTATTTCAAATCATTGTCTCAGTGATATACGTACAAATGGGTCCATTGTTGGTCAGTTTTAAACCGAGAAGCCTTGTGAACGATGTGGTCATCAAGTCAGTGGGCCGACGCCATGACTGAACCCCCATGGGCACGCTCCTCTTCTCACAAAAGCTCCATATATCACCCGACTGCCCTGACATTCAGCGAGGAGACTTTTCGTATTGATGCGCTGTTTGTACTCGCGACGCCCCGTTTTATGTCAGCCATCCTAATTGCACTTGAAGAAGTCGACCAAAGGAATGAGCCAATTATAAGGCAGCAAATAGAAGCTTAGGAGGCGAAGTGAAAGTCGTTAGGGCGCACAGACATCACATCTCCACACCGCGCTTAAACACACTCACACAAACAGACACACACTCTGCAGCGGGGAATCTTTCTCCCTGGCATCCAATTCTCCTCCGCAGCCTCTTTCAGATTAGGGCATCTCTCTTATGGAAACGGAACTGCTCAGAATTGTGGGCGCCAGATTCCCGCACGCTCATATCATTTGCCAAGAAGAAGGAGGAAAAAAGAAAAGCAAATCTTGAGAGCTGGCTTTGCACAAACTCTTCTACAAAGGGAAGAGTGACTAATGAATGAGACATGCTAATGGGGCTCAAGTGCATCTTTTGTTGGAGAATTTGAAGATTTAAAGAAGCGGCTCCCAGACGCCTGACGAGAAAGTGGAATGGCCCCGGCTTTGGTCAGAATCAAATCAAATGTTTTGGTTACATAAACTGGTTCAGTAATATGCACACGACTTTGGGGCAATTTCATGAAACATTAAGCCTTTTCAAGCTTCACCATTTTTGTTAGCTGCAGTATTTTTGTGCAGTAAAGAGTATGTCAGGGTGCGTTTGTTTTTTTTCAAATATGTGACAAACATTACCTACATCGGTCATTGAAAGGAAGATATGATTAATGATAGGAGGTAAACCATCATTTACTGATAACTAATGTTGAAAGATGCTGGACCCCTCTCCAACTTTGTGTTTCCAGGATCATAACCTGTGACCATAGATCAGGCCTTCTCAAGCTCCGGACTCGGGTCCAGATGCGGACCTCGAGGTTGTTTGGTCCGGACTCCGGTGGCGCCTCTGCACTGTGGATTTCATCGCCAGAGCAGATCATGTTGCATTACTTTAAGTGCAGTTGCAGTTTTGGCCTGTAGGGGCGGCGTCTTAAACAGAGGCGCACAGTCTGCTGGAATGGCACTACCCAAAGATCTTTGCTAAAACTCTAGATAGGACATGCGTCTCTCTGCCAATCAGAGTGTGGCTCTTTGCATGATTGGGTATGTTAATATAAAGCGGCTCTTGCATAAGCATTGGTACATATTTGCCATAAACTGTAACAGTCTTTAAGAATCAGGCATAAGCTAGTCCTAAAGACACTGTTTCCCATCTCTACTGCACGCAGGTTATACAACAGTCAGGCAGATCGTGGCCCTGGGAACAGCTTCTGTGCTTTTCAAGCTTCTGATCTGTTTTATTTGATCACATTTGGCCTCATACTCACAGAAAAAGATCAAAATAAGGAAATGAAAGAAGATGAGCTCTATCGAAGCATATGATGCGAAGCGCGACATCGTAATGTGGAAACACGCACAGTCTTAGGCTGCATCCGAAACCATTACATTATAGCCTCTAAGTACTAACAGTAGCAACTAATCCTTAACCTTTCATGGGGTCAACTGTTAGATCTCTATGCAGTTAGTGAACTAAAGCTTCAGCAGCATTTGCCCAATTCCACTGTCCTTACCCAGTGACATCACCAACAGCTGTTCTTCTTCTTCTTTAAAGTTTAGTGCAGGCCAAACAAAAGTGCATACTGCCACCTACTGAATATTGTCCTACAACAACATAGATCATTTGTCTCCACTCTTCTGGCAGATGCTCAAAATAGGCTGCACGCTATTTGCGTCATGTTCGGCTTTTCTCTGATTGGTTAATACGCTTGTCACGCCCATCGAGAATTCAAAGAAATCCCCCCTGATCCCAGACTACATGTTCAGTGTCTGCGTACATTGGTGTATGAATGGGTGAGTGGATCCTTGCTGTAAAGTGCTTTGAGTGCCTAGGTGGAAAAGCTCTATATAAGTTGAGACCATTTACCATGTCTTTGTTAAGAAGAGGAAAAGTGTGTATTCTGGCTGGATAGGCTACATGTGAGGTAGGATATCTTGCATTCCAGAAGTAAAGATTACTTCGATGACTTGAGCCAATGAGCTCAGATCATGGAATCCATACACCGCCATCTTGGATCACCAGGGGTTTGGGCACTACATGGAAAGTGCTGCAGAGATAAAGGTAAACCGGTAAAACATTTAAAAGATAATATACCAGAATTTGATTGGAAACAATGATGTAAATGAAGTAAATGCTGAAGGTTGATGGTTTGATGACCGTTGCCTTTGTGACCTGGAGCGAGACACTAAGGTCATCATTTACAAACATTCGCTCACGTGCAAATCGAGTTGGACGTGAACCAGTGGATCAGCAGCAGTTGCACAGTATTCTGTCATTTACATATCAGATTAGTGGCTCTAATACTGTCATACACGTTTGTCTGTAAAGGACTTCAAGGCTTAGTCTTCAGCCCTCTGACCTCAGAATGAAGCCTTTATAAACCTGCAGACTGCTGCGGAGCCAATTAAAACTCCTCCAAAAGTAGATGTTTGACATATTTGATATGCACAACCCAGCGCTGGCAGATCTGGAGGATTAAAGCCAGGCGACGGAGTCTGCTACGATTTCACTTTTAAGTCTAGTGGTGCATAATGATCAGCATCATTTCAGCCTGTCTGTCAGAGTGGAGGAGTGATGAGGAGGGAAGCGTTCAGACCAGATGGATCTGCACTCTGCTGTATGCAAGTCACTGACCACTCAGTGGGTGAGAATAAACAGGCTTCACATCCTCGGCAATAACAAATCTCTGGGAGATTGATGACATGATCTGAGTTCTAACTAGAATTTACAATTTGAATGGTCTCATTCAAATCAAATCAAACTTTATTTATAAAGCGCTTTCATACAAGATGTAACACAACAACCCCCTACCTCCCCCCACCCCACCCGCACACACAGACACACAGACACACATACATACAGACAGCCCAGCTGTTAAAAGTCTTAAATAAAAATGGACATAAAGTTTGGGACATAAGGCTGAGTGCAGATGAACCGAAAGAGGAAACACCATCCAAGGAGCCGTCTGCACCGAGAGCAGCCCATCGGCTACAGCCACAGAGCGCCAACATAGGGTGCCCGGAGGAGGTGTAGGAGAGACGTCCAACCTCCATCCAGGCACCAACAGGAGAGCGCCCGCACGGCCACAGCCAACCAGCACTCCCGGGGCAGAGGGCTCCCTCAGAGGAACCACTGGGAGAACATCAAAAATAAAAGATAAATTAAAAACAGCTAAAACTCGGCTAAAAATGTGAAATAACACAAGATAAAAAGAGTGAAACTAAAGAAATAATTGTATAGAGCTCCTACGGCCGGTAAGATATTGGGATAATATTGGAAAGACGCCTCGCCGTGAGTCTTTCTGTTGACTTTAGGAATAACTAAGAGACCCCTGCCGGAGGAGCGCAGGGACCGCGAAGGTTCATAAAGTAAAAGCAGTCTGAAAGATAAGAAGGACCAAGACCATTAAGACATTTAAAAACCATTAAAATAACTTTAAAATCGATCCTGAAACACACGGGGAGCCAATGCAGCGACTCTAAAACCGGTGTAATGTGGTCCCGCCTCCTGGTCTTCGTCAGGACACGAGCTGCTGAATTCTGTAAAAGTTGAAACCTGAGATATTCTTTTTGGGAAGACCAGAGAGCAGGGCATTACAGTAGTCGATACGACTGGTGATAAAAGCATGCATCAGCGTCTCCGTGTTGGCCCGAGAGAGAATGGGGCGGACTCTGGCTATGTTCTTTAGATGGTAAAACCTATCTTTGTGATATTCTTAATGTGTGGAATAAAGTCAGCTCAGAGTCAAAAATCACACCCAGGTTCTTGACAATGACTGTAGTTTGGTAAAAGTTTCTCTCTCTGGGCCTCAGGACCGATGACTAAAACTTCAGTTTTGTCCTGGTTAAGCTGGAGAAAGTTTTCTGCCATCCAGGATTTGATATCTAAATGCAGTTAAAAAGTGCGTCCATTGGCCTGGTGTCATCAGGAGACATGGAGATGTACTATACTATGTATCATCAGCATAACTATGAAAGTTGACTCCATGTCTCCTGATGACATCACCGAGAGGGAGCATATACAGGTTAAAAAGCACTGGCCCTAAAATCGAACCCTGGGGCACAGCATTGTCCAGTATAGGGTGACCCAGGCGGGACACTGAGCTATTCCAAGGTGGCATCGGGACAAGGCCAAGTCATCTACAACAGGAGTTCCCAAACGTTTATGGCTGGGACCCCAAAAAATGACATGTAAACAACTCAGGACCGCCATTACTTAAAGTATTCCCTCTCTGTTACTTTAGGCCAGAGAAAAACTTTTAAAAGTCAACTGAATATGTTGACTGATGCACTCATCTTCAATTTCAATTGCAACTGAATATGTATTTAAGTATTTGAATGGATTTCACAAATTATTATGCTGTTTTACACTCAAACATATACTAAAAACAGTACCATTTCTCTTTTTATTTCATCTTGAAATCATCTGGGGACCCCACCCAGGCCTCGCAACCCCTACTTTGGGAACAATCAGTCTCCAAGATGGAAGATATGACAAAATCAGGGTTATCTCTAATGTCAAGGAATGTGGGGAATAAAGTGGCGCAAATTCCAAAGAAATGTATTTCACCAGGGCCATACTGTATTTCTCAAACCTTTTGACGTTGCTTGCCCCTGGTTTAATATGCATTAATAATTAAAAGGTCATGAATAATATGCTTGTATAGATATTTATAAGCTGCTTATTATAATATTATCTATTAACATCGTAATAGGCCATTAATAATATGCTTATTCATGGCCTAGCCTAATGCTAACCTTAACCCTGACTTTAAGCAGAATACTAATGCTTATTAATACATTTTAATACTTAACAAGCACACCTTAATATAAAGGGGCGACGGTGGTGCAGTTGGTTGGGCAGGTCGTCTCATGATCAGAAGGTCCGGGGTTCGAAACAAGCTGCTTTATGTTTAATTGAATCAATTCTACCTTATCTGCTGAATAAAAACATAAGCTGCCAAAACACCTTTTAATATTTCTGAGGTCAAATCTGGAATCCAAGCAGGGCAGTAATTAGCTATTGCTAAATGGCACTAAGAATGGGTGGATGTGTTTCTAATGCAGGTGACTGTCAGCCTCATGCTGCTGTGGGAACAGCAACAGCAAAACATGTGGACCTAATAACTGGTGTGACCTGCCCTTCAGGGCCGCTGTCGATGACCTGTTCCTCTGCCACAGTATCTGGACTGGAGAGTTTGTTTGAGCTGAAATGAGCGCTCGCCTTCGCTATACAGAGAGAAGTTGATTAATAAATGAATGGTGCTACAGTCGTCAAAGGGAAGCGTTAGCGTTTGAAGTCCTGTTATCCTCTGCTATGTTTGCTCTGACAATTCAGACAGATCTATTATTGAGGATCCAGGCGTAACTCTATCAAAGACCAAAGTTCTACCAGTACATGCTCAGGTAAAGCTTTCACTGCAGATGTGTGGAATATACAGCGATTACCTGCGTCTGTTACACATCCACTTTACAGACGCCTTTTTTAGGCAGTTGTTACAGTGAAGCTGCTCTTGCATCATTTGTCATTTGACGCTCGTCACAGACAGGCCCTGCTAGATCTGAGGCAGCATGACGAGAGACTTCTGTGTGAGAGCGGAACAGGTCTGTTATCAACGATACATACAGCAGAATACAGGAACGTACTGCACACTACAACAGTGCTTATTGTGTTATTATCACTTATTCAGAGGTTTTACTTAGTGATACAGATGTGAAAAACCTCTGTTGTGTATGAAAATGTAAAGCGGGTTCTGTCTCTGAGGGAATATATTAGATTAAAGGCAGTTTGAATCCGATGTAATGCTTTTAATTTACTTTTAAGACCTTAATTTGAGCATAATTCGTGCACTGGATAAATGAAAAACGTTATATAACACATGACCTTTTAAAGTTTATTAATGGTCGTATATTCTATAATCATTGTTATTAGTTAGTTATTCTATTAATTTAAGATCATGTACGGACAGGGTTTGGGGCTGTCGAACAGTGTGATCAGAAAAAAAGGCCAACATTTTCAATGCACATAGAGGAAATAAACAGAGTTATACCAAAACATTTGTAATGGCACTAACTTTCTCAGAGATGTACTTCATTTAATGAGAACATTTCCAGGGTGCCTTACACTTTCGTTAATGACTGTATCTACAGTAGTTTCTCCAGCGTGGAGATGTGAGTGTTTAGTATCGATCGGCCCTTCACTTGTGAGGAGCTTAGCCTCAAACATAAAAGTCTTTCAATATGAAACTACGGAAGGGCAGACGGTTCACGTGATCTCAACACATTCTACACAGTTGAGTTGGTGCAGCTAAGAATTCTATGATCGTAACTATGGTAACTGTCAAAATACCTGTTTTTTTCCTCTTGGGTTATGACTGAAGTCACTCCACTTGAAACACCTTCTCCAACCGTGTTTCCATCACTGCATTTTGAAGTTTTGCAGAAGTTACGAGTGATGGAAACACTGAATGTTGCATTTAAAATGATTACTCCCAGACAAGCAGGAGCTCAAACATCACTGTCTTTGCCGCTGCCTTCATGCTAAGAACAGGGCATTGCAACTATGGATCAAGTGCGTGACTAAAATGCTACGATGCAATGGAAACAGAACTTCTGTCAGCACAAATTAACTAACGTTAAATGATTTTCATATAAAAGTGTCCACAAGAGGAGTTATAGTATTCAAAAACATAGAAATAAAAAAACAGAAGCTGCGTTCGATCCTAACGTATGTGTACAGTCATCGAAAAGGCTTGTCCGGGAAACTTTACAGTCTGTTAGACTGCTCAATGTACACTCAACAAAATTATAAACGCAACACCTTTGTTTCTGCTCCCATTTTTCATGAGATGGACTTAAAGATCTAAAATTCATTCCAGATACACAATATTTCCATTTCTCTCAACATTGTTCACAAATCAGTCCAAATGTGTGATAGTGAGCACTTCTGCTTTGCTGAGATAATCCATCCCACCTCACAGGTGTGCCACATCAAGATGCTGATCTGACATCATGATTAGTGCACAGGTGTACCTTATACTGCCCACAATAAAAGGCCACCCTGAAATGTGCAGTTTTTTGCTTTATTGGGGGTCTGGGGACTCAGAACCAGTCAGTATCTGGTGTGACCACCATTTGCCTCATGCAGTGCAACACATCTTCTTCGCATAGAGTTTATCAGATTGTCAACTGTGGCCTGTGGAATGTTGGTCCACTCCTCTTCAATGGCTGTGCGAAGTTGCTGGATATTAGTGGGAACTGGTACACGCTGTCGTATTCGCCGGTCAAGCACATCCCAAACATGCTCAATGGGTGACATGTCCGGTGAGTATGCTGGCCATGCAAGAACTGGGACATTTTCAGCTTCCAAGAATTGTGTACAGATCCTTGCAACATGGGGCCGTGCATTATCTTGCTGAAACATGAGGTGATGTTCATGGATGTATGGCACAACAATGGGCCTCAGGATCTCATCACAGTATCTCTGTGCATTCAAAATGCCATCAATAAAATGCACCTGTGTTCTTTGTCCATAACAGATGCCTGCCCATACCATAACCCCACCACCACCATGGGCCACTCGATCCACAACATTGACATCAGCAAAGCGCTCACCCACACGACGCCACACACGCTGTCTGCCATCTGCCCTGAACAATGTAAACCGAGATTCATCCGTGAAGAGAACACCTCTCCAACGTGCCAGACACCATCGAATGTGAGCATTTGCCCACTCAAGTCTGTTACGGCGACGAGCTGGAGTCAGGTCAAGACCCCGATGAGGACGACGAGCATGCAGTTGAGCTTCCCTGAGACGGTTTCTGACAGTTTGTGCAGAAATTGTTTGGTTATGCAAACCAATTGTTTCAGCAGCTGTCTGAGTGGCTGGTCTCAGACGATCTTGGAGGTGAACCTGCTGGATGTGGAGGTCCTGGGCTGGTGTGGTTACACGTGGTCTGCGGTTGTGAGGCCGGTTGGATGTACTGCCATATTCTCTGAAACGCCTTTGGAGACGGCTTATGGTGGAGAAATGAACATTCAATGCACGAGCAACAGATCTGGTTGACATTCCTGCTGTCAGCATGCCAAGTTCACGCTCCCTCAATGCTTGTGGCATCTGTGGCATTTTGCTGTGAGACAAAACTGCACATTTCAGGGTGGCCTTTTATTGTGGGCAGTATAAGGTACACCTGTGCACTAATCATGATGTCAGATCAGCATCTTGATGTGGCACACCTGTGAGGTGGGATGGATTATCTCAGCAAAGCAGAAGTGCTCACTATCACACAGTTGGACTGATTTGTGAACAATGTTTGAGAGAAATGGTAATATTGTGTATCTGGAATGAATTTTAGATCTTTAAGTCCATCTCATGAAAAATGGGAACAGAAACAAAGGTGTTGCGTTTATATTTTTGTTGAGTGTATTTTCCCTATAGCCACTAGCTTTGGCCACTAAGCATTGCAAATTACAAACGATCCAGATGTTTCCAGCTGTTGTCAATCCATCAACCACATTAAAGTCAATGCCTCGTTAGAAATCATTAATGAATGTACAGACCTTTGGAGATACAAATTAGCTTTTAAAAGTGTACTCTGAGCTGAATGCTAACTCAAATCCAGTTCAGTTTATACTTTTTGTGGGGTCCAATGGCCACTAAACATTATCTTATAAGATGTTAATGACAAAGAAACCACAGAAATTATATAAATGCCATGAAAAGGGCAAAACATACCTCCCCATACGTTAGTATTGTGCCTCTTTCCCTATTAATTTGTATGGGGATGGAATGTTCAATTTTAATCGGGTCCAGGATTTGACGGCAAACAAAATGTAGGAACAGGCTCAAATAGCTAAAGGCATTTCTGTGATTTCTCTGTTCAAAAACATGTGAGCGCTGTTGGTCTCTGTAGAAAGGACTAGTACAGAGGTTAGCGCTCGTGCTTCACAGCTAGAAGGTCCCGGGTTCGATTCCCACCAAGGCCGGGGCCTTTCTGTGTGGAGTTTGCATGTTCTCCCCGTGTCTGCGTAGGTTTCCCCTACCACCAAAAACATGTGCAATAGACCTGGATGAATGAGAGTGCGCATGGGGGACGACGGATGGAAATTAGCCCAAGGCTACAACCCGCTGTGGCTTGTTCATTAACTTGCACTGTCCCTACCAAATAAACCAATAAACAAACTTTCAGCCAAAAGATGAATATGGCAGATTTGTGAATACAATCACTACCTTCACTTCCTGCCTTGATATATTGTGCCCAACTAAATTTAGTCCAATTTAATCTGCTTTGGAACAATCTGTAATAACTTTGAACCTATGTCGCACATACACCCTGGAAGGTAACACTTTATTTTAAACTACCTTTGATGCATTGTACCTGCCACATTAAGTACAATGTAATGTGCTATGTAACACTGTGTAATAACTTGTACCTATGGGTTACATACACAATAATGTGCAATAATGTGTACAGTCCCCTCCTGGAGCCGCCACCTTATCGTGGTGGAGGGGTTTGAGTGCCCGAATGATCCTGGAGCTCTGTTGTCGGGGGCTTTGTGCCCCTGGTAGGATCTCCCATGTCAAACAGGTCCTAGGTGACGGGTCAGACAAAGAGCGGTTCAGAAGCCCCTTATGAGAGACCAACAGGCCCGGTTAGAACCATGAGGCCGTCCTTCTGTGACCCACCACCTGCAGGAGGAGCCATAGGGGCTGGTGCAATGGGTTTTGGGCAGCTCCATCAGCTGCTCCCATGACCCGGCAACGGACAAGTGGAAGAAAATGAATGGATGGATGAATGGAATGTGTACAGTATTAGTATTTTGGTGGTACATGACGTAATAAGACATAAGACATAATAAGACCAAAACTCTAACCCTAACCTTAAGCCCTAACGCTGAAGGTCTTATGTCTCATTACATTATGTACCTCCAAAGTACTAATACACATTATTCCATTGGGTATGTACTGCATAGGTACAAGTTATTACACATTGTTACAGAGCACATTACATTGTACGAAATGTGATACAATGTATCAAGGTAGTGTAAAATAAAGTGTTACCCAATGGGATACTAATGTGTATTAGTACTTTGGAGGTACAGTACATAATGTAAACAGACTCTTAGGGTTAGAGTCTTATTACATTATGTACCTCCAAAATTCAAATGCACATGATTCCATTGTGTATCTAACCCTTAGGTACAAGTTATTACACATTGTTGCAGCACATTACATTGTACTAACATTGTACTAACTGAATTTCTCTACCATAGAGTTGTATTTGTCTGTGCCCTCCATCTGAAATGAAGCCGTCATCAAATAAATAGAAGGTGAAGCTAAGGTCCTGTGTGCCGATGTGGTGATATCAATAGTAGTTACTATAGTTATTGTGTCCAACATATTTTGACCTTCTGTCAGGAGGAAAACAACGTATCACTGTTGCCTTGTCGCAGTCCGTGTGTACGCCGCCTCAGGACACCTCTGCAGTGCCACGTTAAGTCTGCTTAGCGCCGTGACGGAGACATGGTCATGCAGGGTCACCCAGGCGTGTGGTCGGTGTGTTGTTGTGCAGGTCGGCGCGGGGGGCAGTGATGGGGGGGGGGGGGTGGACCTGTTTGTTTGCGCCAGGATTAATCGCTGTATTATTTTCAGACGATGCTGCGCTCTTCCCTGGTCCGACAGCAGAAAACAGCAGCCTCAGCACAAATCCGGCCTATAAGCCTGTTTGGAGATTGTTGAGTCTTTTGGGGCTGGGGGGGGGGGGGGGGGTCGTGCTCACATTAGCATTGAATGAGTGATTGTGCAGCGCGGGATCGGCGGCCCCGCCTCTCCGGTGGGTCTCATAGGGATTTACTCTAATCCATAATCTGACAGCGGGCGCCCTCTGGACCCCGACGCCATTTGACTGAATTAAGACGCGCTCCTCGGTTCGCAGGTTGAGGGCCACTTTGATAATTGCACAAGTAGCAGTGAGGCGCGTGTTGCTGGGGAGGCGTGCACTTACCATCGCTGAGCCACACTGCCTTTATTCACCAGGTCGAGCAATCAAGACAATGGAGCTGCCATTAGGAATATTAATGGACTCCACTTATGGCTCATATTTCTACCGCCCCCGACGAGCAAACAAACTGGCGGCATATGCGCACGTGGCAACAAGATTTACTCCCCGGCGCACAGGCTTGTTTTTCAGATGACAATAAAAGACACAAAGCAATTCTGCATGCTGAAAAATCTCCCGCTATAACGCCGAATCACCGCCACCCATTTGTTGTTGGAAAGTGTAGAATGGTTTCCGCCAGCTTTATCCGTTAGTGTCAAAGTCAGAATAATCACTCCCAGCTCAATTAAAGCCGGCCTTTTCCGCCGAGGCTCGGGATTAATTTTCCAATGTGCAAATGAAAATGAGTTTTGTAAAGCTGAGACAAAAGGTTACAACATGTACATCGCCTCCACCGCGCGGAAAGTGCACGCGCGGAAAGTGCGCGCGCCGCCCCGCTCCCTCATCAAACACAACGGGATGATGAGATTCTCCTCTTTCTATTGATCCTGCTTGTCTAATGAGCAGTAAAGGTCACACATTATGCAAAATTGACTTTATATTTCTCCTCAAAACGGGACCAGGAGGAGTATTTGTTTAAAGTACAAGGGTTCTGTTTGGTGAGGTTTTCTTATTCTCAAAGGTTTCACAAGATGCATTTCTCTGCTAAATCTTGGATAGGTTTAAAATTGAATTCTCGTCATTGAAAGTACAGTTAAAGTGCATATGACACATTAGACACCATTTTTGCTAAAACACAGTTAACACGATTATATTTAAGATTTTGCTAAAGATTATACCCAGTTTTCTTCAGTTTGACCATTTTTGTGATGTTTATGTTTTCACTTCCTTATTGGACACCGACAGGAAGTGACATCAAAGAAGGTAAACAATTTTAAACTGTTGCCGTGCAACCATGTTAAGTCAATACGTTCTGCTTCCGGGTCCTACTAGCAGACGGGTAAAATATCAGAGAAAAAAACATAAAAACTCTTAAAGGGGGGGTATTATGTAAAATCGACTTTTTTCAAGCTTTATATCATGTTATTATGTCATTCCCTCATTAAACACATGCCTGGAGTGTTGCCTTGGCTCATTCACATATTTTTGAGTAATCAGTAAAAACTTAGACAGCAGCCATTTTAGGTGTAGCTATGCCTCAGTCCTCCTAGGAACGCCCCCACCTCCTGGAGACGCCTCTGGACCTTTTGTCACCAGCCAAGCCACCAACCACTGCTCCTCAGCTCAGCAGAGCCCCTCCCCGCACAGTAGTGTTGTTTAGATGCCACAGCAGTGTGCTGAAGGGGGCGTGTCGGAAAGCTTCTTAAAGAGACAGAGGCCTATTTCAAGACGTTCAGTACAGCCATTTTGAGAGAGCAATTTTATTCAAGGCAGTTATTTTAATTTACTGCATATACAGACCAACAGAAGGTTACGTCATCATTGTAGTATGCTATAGACTGGTGCTATGTGATTGAAAAAAGCATAATACCCCCTCTTTAAAAACAACCATCAATATTTCTGAAACTCAACAGAGAGTTACTGAAGCTACTTATTTCTCAGACTCATTAGCCAAAAATGCCGCACCTACTGCTAAAAGTATTTACTAAAGTCGGTACTTCCGGGGTTAGCGTAGCTGTTGCGCCGTTAACATTTTTCTCCGCTAACCCGGATGTACCAATTTGGTAAATATTACTTTTATAGCAGTAGGTACGGCATTTTTGGCTAATGGGCCTGATAAATAAGTATGTTCAGTAACTCTGTTGAGTTTCAGAAATATTGATTGTGGTATTAAAGAGTTTTTTGTAGTTTCTCGCACATCTGCGGACCCGGAAGTAGCGCTATGACGTCACCACTTAACAAACGTATGGGAAATGAATGAGTCAAACTGCTATGGAATGTTACCTTCTTTTATGTCACTTCCTGTCAGCAGCTTAAAAATCCAAATACAATTAACTTTTCTGCCCAACATTTCTTCATTAAAATTGCTGCTTCACTGACAAAAATGATAACTACTGTATGCAACTGATGAGCTTGCAACTGATGTAATCCATCTAAATAAGTCATATTTTCAAGAGCATTAAAATCTGTCATATGCACTTTAAACGTTAATGAAGCCACATTTACAGTGGACACGAGCACTGTTTTAAAAAGCTAATAATAATAAAATATCAAAACATACTCAGACCCTTTGCGAAACCAATTCCTCGTTCCTTCTCCTACCCACTTCCAATAATTCCACATCTTCCGCTCAGCTCCACTCTGCTCCTGGATGCCTCCGAACGGCAGCGACATCAATGCCCACTACCGCCTCTTGTAAACTCCGGTCACAAAGATAGAGAGGGGGCCAAAAAAAAGTTACATGAATGAGGGCAATAGAAGCTTTATCGGGTCGTGTGTTTGTGATAACAAATTCCTACGGAGGGAAATATCGAGGTTATATTGTGTAAAATAGTGACATTTTGGTTAAAGTAAAGTCAGTGCGGAAGGTATTTACTTTGAAAATCCAGATGTTGTTGCCATTCTCTTGCTTGTGTGGTGTGATCTGATGTGGAATAGAGTATTTTTGTCGGGGAGGGACCGACAAGACCCCTCAGAATGGAGAGGAAGTTGTGGAATGTTTCTTAACAGTTAAACAGAATCTTGCGGTTAGTCCATCTGTTTTATCCCAGATTGGGTCACAGCAGTCTAAGCAAAGATGTCAAGACATTTCCACGCACACTTGCTCCATCTTCTCCTATAGCTGGTGCCGGTGCATCTTCCAGTTTCAGAACTGGTTCTTTCGTTTTCCACTGAAAAAATGTTGGCTCCTTGGTTCCAAAAACTGGTGCCGGTAGGGAACCAGTTAAAAGCTGGACAAAGAAACGAGCACCATATGATGATGTCAGCGGCTGGGGTGTGGCTTTCTCTTGTGACAAACAGCGAATATTAGTTAGTTAGTGCTTCCTGGAGAAGCTAAAACAGTCTCTGTGGAGGAAACTGTTGTTTTGCTTTATGCTCTTTAGCTCCAGCTAAAACAAGAGGGAGCAGTTACAAAGAAGAAATCAAAATGTTAACGGCTGCTGTGACAGGAACATAAACTTATTTTTGTGTATTTTATGATGTTGCTATCCATGTTTTATGTGACAGTTGAATTCCCAAAGTGTTGCTATGGCAATAGGCACAATGTCAGCTCTCATTTTGGTGGAAAAACAAGTCAGTACGGAACCAACCCGGCACCAGAACCAGCTCCAAACAGTGATGGCTGTAATAGGCATCCCAAACGTACACCACCGTATGCCATCTCAGCTGGCTCCTCTTGAAGGGATGGAGCAGCAGCTCTACTCCAAGCTCCTCCTGGGTGTCTGAACGCCTCACTTATCTCAGTGAGCCTATGTAGCCACCCTGCAGAGGAAACGCATTTCGATTTGTTCCCAAAATAAGTAGGGCACTGCCTTTAAACATGCATGAATGCAGCAAAACACAATTCCAGGTTTGTTTTTCAACAGAATTCAACAACACCTTTCAAAGCCTGACAATGTGCTTTTAGAACATTGTGTTCTCTTTAACAAACAAATCACTGCCTTTGTTCAGGCCCCATCAGAGATTTACATAAACGCGTCCGTCAGTTGTTTTTCTAAACTTGTTTATGACAGTAATGCTGTGCTTTTATTGGTGAAAATAAATGCCTCTAAATGCCTCATCCACCCACAGAGAGGGGTGGATGATGCTGTGCTCACTCTGCTGCATGGTGCCATCACCCACCTGGAAAAGCTCACGTCCCATGTCAGCCTTGTCTTTGTGGGCTTCTCATTGCATTTAACGCTGTGCAGCCACATCTCATGGGGCTATACTCCAGCTGAACGCCAACCCCACTTCATCCTCTAGGTCCTGTCCTTTCTTGCGGGGAGGGATCAGAGCAGAGTGAATGGTCACCTGTCAGCACAATATCTACTGGGTCTCCTCAAGGTTCAGTCATCTCTCCACTTCACTCTGTACACAAGCGACTGCAGGTCACGTATTCAGACGACACATGGATTATTGCAAACGGAACTGGACTCATTCTCAGGGTGGTGTAAGCAGAACTGTTAGGATTTATGTATCTAAGACCAAAAAAATGGTCAATCACTTCCACCGTGGCCACTCCGGCTCTCCCTCACTCACTGTCAACAACAAAATCATTATAAAGAATCACTCATACAAATACCTGGGCTCCATAGTCAAGCATAAACTCACATTCCAACTCAACACTGGACACATCTTTTCAAATATATCAACAACGCCTCTTTTTTCTCCTTAAGCTCTACAAACTACAAGTGCACTAATCCATTCTTGCTGCTTTGTACAAATGTTTTATTGAATCCATTCTCACATTCAACATCACTGCCTGGTTTGGTTCACTCACCACAACATGCTCAATAAAATCATCAAAGTAAGTCACAAAATCATGGGTCTGGAGCAGCAGCCACTCAGCACCATCTATGACTCCAGAGTTCTGAGGAAAGACACCCAGGTCTCCATGGACCCCTCACACACTCTGCACTCTCACTACATCCTGTTACCATCAGGGCGCAGGTTCAGATCCCTCCCACTGGGGACAAAGAGGGCGACCTCCACGTTCCTCCCTACCTCCATCCTCCTGTTGAACAAATGACTATCCATTCATCTCTCCATACTGTATTCTTCCACTTGTGCGTTGCCGGGTCGTGGGGCAGCTGTTGGAGCTGCACTAGCCCCTATGGCTCCTCCTGCAGGTGGTGGGTCCACAGAAGGACGGCCTCATGGTTCTAACCGGGCCTGTTAGTCTCTCATAAGGGGCTTCTGACCCACTCTTTGTCTGACCCGTCAACTAGGACCTGTTGCCACGGGAGACCCTATGGATGGATTCACAATGATTTAAAGCGACAAGAGCCAGTGTGAAAATGTGCTAAGATTCAGCATCTACCCCTTCTTCCAACAACCCTCCATTTAGACAGCCCTCCAAACCGACACTTTTTAACAATAGTTCTGAGCGTAGCCTGTTTGCCGTGCGATGCCAGGGGGGGCGTGTGACCTTGGGGAACATGCTTAGGGTTAGGGTTAATCATAATTAATAATGATCTTGTGTGTCTGAATAGCAGGACGTTGCACAAAGGTAAAGTGTCACCACTCAAAAAAAATGTCGGAGTGGGGGGATGACTATGAAATAGATGCTGCAGGTTTATACGGGGAAAGAAACAAAATAAAAATTATCAATTTGAAACCTTTGTGGTAGATTACTGAGAGATGTTTTTATATCAAAATAAGGCATTTTATACATAAAAATGGCTAACCATACTGTTCTGACACAAAAGCTGAATAGTGAATAGAGCCAGGTTTAAATGAAGGATTCAATAAGAATCCAAATGTCACTTTTCTTTTAGTGTTGAGTTCAAAACAAATAAATCAGGCAGAAATTAGATCTTACAAAATCCCTCTGCAAACATCTTCAAAATATGACTGTGCTAAAGTAGAGATGTTGTTCAAAGAGTTTCATAAAAAGTCATTTTGAGAAAAGGAGCAGCAGTAGCCACAGCCACACGCTCTTTTTAAGTCAACTTTGTGTGGCCGTTCAATCACTCCACAACTGCGCAGCCTTTGCCGACATCCCCTGAAACTCCTTCTCGCACATCAAAGGATATAATGGCAAATCTTCATCTTCATCTCTCTGACCTATAACACAGACCTATAACAACTGAGCGTCGGAGAAAAATGCTTATTCTTGTTTTAGTTTGCCTGGCTCCGAGTCCTCGCGTCAGTGACGTCATCACGAACGGCTCTAGAGTTGAATTTGTATGAAAGTTTTAATATTTTGTTGTATGTCCGTTGTCTGAAGGAAATTGTTTGTGTGTTCACTCAGATTGTGGAGCGTTTTTCTTTTTGGTACAGTGAACAGTGAAGAATTCATCAAGTACAGAACTATTCAACTGTTGAACTTCCAAAGAACTAATTAACTTGCATATCCGAAAATACACTCACGCTCTTGTTCTGTGTCATATTTGATTTTAATCTTCTTTATGCATGCCGTTATAGTCTATAGCGTCCATTGTTTTACCTTGAGTGTGTGTGTTGTGCTTGTGTGGTGTGTCTCTGGGAAGGTGGGTGGGGAGAGTGTGAGTGCGACAATGTGTTTGTATTTGTGGGAGGAGGTGGGTGTGAGAGAATGTTTTTAAATCTGTAAAGCACTTTGTGTTACATGAAATGTATGAAAAGCGCTATATAAATAAAGATTGATTGATTGATTGATTGATTGATTGATTGATTGATATAGTCGTACAGTTTTTTATAGTTTATTATTAATCTAAGTTATGTGTTATATGTTTTAATGTTTCATGTTGCACGATTGAACCGGAAAAAAATAAGTCCTTGTTGTGAACCTGTTCACCAGCAATGGCAATAAAAACATTTAAAAAAAACTATTCTGATTTTGATATACCATTCGTGGATCATGTGAACGCTTTCATCTCAATAAAGGCTCACAGAAAAAAAATCATTTTTGTGTATACAGTATTTATTTTCATTATGTATGACATTTATTGTCTTGTAATGTGAAGAAATGGCTAAAACTTGACTATGACTGACCATACTAAAATGAAATATCCTAAACATCAGGAGGACTCCTAAGAAAAAAGAACCTCACGATAATCAATAATAAAATTCAGCAAAAGGGCCAACCCGTCACAATGGTTTTGCAGAATGCGCTCTAAAAAGGGACAAAGCACATGTTTGTCTCTACGTGAACATGACATTCCTTATTTGAAAGTTAAGAACCTCCAGAGTTCAGTCACTGAGCCCTAGCTACTAGAGGCACTAATCTACACATGATTGGGGACAGACAGAGGGACATTTTAACATGTGATTGGACTATGTTTATATCAGATCACATTAGAATATTTTGATGTTGTTTTCTGTTGCTATCGTTAGTTCCAAGTCCCATTTTCATTATCGTTCACTCCTGGAAAAAGTCATTCCATCTCCCCTCAAGCACATGTTTAGCAGCACCCGGCAGACCCTGACCTCACAGCACACCGGCTCATCCCACCCAGTCCGATATGGAACAGTGCGGCCCAAAGCCCTCTCATCTCTCATGTGGACTAATCCACCATTACAATAATGAAAGGCCATCTAATCGAATCTCAGAAAGCTGCTCCTAAAAGGATCATGCAGCGGGCATTAATAAAGGGACAGATAATGAAAGAAACACAGAGCAAACAGCAGGGCTTATGTGGGTCAGCCGGGCGCACAGGGGCCCGCCGGAGTCCAGGCCAGACACTGCAGGTCAATGGGAAAGTACAGTATATCAGTGTTATTAATATATATTAAAGGCCCTATACATTAGTTACGTTGCTTTGAAAACAGGTAGTGCATACATTTTAGAAATGGTTACGGTCCTCGCGCATTTCTAACCTTCCTCACTCATTCTAACCTTCCTCACTCATTTCTAAGTGAGGAAGGAAGAATTCCCCATGTATTCTTAACCTTCTTCACTCATTCCTAACCATTGTCACGCAATGCTAACCTTCCTCACTCATTTATAACATGAGTTCATGAGCACAGTTCACAATTTGAAGGAGCAACACTCATGCACAGCACACAGTTTTTTCACAAACGTCTGTGTGTACAAGGGGACATTGGATATCAAATTTATTTATTTTATTTCCCCATACAAATCAATAGGAAAGACAGGGACAATAGTAAAGTATGGGGAGGTACGTTTTGTCCTTTTCATGGCATTTATATAATCTCTGTGGTTACTTTATCATTAACATCTTATAAGATGATGTTCAGTGGCCATTGGATGTGTATCCGACCCATAAAAAGCAAAAATTGGACTGAATACGAGTCAGCATTTAGCTCAGACGACACTTTTATACGGCAATGTTTATCCAAAGTGCAGTTAAGGTCCAAGTTAAGGTCTGTACATTCATTAATGATTTCTAAAGAGGCTTTGACCAAAAATGTGGTTGAAAACAGCTGAAAACATCTGGATCGTTTATAATTTGCAAAGTTTGAGGTTAATGCTATAGCAAAAATACATAGAGCAGGCTAACCCCCGGCTCACATTAACTACGGTACGGGTTTGGTCCTGATCCGGTCCGGGTTTGCCCCAAACTACCACTCACAGTGAGTCCTGACACTGTGGCTCCGGCGCCAGATGCTGCACCAGGCACAGAAACGGCCCTCGTGAGAACAGAAGTGCACGTGAGTTTCGCTCTTGGTGTGAGTTCACGTCATAAAAAGCCCCATATATAGGTAGCCGTAAAAGCCGTATTTGCCAGTACAACGACTCTCCCCAGTGAAGTGGATGCTTTAAACACACTAGTGCCCCTGTGTCACTGGTAATGGACAAATGTTTACATTTCCGACGTTATACGTGTGTACAGGCGGTAAACGAGACCAAATAAGTAGTGAGCGGACAGATTTTATTTTGAAATACACCGGATCTTCTTTTCTCACGAGACCTGACTTCCTGTTTGGCTCGTGTTTTTCCGTCAGCTTCATCCGTTGGGGCTCCGGTCTCCGGCAAAAATAGACTTCTTGCGGATTCTTTCCGTAGCCGCCGGAAGGCCGCCGAATGGCCTCGGTAGCCGGACCCGGACTTCATGGAGCAGTGTGAGTGTGCAACATTGGTTTTAATGACTTTCTAAGTCTGCGGACGCCGTACCGGACCTTAACCGGATTTAATGTGAGCCGGGGGTAACAGACAAGTTGCTCAGACTAGACATGCTAACTGTCCGCACACGTTTTGATCGAACGCAGCGTCTCCAATGAAAATTCTATGGAACATTCCATCTATCAATGTCACATCACACTAAGTCCTAATTAAAAAAGGGTTAAAACTTGATGTGCATCTTTAGTAAAAGTTCAGAAAAGGTTGTGTCTATGGGTGCCACGAAAAGCCACTGTTTGTTGGACCCAAACCCAAAACGCTGAGGACAGAACAATGCTTTGGCAGCAGCCTTAACCATTCGACCATGGGTGTCAAGTTCGGGCCAGAGTTGGTCTGTGATTCTGCTACTAAGCCGACACTAGACTATCGTATAATGTTAGAGATCAATGACGTTTTTGTTCAGTGAAACAATAAACCCATTGTGACAGTTTACATGTGCAGAGACTAAACTGGCCCCAAACCTTTGTTTTGATTCTCAGTAATGCCTCCGGCGTCTCTCCTTAATTATGTGCCTTCATCCCTCACTTCCCTATTCACTGGTCCCTTTTGAACAGCACAAAAACGTTAAAAAAAACAATACAACAGTTCCTGAGGCAAACTAAAGCATAAAAAAGTGAAGCTCTAATCAGCATATAAATGGATGGAATGTTCCTTGTAAACCTGTGTAATTTATTCTAAAAACACAATCTCCTGCAGGGCCTCGGCTTTGAAATGTGTTACATCGTTCAGCTACATTTGGGTAGGCCCTCTCTGGGACTGAAAGGCTGGAAGAACGTATTTATTGTGAAGGAAATGACTCAGGAGTAAAGGATTTGCCAATAAAACAAAGGGTTGTCAGTGCCATTCCAGCAGGGAACTGTTTGACCAAGATATTCCGTATTGGGCAATGGGCTGTACCCGAACATGCTCGTACTGGAGTGGAATCCAATTCAGATTCTCTCTTGCAGCATATGTTTATTATTGCCAATTATGGGGTAAAGAGAGTGACTACATTTACATGGTCAGAAAAGTGAGATAACTGAAGAAATCAGATAACCGAATAATGATGTATTTTCATGGTAAGTTTATGCAACGTCTGAAATCTGATTATATGAATATCAGATACTCTATATACTCTGTATATCAGGTTATGCTGTTTACATGCCACATCAACAATCTGAGAACCTCAGAAATCAGATTATTTTATTTATTTATTTATTGGTTTATTTGGTCGGGACAGTGCATTATGATCAGATTTTTGGTCTCCGTGCAAACGTAGCCACTGCTGCACAGGAGCGATCATAAACCAAGAAGTAACTAACTACCCTGGTGCCGTTAAGTAGTTGTGAACATAGAAATAGAAAAAGGAGAGGCGGCGTTCGATCCTAACGTACGCAAACAGTTAGCAAGCCGGCTAGTCCGTTAGCCTGCTCAATGTATTTTTCCTATAGCCATTAGCATTAGCGATCAAACATCGCAAATTATGAGCGTTCCACATGTTGTCAGCTGTTGTTAACCCAGCGACCACATTTAGGTCAAAGCCTCGTGAGAAATCATTCATGAATGTACAGACTTTTGGAGATTTTACTTTAGACCCAAATTAGCGTCTAAAAGTGTCCTCTGAGCTAAATGCTAACTCAAATTCAGTGAAGTTTATGCTTTTTGTGGCTCAGATACTCATCTAATGGCTAATCAATTTCATCTTATAATATGTTAATGATAAAGAAATGATATAAAAGGACAAAATGTGCCTCACCATAGTTTAGTATTGTGCCTGTCTTCACTATTCATTTGTATGGGGACGAAACGTTCAATTTAAATGGGTCCAGGATTTGACGGCCAACAAAATGTGCACATTTGTAGGAACAGGCTCCGAACTAAAGGCATTTCTGTGATTTCTATGATTGTGAACTCAAACGTTAGGGATTTGTTTGGCCAACAGCAATTTAATCTTAACTATTTCCTTTTTTCGGTTCAGAATAACAGGTGCAGGGTTGAGAACAAAATTGCAAATTGTAACTGATAGACTGTTGGATGTGAAGTGTCCCAGGCGTGATCTGTTTAAAGCAGGTCCACACTGTGAATCGGGTGTGCAGAGCTTTTACTGTATGCACTTTATATCTCTCAGTTACAATGGAAAGGAAAAACATCTGACAGATTCCGAAAAGTCATAAATTGTTAAGAGCATGTCAGAGGGAGGCAGCCATCTCCAAATTTCAGAGATATTGGACCACAGAAACCGTCAAACGTTTTGTTGCCAATAGCCAACAGGGTCAAACGAGGCGAGTTCAGAAAGAAGACGCAAAGTAACTGTCAAAGACTGAAGAGGAATGAAGCCTGAAGCCCCCATCCATTTTCGTCCATCATCTGTTATTTTCGGCTGCTGGAACCAAAGGCGTGCTGGGAGAGTCGGGATGTTTACCGGTGGGCCACCAGGAAAAATAAATAAAAATGAGACTAAAGTGAGACTAAATGTTTTACAAATGTTATATAATGTGCATAATCAACCACCTGGTCTTGCGTTTTGATGTAACGTAAGAAACAATATACTGCATAGAGTTCGGGAATGTGATGTCATATCGCTAAGCATCATGGGATTAAGAGCAATTATAAACTAATGGAGATTTTAAAGTTAAAATACTGGAGTTACTGTTCACACTAAAACACTTGGACACCACTGTGAGTTGGATGTATTTACCGGCAGAAACTCAGCAGCTAACGGAGTTGTTCCACGGCTTTTTTCTCCACTTTTTATACTGTTTTTAGTTAGTCTATGGAAAATGTATGCTAACAGCTGCAAACATGGCGGATCTCCATGGTAACGGTGGATTTTCCCGGACTCTATACACTACCATTCCAAAGTCTGGGTCACCCAGGCCAGTTCTAGCTTCTCTAATCAGCACAGCAGTTTTCAGCAGTGCTAGCATAATTGCACGAGGGTTTTCTAATCACCAATGACCCTCTAACACGATTAGCTAACACAAAGTACCATTAGAACACTGGAGCGATGGTTGCTAGTAGGTATTCTATTAAAAATTCACAACATTAACAATGTCCAGACTGTATTTCTGATTAATTTAATGTTATCCTCATTGATAAAAGCTGTGTTTTTCTTGAGAAAATAAGGACATTTTCAGTGACCCCAAACTGTTGAGCCGTAGTGTAGATATATATTATTTTTTGGAAAGTCCCTCCTTCCTGGATCTCAGCTACTAATCAGAGTCTAGTACCCTCCCGTGTTGACCAATGAGACTAGCTTTTCTATTGTAATGTTTTTTTTAAAACTTATTTAACTATGTGTTTGTTTTTCAGACTGTCTTTTATGTTTATGAGTGAATGTTTGACAGTGCACTTTGAGCTACTTGCAGCTTTTTTCCAATGTGGGTTTGTACTGCAAATGGCAAATAGACTGAATCTGAATCTGTCAGGTCCATGTATAAAACGTGCATAAATAATCTATTTTTCATTTGCAGAACTCAAAGCTGAATGTGGAGATGTGTCAGGCCCAGATTATGTGTGTGCAGCGGCCAATGTGAAAAGAGAGAGAACCGATCCAACGTCCAGCTGTGTAGGCTGACAGTTTACGAGGTGAGCTACAGGCCTGGGGATGTCTTGTTTAAATAATAAAACTCCAGCACGCCCCTGGCTGGAACTGACCTGAAGTGTCCAGAAGTATGAGGCGCTCGCGTTGAGAGACATCGCCAATGTGAGAAAGCAAGCCTGAAACTCTCCATTTGAAATCAAATTGTAAGTAAAATAATCTTGACATGTTTTGAAGCACTGTGTTGCTGCCACTGGTCGATTGCTATCGCCTATTATTGCGTGTACATTTAAATAACCTACAATTAATCATGGCTGTTGGATTGCAGACCTTGCCAGGACATTTTTGTGCCACTCTGTGGGCTGTGCCAAACCAAATCAAACGTGATGAGAAATGTGAGAAGTGTTTCGGTATTTCCACCAGACCTCGCTCTGCTTAAGCCAGCGTGCTTCACGGAACGGGAGGTGTTGGCTCCTCACAGCTGTTTGCTGCGCATTATTCCCCCACGGGATAAAAAGCTTTATTCAAAGTAAAATGTTAAAATGTATGTATTTATTTCCTGGAAGAACCAACTTGGACTAGCGTCTCACTGGGTTACAGATGATCTCCTCAACAATTCAGTGGAATAACAGTAAAGAGTGAGAAAGTTACGAGCTTTGAGCAGATAATACCCTCGTTACCTTTCACATTACATTAACCATTGATTACCCACCAACGTAAATGGTAAATGATCACGTTTATATGGCACGTTTCCACCTACAGGAGGCAGTCAAAGCTCTTTACATCAAGGAACCACCCACCCCCTCACACCTCAACAACAGTGTGCACCTGCGGGAGTCCGGCCCTCGTCTATACTATTTCCACCACATACTCATGTGATTGGCAAAAACCGACATGAAAAGAAAAACTTACAGTGTATCGAATATAATTAATTCAAAACATTGTAGATCTGGGAATAACCAAAAGTAAACCATGTTAAAACATACATTCATGACGCAATAAATACATTTAAAGGTATGATTTTGTTGCTGTAGATATCTGACATAAATACTAGTAAGTTTTCTTTTTCAAAACAAAATGCCTCATTAAACATTTCTGACAATCAAATAATAACTCGAGCAAGTTTTAATTGGTTTTATTGTGTGACACATTAGCTATAAAGATTTGTTCATAGGGAACTTAGATCTTGTTTATTTTTTGAATAAGCTAATTATCAGTAGAACCAAATTTGGAAATTTCACCTAAGGATGAATCAGACTTGAGCTTCCAGGGTCATGACATCGTCATCTGGGCTTTCCCAAATTGTTTAAATGTGTAGTAATCTTAGTATATGTACAAGATCTGACTTTGTAAAAAGTAACATAATTATTTCTAAATAATCTCTCTCTTAGCAAATAGATTTTTAATTTTTTTTTATTAAAAAAAAGTAAAAACTAATTTTGGTTTAATGTCAGACACTGAGAAAAAAATGCAAATGTGTCTTTTTATAAAGTCTATGTAAAAATCTGGTTCCCGGTGTATATCCCTGCAGACTATGGCTGACGTCCTCCACACATGAAATGATCATATACCATATAACATGTCAGTATTTGTCAATAGAAACCCAGGGAAGCTCAGCCATGTTGGAGTAATTTCAGGACAAAGTCAGACGAAACTTTGGCCATAAAACTAAGATGTTAACCACGAAAACTAACCAAAAAAATCTCTAAATTGACCGGTTCTTGAAAAGTCGTTTTCTGTTTTCCACCTGCCGTGTCTGGCCGCTGTAAAAAAGCTGCTGATGTTATTGATTTAATGTGGATGACGTGCTGCTTCTTCTGTAAAGTGTTTTCGCAGAGACTCGCTGTAACTTGCTGAAAAACTAATGATGTCGATTGAATGACATGTTATCGAACGGAAAATAGCTGCCAGACGTTCCATGACATTATTTACTGTATTGAGTCCTGGAGAAGATTCTTGGCCAGTTAGCGTTTGGCTGGTGTCTGAGCCTGGCGAGACAGACAGCTCTGCATTGTGCCCCACAGTGGCAGCGGGCCCCATTATATTGTTAAGTGGCGGAGTGAGTGATGGCCGACAATGGCGCGACCGGGCAGGTTAATCAGCGGGAAAGACAGCCCCCGCCAACGCTCCCCACAACACCGGCCCAGTCCATACACAAACGGCGCACGGCCATAATGGGATATTTTAGTGCGCTAACATGGCTTAACACATTATCATGCTAATCCCCAATTACAGGACACGGAGGACACACTTCTGCACACATACCCACACATACTAGGTGGGCCAGCGAGGAGAGACCCCAGCCAATTAGCAAAGCTTCCAGATGCTGTTAGCTTAATCCCGCTCCGGAGACATACCTCGCGCGCGCATGTGCGAGCGCGCGGCTCCACCGGCGCGTAATCAAGCCTCCTCAAGCATAAATCACACCCCGCCACGAAGAAAATATAGAAACGCCTTATAAAAATGCACACACCTAGCCACAATACGTTAGCGGTAGGATTGTTTTCCCGTTAATTACCTCAGCCCGTGCTCAAAATCTTAATTGGTTCATTTGCGCTATAGCTATGTCGACAAGTTTACGCTAGCCAACTTTTGCTTCCACAAACAGAGGCAGGGTTCAGGCGCGGCGGCAGGCAGCTGTGTTAGGTGTGCTGCTTGCGTGAGAACGATCACATGAGCAGATGTTATGCTAATGCCATTGTCTGTCAGTTAGCGTGATTGACGAGGCCTTGTCATCACGCGGAGGGGCCAGGCATTTCCATTTCGCCTAAGCTCCGAGCGCGGCGGCATACGGAGCGGAGGGAGCCGAGGGCCCAGGCGTCGCACTCCATATTTTAACTGTTATTGTACAAAGAGTCGTTTTAGCCTCGTTCTTATTTTCGGGTGATGGATTGCTCTTATCGGCCGAAAGCGTCTGTGCGGAGGAGATTGTGATCAGCGCGAAGAGCAAACGCAGGTCTGATATGGATGAAGATTAGGTTTCACACAGCCACACTGCCCTGCCACTCACTGTGGTCTATTCGATTATTGCAGGCCCTGAGTTTTGTATACCGTGGCTTCAGTGATCTTTATGGTAATGCGCTTGTTCTCAGGATTATGGCAAGGCAAATTTATTTTGTAGAGCACAATTCATGCACAAGTAAGGCTGGGCTGGTTTCTTGAAAAAGATACCTGAAGGATTTCCGATACCTATACTCAAATATTTGCCATCTAGAACCAGATAACAGAACAATAATGATTTACAATATTGGGTTTATTTCCAATGTCAGTAAATGTGTGAAAAATGTGGAAAGTATTGGGAGAAATTGTGGCAAAAAAATTGGAGTGGACTGCTGGACAGGCTTGTTCGGACTATTTTTTAATTTTTTAATTGCTTTGATATAGGCCAGGCAATTTTTATATATAGTCAAATATTTCATGACGTTGTACTTGGAGTGTAATTAGTTGTTTTGAAATATAGTGAAATATAGTTATACAAAAACACCAGCAGAGGGCGCTAGTTCACATGTGGAAGAAGCTAAGAACAAAAGCTGCGAAGATGGCCAAGACGTAGCGCTGATCATTTGCCAGAGCAGGAGCAGAACAAGGCTGTTTCTCCATTGCCAGGATCCTTACTCCGTTTGTCCACTTTGTTGACGTCCTCGGAGCCGAGTGTCTCTTACCGACGTGTTTGAGCTCAATTGGAACGACCTCCGGAGCGAGCGACGGTGTCATGTCACGTGTCAAATCATATGATCAAATATCAAATGTTGCTTACAAAAACATTTATATATTTTATAAAGAAGAAGAAGATCTTTATTTGTATAGGGCCTTTCACAGACATGGTCACAAAGCGCTTTTACATGAGAGCATTTTACATTCACTCCATACTCAGTGGTGGTCAGCTACATTAGTAGCTTCAGTTTCCCCTGGGGGAGACTGACAGAAGCGCTGTCACGACTGCACACATCTGCACCAACAGTCCCTCTGACCACCATCATGCATTCATACACACACATCTCATCCTGGCCTATTGTACATGTTTTTGGTGGTAGGGGAAACCAGAGTACCCAGAGGAAACCTACGCAGACACGGGGAGAACATGCAAACTCCACACAGAAAGGCCATGTCCAGGTGGGAATTGAACCTGGACCTTCTAGCTGTGAAGCATGAGCGCTAACCGCTGCGCTACTGTGCTGCCGGTAAATTGGTTTTGGTAAATGGTCTCAACTTATATCCCCTTAACGCCTGAATTTATTTCCAACTATAGAAAAAAATATATTATCAGTGTTTTTGCTTTCAAGCTGATGCTACAATAATGTGTTAATTTATCTGTAGCACATAGTACAGATATAGTTATAGGTATGTCGCTAATTACTAATTTCCGCTAAGTAGCTACCATGACCCGGATGTGGTTCCTTCTCTAACCAGAAACTAGTGCTTGCAAAAGGTTCCTAGGTACGGCATGGATGTGGGCAAACAGGCATCAAGGGAAAACATGCATTATTTTAGCCACAGTCTTGCAAGAAAAGGTATGGCACTAATTATCCACACCTGCTGTTAAGGGGATATAGCACTTTTCCACCTACACTGAGCTCAAAGCGCTTTACTGCAAGGATACACTCTCTCATTCACACACCAGTGTATGCAGACACTGGAGGCAAGGAGGGTGAAGTGTTTTGCCCAAGGACACATAGACCGTGTGCAACTTCAGGAAGCAGGATTCAAACCCCCAATCTTCCGATCGTGGGACGACCCGCTCAACCATCAGCGCCACTGTCGCCCAATTTATAAACTGGTTTTGGTTGGATGTCTTCCTAAATAAAATAATAACATTGCTGCAAGGATTGGCAAGAAATTCAATTCAAACATTACATATATTTAGCAGGTGTATTGCTATTCGCCTACAATTGCAGACTTACGCTTACAAACATAGGCCTAATTTCTTAATAAATATAGGCCTTTCATTATGATCGCCTTTAAATAAACCTCATTTTTATATCTTCACTTGCTTACAACACTTCTACCAATGATTTTATTATTATATATATTATTATTTTTTTGCACAACGTTTTTTCAGTCGATATCACCCAGAACTCCACCGAACTAAAACAAGAATAAGCCCCACAATGCAGCAGGCCACACAAGTGAAACCTTTATGCACTAGAGTCACAGCTAAATGCACTATAGAGGATACGTCAGACAGTCGCAGCCTCTGTTTATTAGTTGTGGCACAAGATTGGATTCACAAACACATTTTTAAAAGCGTAAATATCAGTCCCATTGTGATTTTAGATGATTTCAATTAAAAAGGTGCCTTTCATCTATAGCGCCTTAGATATTGTGCGTTATCAGTTAAATTTGACATGACCAAGAGCCAGTATTTTGAACGAGTAGTTGCAGAAATGACCAATAACGGAAACAGTTGTCTTTTGGTGATTTAATATAAGCAGTAGAAAATGATAATATAATATATAATGATAATAGCAAATGAATAAAACAATAAAATACAGATGAGACTGACTGACAGACAATGTGTGATCACACCAAAATCCTGAGTCAAGTCTGAGGTTTCTTCTCTTCACTTGAGTATATAGTCACATCAGCAGATAGACACACCAGTAAGATTAGCAACATTCCTAAGGAAACAATAAAACACAAGAAGGACAGATTTACGGTTGTGTTTTGTTTCTGAAGAGGTAAAGCAGACCGGACAGGTCAATATCTCCACCAGTGTTTATCCAAAGGTTTCAAACTGGAGAAATCGAAGGGTTCCAGGTTGAACACAGGTCAGTAGTTTAGTGTGCTTAAGTTCACCAAGATGATTATATTCAAAACACAATGATGATTATTCAATAAGATTATGCAGATGATACATTTTCAATCACAAACGGCTCTCTGTAATGAATGGATTAGACACGGCTCCCTTCACTAAATTCTATGACCCAAAAATAAGGTTGAATTAAACAAGAATAAGAATAATATAGAAAGTTGTTTGTATAGTTTGTATAGTTGTTTGTATAGTTTGTATAGTTGTTTGTATAGTTTGTATAGTTGTTTGTATAGTTTGTATAGGGTTTGAGCGACGGGTGTCGCTCAAACCCTATACAAACTAGGGTTTCGCTCAAACCCTATCACAACTCTCCCTCACAACGCAGCAGGAGGTCGAGAACATCATCCATAAATCCAAACCATCCACTTGCCGCCTTGATCCCCTCCCATCTCCTCTGCTTAAAACTCACAAAAACTCCATCAGTTCCCTCATAACCAAAATAATAAACCTGTCCGTAGAAAAGGGCTATGTTCCCACCTCCCTCAAAACTGCTCTCATCAAACCCCTCCTCAAAAAACCCACCTTGGACCCTACACCCCTGTCAAATTACAGACCAATTTCAAATCTCCCATTCATCTCCAAACTCCTCGAAAAAGTAGTTTCCACCCAGCTCCATAATCATCTCAAATCGAACAGGCTATATGAGAAATTTCAATCTGGTTTTCGTCCCTCCCACAGCACAGAAACAGCTCTCATCAGAGTCACCAGCGACCTGCTGATGGCTTCTGATTCCGGTTCCACATCCCTCCTCATTCTTCTCGACCTCTCTGCTGCGTTTGACACTGTAGACCACCACATCCTCCTGCACCGACTCCAGCACTACACAAGTCTCTCTGGTACTGCCCTTCAATGGTTTCACTCCTACCTCACTGACAGAACCGAGTATGTAGCTCTGGGGGATGCAAAATCCAGACCCCACACTGTCATCTGTGGGGTCCCCCAGGGCTCCGTACTCGGTCCAACCCTCTTCACCATTTACATGCTCCCCTAGGTCGTGTCATCGGCAAGCATGGAATTAATTTCCACTGCTATGCTGACGACACACAACTCTACCTCCAAGTCACTCCCTCTAGCTCCCCCTCTGCCATGGCTGCCCGCTTCAGCTCCTGCCTGGAGGAGATAGAGGCGTGGATGAGTCAAAACTTCCTGCAGCTAAATGGCTCCAAAACAGAAGCCATTCAAACTGGAACCTCTCATCAACTCTGCTCCTCTCCAATCACCTCTGTTTCATTCTTTGGACACACCATTCCCCTCTCTCCCTCTGTCACAAACCTAGGGGTTAAATTTGACCCCCACCTTTCCTTTGACAGTCATGTCACCTCCATCTGCAAAACTGCATTCTTTCACTTAGTTTAGTTTAGTTTATTTATTTAAAAGGGACCATGTACAATTATAACATAATTTCCAAACTGCGCCCCTCTCTCTCCCTTCCTGCTGCAGAGAAGCTCGTCCATGCTTTTGTCTCCTCCAGGCTGGACTACTGTAACGCACTCCTCATCGGGATCCCTGGCAGGAGCCTCCAAAAGCTCCAGTACGTTCAGAACAGCGCTGCCAGGGTCCTGATGAGGGTGCAAAAACACGAGCACATCACCCCCATCCTCCGTACACTGCACTGGCTCCCCATGCAGTCCCGCATAGAATACAAGGTCCTCCTTCACACCCATCACTGTCTGCACGGTGCGGCCCCCACTTACCTCACCGAACTGCTCACACCAGACACATCAACCAGGACCCGGTCAGGCCAACAGCACCATCTGGTCACGCCCAGGACACGGCTCAAAGTCGCTGTGGACGCATTTAAAAAAGGACAACTGACCTTTTTACACAAGCTTATTTTAACAGCTAATGCTTGTTTTTTTAGTCCCGTCTTTTAACAATTGTATTGTTTTTAACTATGTTGTCCACTGTAGCACTTTGAGATTTGGTGTCAAATGTAAAGTGCATTACAAATAAAATGTATTATTATTATTATTAGTTGGGTAACAACAAAATGTGCACAGGTTTAAAAAAATTGTAAGCCAGCATTTTATAAAATTGTATGTGTACAGTATGTATGTATTCAAAATGATTATAAAGGTTATTAAGTGACACAAACTCAACACTAGGTTTGGGGGTTTGTAGTAGCGCAGACAGGGCCTGTGGTAGATTGTACCTCCACGCTGTCAGACCTCATCTCCCATCTCTTTACTGTCAAGTGTTACATGATGCTGAAACAGCCGGGTGGTGAACAGAGGAGCGTCTGCAGGATACAAAACGAAGATGGATGTCACTGAAGATGTGGTCGCATCATCTTCAACCAAATCCAGGGTGTGACGGCTGAACACTTTGTGCCTTCTCGGAGTTTCACACAGTGGAAGTTGTTCGGTGTGGCTCATGTTGGGGTAGTGTGTGTGCAGTATTTGATGATGGAAACGCGTTTGGATTTTTGTACCCCTCTACTATTTCACTTTCTGTTTGCCCCCAACCAATTCAATCATTTCATTTGGAATCTGTGCCCCCCTGTAGTGTACCTTTGTTCTTTCTACTGAACCCCTCCTCAAATGTTCACTCGCGATGGGATCAAGCTGTTCCATCAGCCTCATTTCTGACAAAATGTTCCCATTTGCAAGTGCTTGCTTTCTTTCTGCCAGCTGGCATATTGATCAGTTTGAATCATTTGATCAAAGGCTGTTTTTGTTATGCTTGTGGCTCATACCAACATTTCATATTAGCACTGTGTGTTCTTGAGTGTTTGTGGGCCGGGGTTTGTCCAGTTTCTGAACCCCCTCTACTGTATGTGAGGGCTAAAGGGCCACATGATTACTCTCCTTTTTTGTCATTTTGTAAATTCTCAATATCCTTCACCCAAACAGGGTCTTTTGTTAAACGCTTTCCATTATTGCAGAGACCGCCAGGCCATTGTGCAGGATCATGTGGCATTGGTTTTTACAGCCCACACAGGCCGCATGTACGACAGTTTCTAACCTGCCATGCAACAGGGTTTCTATATTTGCAACCCACACTGCACCGCAACCAACAAATAATGCACCGTATCAATATGACTAGTCTGAACAGAGCACAAGTTTAACTGTGTCTGTAAAGGTGCATGAAAACATGCCTAACACTTACAACAACACACACATCTGCAAGAGCAGCAGTGTGGCATCATAAAGAGTTATCAGGAAAAACAAGGTTTCAGTCGTTTCCAAATGAACGAGACGAGGCTGACATGCCCCAGTCTCTCTCTCTCTCCTTCTCTCTCTTCATTTCTCTCTCCTTCTCTCTCTTCATTTCTCTCTCTCCTTCTCTCTCTTTATTTTCTCTCTCTTCATTTCTCTCTCTCCTTCTCTCTCTTCATTTCTCTCTCTCTCTCCTTCTCTCTCTTCATTTCTCTCTCTCCTTCTCTCTCTTCATTTTTCTCTCTCTCTCCTTCTCTCTCTTCATTTCTCTCTCTCCTTCTCTCTCTTCATTTCTCTCTCTCTTCTCTCTCTTCATTTTCTCTCTCTCTTCTCTCTCTTCATTTCTCTCTCCTTCTCTCTCTTCATTTCTCTCTCTCCTTCTCTCTCTTCATTTCTCTCTCTCTCTCTCTCTCTCTCTCTCTCTCTCCTCTCTCTTCATTTCTCTCTCTCTCTTCATTTTCTCTCTCTCTCCTCTCTCTTCATTTATCTCTCTCCTTCTCTCTCTCTCTCTCTCCTCTCTCTTCATTTCTCTCTCTCTCTCTCTCCTTCTCTCTCTCCTTCTCTCTCTTCATTTCTCTCTCTCTCCTCTCTCTTCATTTCTCTCTCTCTCTCTTCATTTCTCTCTCTGTCTCTCTCTCGCAGGAGCAGACAGTCAGATTGTGGAAATAGGTGATCTCCATAAAAGTGCTCTCTGAGTCACAAGCTACAAAACGCTGCTTCTTTTAATTTTATTTTTGTATTAATTGGTTTATTGGTTTATTTGGTCGGGACAGTGCATGTTAATGAACATACATGGGTCTCATGCATGTAAACAAGCCACACCGGATTGTAGCCTTAGGTTAATTTGCATCCGTTGTCTCACACTCGCACTCTCATTCATCCTGGCCTATTGTACATGTTTTTAGTGTCATAAAATCAGCCTCATCAAACACCTGCTGCAGAGATGATTAAATTAGACACGACTACGGAAGTTTTTTTTCTTTTTTTACTCATTCTTTCAAAGTTTAGCGTTATTCCACAATATTCTTTCATTATGATATATATATTAAAAAACATGGCCTACTTGACTTGACAAACGTAAATCAGTTCAGTATACACAGACTTTTACATAGGCCTGGCCCACTACTGCAGCACACACACACACACACACACACACACACACACACACACACACACACACACACACACACACACACACCACACACACACACACACACACACACACACACACACACACACACACACACTTTGAACACACATGATTAGTCAGGACAACATTATCGCACGATTCTCACTAAACAGCATCTTTTATCTCGCCGTATTTTTAGCTTTAATTAGTAGAGCGTGTTTTGGTCGGCAGAGTTTGGCAGCTCTCTGGAAGATTCACAGGGGTCTGTAACCAGTCCAGACCCACAGGCAGTCCTAACCGTCATTATTATTGCACATTAACAGATCTGTGATTAAGATTCCTATTACTTTATAATGGCTATTAAAAACGGCACTAAAGGAGAGGCAGAGACTCCTTTATTAAATCCAATAATGGTTACTGTGCTTTGAAATGAATGCAATGAATTCAACGCTGATATTATTGTTTATGAATTCTAAAAATACATTCTGCCACCTGGATAGCAGAATTCCTATATGTTATATATTATTTACACACTGCAGTGCTGTTTCTCCTGTTTGCTCAGTAAGACACGCTGAGTCCAGGCTTAGACCGGGTTTAGTGCTGGTTACGAAAATGATCGGTAAACATTTGAGCTTGACGATCGCGCATGCATATTTCATTTGATATGTAGGGTCCTCTCGGTTTTCAACTTTAGCAAGACATAGTTCAGTCATTCCTCACTCATTTTTACACAAAAGATACACAAGAAGAGAAAAAGAAGAAAGAGAAAGAAGAAAGAAGAGAAGAGATAGAAGGAAGAGAGGCGAGAGAAGGAAGAGAGAAAGAAGAGAAAGAAGAGAAGGAAGAGAGGAGAGAGAAAGAAGAGAAAGAAGAGAGAGAGGAGAAGAGGACTTGGCCAGGACTTCTGCTCCATCCGAAACCAGTAAATTGGTAAGAGGTCTTACGCCAAACCGGATGTGCGTCAGCGTCCACCATGATAAGAAGCGTCCGAATTGGGCTTTCAGTTAGGAAGGAGTTAGGGAAAGTGGCCTGTATGCTAACTATCATAGCCACTTTAGCATAGGGACCTCTGATGCTAACTCACTGGCGATTAGGAGCTATGTGCCATCCCATAAGCCACTGCGCCAATCTCCCCACCCCCCTCGCCCCCACCCTCGAGTGATTCATGCACAACCACTGTTGATTGACAGGTGCACATTTGATAATAAAAAAATAAGATTCTGCACAAGCCAAACTTTATAAAAGTGACAAAATACATGTTAGAGTCACCACAGCACATTCACATGGTTTTAAAGAGCCTCCTCAGTAAATGGACTAAATGAAGCAGTTTGTGCTTTTGCTTCATTTAGTAGAAACTTAAGCCACATGGCTAATTTGCATACTGTAGCTTTATGAAACAGCTGTTGAGATAAAATAAAGGGAAATGTGAAGGATCATTTGGATGTTTCTCTTTTGTTCCCTTAAATGTCTTTATTTGGACACTATGTTGTTGTTGGACAATATACAGTAGGTGGCGGTATGCGCTTTTGTTTGGCCTGCACTGAATTTTAAAGAAGAAGAAGAACAGCTGTTGGTGATGTCACTGGGTAAGGACGGTGGAATTGGGCAAATGCTGCTGAAGCTCTAGTTCACTAACTGCATAGAGATCTAACAGTTGACCCCATGAAAGGTTAAGGATTAGTTGCTAGCGTTAGCACTTAGAGGCTACAATTATATGGTTTTGGATGCAGCATCTCTTTAAAGAAAATGTACTAAAGTTTTACTTGGACTTCCTGGTTAAATAAAGGTCTAACCCACTGAAAAGAGTTCATCTCTGTATTACTGGTTTGTCTTGGGCCTGTTGCAGTAACGGGACAGTCGTTTGGGGCTGAAACATGGAGTTGTGTTGTGTGAGAGAAGAGCCATGAAGGGCAAAGCTTCTATTGTTGTTAGTTTCAGATAAAGGAACCAGTTTAGTAAAAGCCTTTTAAAAACAAACATGATTTCTAGCCATATTGCTCAGCCCTAACTTTAACCCAATTTCATTTTGCTTTGATTCATTTGCATTAAGAGAAAAAAATGTTTAGCTTCATGAGTTATTAAACAAAGTGAGTTCCAACATTACCGAGTCTTTTTGTTTCGGAGACTTTCCGATCTTTGGCCCAGAGATGGTAATGAGCAAAAAAAAACAGCCCTAGCCCCGAGACATGTTGTGTGTCCCAGAAAGCACAGGCTGTCAGCGGTAATAATTCAAGAGCACTATACGAAGCCTCTCAGTGCGGCAGAATAAAGCGTCCCGGCGGGCTGTGGGGGGAAATGATTCTGGCATAACGCTGTCCCGCTCTCACCTGCGCCACATGTCCCCTGAGCCGCCGCCGCCGCCGCCCCTTCCATTTGACCGTTTAAACATCCCCGGGACACAGCAGAGGGAACGCTCGACCTGTGTGTGGACGGACTTCAGCGAGGTGTTCATGCTTTATTCATCTACAACTACACAGAGCTGAGGGTTTAGTGAAGCAGCGTGAGGCCCGGAGGAGGCCATTCAAAGGAAGGCGTTTGTGTGCTGTTTATCTGATTTATTCATGTTCTATTATTCATGTTATTGATTTAATGTTTCATTTATTTATTTCATGATTTACTGTATCGTTAACTTTGTCCACCAGGGGAGAGTGGGGTAAACTGAGGGGGGTTATTGTGTGAAAACAATAGAATAATATAAATACTAAATCTTACTGTTTACTAGAGCGGGTCTGGTATTGTAAAATAAATAGTTACAACCGGTATTGAAAAAATGTTTGCCCCAGGGCAGCTGTGGCTACAATAGTAGTGTGGGGTGACGGTGGCTCAGTTGGTAGAGCGGGTCGTCTCATGATCGGAAGTTTGTGGGTTCAGCTCCAGCAAATGCACACTTTCGTTGTGTCCTTGGGCAAGGCACTTCACCCTCCTTGCCTCCAGTGTCTGTGTACACTGGTGTATGAATCAGAGTGTGACTGGTTCCTTACTGTAAAGTGCTTTGGACCTGATAAAGGTAGAAAAGCGCTTTATAAGTTGAGTCCATTTACCACCACCAAGTATGAAGTGAATGAATAATGCAATTTAAAGTATCTTTGAGTGTCCAGAAAAGTGCTATATACAACCGATGCATTATTATCTTTAAAGTACTGGTATCGAAAAACATTTAATGGTACCCAAAAACAACAACTAAAAGAACATAGTGTGCAATCATTCACCAATCAAACTACTATAATTACATCATTATAAGATGTTAAATGTTGAAGTACAAGTAATATATCTAATTCCATTAGATTAGTTGTTTATCATGATACCACTCAACCAAATATTACAAAGCATTATAAAAAATACAAAATATGTGCCTCAATTTAATTAGTACACAAACAAAACAATCAGGATAACAACGTGAATGAAATAACTTGATTTGTGAGTAGCTTTGTATTTTATTACTCTAACTCATAACGTTACAGTACATGACAGCAATAAATCAAAATATAAACGTAACACAAAAAGCTTTTAATCCAAGTTGCAGTCGAGTGAACAACAATAAAAATAAAAAAACTCCGACTTTGGGTCTACTGTAACATTGTTTACGCACATACTTATTGATTTGAGCCCTAAAACTAAAGGATGATAAACAAAAGTACCATATTAACCAAAATCATAAAAAACCCTGACAAATCCAGGAATAAATGTTAGCTTTAGCGTAGAATTACTACATGTGACTGATCGAGTCAATACATCGCAACCGCGTTACTGTAAACAATTAAACACACTCAACTTACGTGTAAAGTAGTGAAAAGGGTAATAATGAAATAGTAGTGATTAAAAAAAGCGTTCTACACTGAGTAAGGGCATCAAACATAATGAAAAATAAAGCTACGTTGAAACAGCATGACAGTAACTTAACCATAAAAACTACTCAAATGTCTGTTCTAAAAGACAATCTATCAGAGTGTTTTGCAAACTTAAATGACTAAAACAGTGAAAAGATTACCCAATCTGGGAAGAAAAGTTGCTTACCGTTTTGTTACTCACGGGACGGGACGCCAATGCCAGAACTGGAAAATTACTAGCAAAAACGGAGCCGCCGGGACAGCGACGCCGCAGGCCAAACGTGTAATTGCAAGGAGGGCAGTGGTTTAGCACTACCATTGAAAATGAATGGGGCCGGTTTAGGGCTGTTTAGCAAAAGAATCATTTGTATATTTAATCATTTCTCTCCATGTTTTGTGTCTCATGAAATAGAGCATGTCGCTGCATTATCTGCCACTTTTTGCTATATGTATCCACGTTGAAGAGAAAAGGCAAAATAAACAGCATTCAGTGCCCGGGGTTCGAACCCACGAAAAGAACACTAAGATTATTTAGAGCCAGGTACTCTACCCATGAGGCCACCGTATTCTCACTGTCAAAATACTGTTTCCATGCGGACTTATACCTCATTACCTGAGCGAGTAATTCACCGACACAGCTACAGCACAAACATGTAGGCTATTACAATGCGCGATATACAAGGCTTATAATATGTTATAAAAGAGTAGGGTTATGAGTGAAAACCATTATCTCTGCTGTGCTCCATTATCCGCGTGTACCAGGCGGTGAAGAGAGAAGAAAGAGCTCACAAGTGCCACCTGGTGGTTGTTTGGGTCATTGCAGCCACTGGGAAAAAAAAAAAAAAAGACGCGTGATTCACACGTGACACCACGTGTGTTTCACGCGCGGGAGGCGACAAACAAAGTGGCACCCACTGTACTATTTACCTAGCCTGGCTAACACCAGACTGCTGTGTGCGCTCGAATCCTTTCGAAATTCACAACAGTCTGGGGACCATGGCCGACATTTTTGCATGGATTTGGGACCAATCACAGAACGAGGAGGGACGGTAAGACGATGACGTGCTATTTGACATACAGAAGCTTGTAGTTTGTTTAGGGATTTAAAAAAAACAACATTATTTCCGGATCCACCATGACAGCAGCAGACACGACGCCATCTTTTGATCAAGCTTTATACCGTGTTTTAAATAGTTTAGCTCAAAAATGTACAGCTGGTACATCATATGTCATCTGATACGATGATACGATGCTATGGCTACTGCAGACGGATATGGACGATCATAAACCACACCTCTCCTACCAGAAAATGCATGGGTTGTCCCCAGACTAAATATCACTTGTGATTTTAGTCTAGTATTTACTCACATTTTTAGGATTTTTTCTATTCTTTTGTATTTTAAAACAATGGTCTGGAATATAATGGTTTTAAAGACATTGGTTTAAAAAAAGAAGCCAAAAAAGTTGTGTTGTGGCTCACTTTACCCCAGCAGCGGGGGAAATTTACACTTAAAATCATAAAATGTGTATTTCTACATTTTACTGTTTTCACATGTCATTACATGACATTTTACATGTCCAGATAGGATCGAAAGTAAAAACCTTGTCCATAAAGTCTTGACCAAGTTCATATTTCTGCCTTTTATGGATACGTTTTACACTGAGACTTGCCAAATCATTTCTCACTTTTACTCACTCGCAGCTGTCTCACAACATACTGTTTGGCCAAAATTCAAGTGATTCATTAGCCTGGCTAACGCCAGACTGCTGTGTGCGCTCGAATCCTTTCCAACTTCACAACAGCCTGGGAACCATGGCCGAAATCTTCTCATGGATTTGGGCACCAATCACAGAATGAGGAGGGACAGTAAGACGATAACGCACTATTTTTATATTTAAAAAATATATAAACATGACAGCAGCAGACGCGATGCCATCTTTCGATCAAGCTTTAGACCGTGTTCTAAATAGTTTAGCTCAAAGGTTTACAGCAGGTACGTCATACGTCATCTGATACCATGATACGATTGGCTATGGCTAATGCAGACGCATGAGAGACATTCAGCACAATAAACGGATATGGACGATCGTAAACCACACCTCTGCTACCAGAAAATGCATGGGTTGTCCCCAGACTAAATATCACTTGTGATTTTAGTGTGGCGTTAGCCAGGCTAGTGATTCATGGTCTTTTCAATAGTTTCAAGTCAAACCAGCTCCTGTTTTGCTCACTTCTGTTGGCTGGAACAGAGATTCCACTGTGCCTGTCATTGTTCACAAGTATGCGACGCCGACACAATCAAAGACAAGACTGTATCAAACAATCAAGCGATTCTCTCATATAATAAAAGCACAATCATTCTGTCGACTTGGTGATTTTCATCGTCCCATATTTGACTTGTAATCCAAGGCTAATCAAAGTTGGTTATTTCCAGCTTTCAGACGAGCCTGGGCGCACAGCTCGACCTTCCCCTCCGCCATGACACACCTGAAAGTGTCACAGAGCCTCTTAGGACTAGTTCTTTGGAGTAGTTATTTGACACAGTGGAAGGGCCATAAGCGAGCCGCAGACAGGTAACAGGCTGGGGACCACTCGGCTCCCTCCCAGGAGCAGCTCCAGGGGCACAGAGTCTTAAACACAGCCGTACTCTTTACAGCAGCTCACTGCAGCTGTACAGAGAGGCCTCAGGAGGAGACATTATCCACAACACTGCAGGCACTCTGTCCTACACTGCACAGGGGACATGAACACACCACACACCACGCCACCAATCACACCGCCTTCAGGATTCAGGAAAAGACATTATTAATTCAAAGTGTTCAAGGATACAGTATACTTTGTTGTCCGCATAGAGGCGTTTGTTCCATATTTAAATGCTACAGGCCTTGTGGATCAGGATACAATACTACTGTACAATAAAATACAATACTCGCCAAAGACTTCTCTACATCAAAAATGTAAATAATGGCTAGACCCAGGTTTAAATGTATGGTTTTATTTTGTTTATTAGTTACTACGATTTTTTCAGATGGGATTTTGGATCCTGTTTAGTTTTTGAATAAGCTAACCATCAGTGAATTTTATTTTATGTTTTAATCTAATTTAGCCTTTTGTGTGTGTTCAAACCTCAATAAATCAGACTTGGAATTAGAGATTTAAAAACGACTACATCCAGAATATCTCCAGCTCCATCGCGGACAAAACATCACAAAATAAGAAAGCTTAAAGCTCGTACAGGGTAAGTTTTGTCTTGTATTATGCTCTAAGACGTTAAGGGACAAAAATGTATGTTTTTACCTGCCGTGTCTCACCTTAAATTTTTTCGGATAATGTAATGTTTGTTGAGCTTTAATGGCATGATGCTGCACTAGCACTAAGAGGTGATTGGGGAAAGGTGCTGGGATTGTGGAAGTGATGGAGTCCCTTTATGCTCATTTCCAAACTGGTTTTGGCCATAAGATATTGTAACTCTGGAGCCCATTCTGCTTTCTGATAGAAATAAAAAAAATCTGCATCATGCAAAACGTTCTTTTAATGGTGAATAAATCTACATTATACTTTTCAATAAAACCAGTATTTGATTTGAACATTTGCCACTCATCATGAAGCCTAGGCTTTAAATTAATCTGGAAGACTAATTTCAATGTCATGCACTGTACCTCCAACCAATGATCACGTCTGCGAGGGTCACGCCTCCACCTCAGCCAATCAGCGCAGAGCCACACTTTCGTTGCAGCCAATCATCACTCGCGGTCAGGCGTTTAAGCCTCCAGCGTCATGGCTCGTCTGTTTCCCAGCTGTGCTGCGCCCTACCTCCACCCCTCTACTGCCTCTTCTATCCTGCTGCACCCTGCGACACCTTTCACCGGTCTCTCATGCCACCACCAGTGTCCAGGCTCCAGGGGAAGACATCCCTAACACTAACCTACCAATCCATACTAACTAAGATATATAGTATGTCAATACATGTTTTTAATGGCTACTTTTGTCTCTGTTTGAGTCTATCCAGGTTGAATTATGCTTATGTACAAACATATCCTATACTTATGCATAATGAGCCTCAAAATAGACTTCTGTTTTTTTATTACTTTCAGTTTTGATTTATGGCCTGGTTTATTTCTTCCCCATGACCTGATAAACACACTTTGAGGAGAACAGCTTAAAACTGATATAATGTTTTAAAATGTCGGGGGCTGTTTGGGGTTTTAACAATAGTTAAACAACAGTTGGATCCAGGAAGTACAGATCAAAGCGCTGACACTGTTGAAGAATAAACAGCTAAACTGAACAGGATTAATCTGAGGATTACTCCAAACTGCGTGAATTTGGTGGAATACTACTCCAGGTCTGTCTTCGACAAGGGAACAACGTTATAACATGGTTTAATGCTCCAAAAAGTCAATTTTGCATAATATGTCAACTTGAACCTGTTTCACATGTTAAAGTTAAAGCCAAGTGCAAGTACTGTAAAAAATAAAGAAAATAAATGAAGTGAAAAAAGCTTAAAAGTGATGAAAGTAAAACAAAACAAGTGCCCTCTGAAAAGGAGAAAATGTGTGTTCTGCCTGAAGTGAGAGAGTTGGCAAAATGGCAGACACATCTTATTTATTCTGAGCCAGTGAGCAGCAGTTTAATTAAAATGATGTCAAAACACATCTCTGGGCCACTTATTTGTTTATTTGTCTATTTTCTATCACACAAACCATATTTTGTGAGTTTCCCTGAGCATGTCTTAGTTCCGGCTGTCTTCCCCGTTCTCTCTGCCCTGCCTTTACCCTGTCTTTATACCCTGTCTTTGCCCTGTCTTTACACTGTAATAAGTGTTTCCTGGAATAAAAGCAATAAAATTGAGTTAAGTGGTTGCATTTGGTTGCATACACAACTTATTTTCAACCTCTTCTGGGTGCCAGTTTTCGTCCGGGCATTTGGACGCGATTGGACACAAGGGGGCACCCTTCCAACCTTCTCAGTGTAAATGTGAATTGACTTTCTTCAGAGTTAGACTTTAGGTCAGACACCATGAGTGACAGTAACATGACGCTAAATACAATGTGCTCTTTGTTTCTAGTAAAAAGGCTGAGGCCTCATTGCTCTTCAGTCACAGACTGAGACGTGACTAAAGAAGACATGGAGCTTCTGCTGGATGTAGAATAGAGATATAAATTTAAATATTCCATAAATTAAATTTGATTATTATTAAAAACAAAACTGATTCACAAAAATCCTTTGTGTGATTAAAATGTCAGTTAATTATTCATTATTCTCATTCTACAAAAACAATCCCCATCATTTGTATCTGCTGTAGAGTCATGTTTATCCCGGTTCCTCTGAGTCGTGGTGCAGCTGGACTGATGTTACAGAAGAAGCTCATGAGGTTCATTTCTTCAACACAGTTACTATAGTAACTATTTTCCAGAGGAACTGGGACAAACATGACTCTACATCAGATAATATACATAGATATTTCTTCAAATGCATATATCATGTGTTTGTTGTTTTTGTTTGTAATTATAACAATTTATCCTATATTTGTTTTACCATTTTTGAGTTTCAGAATATGAATAACTCTTACATCCAGCAGAACTCTGAAGTTCTGTCTAGAGCAGAATCTCCATGACTTCCTTCATCACTTCTCAGTCTGTGACTGAAGAGCAATGAGGCCTCAGCCTTTTTACTAGAAACAAAGAGCACACTGTATTTAGTGTCATGTTACTGTCACTCATTGTGCCTGACCTAGACTTTCTTCAGAGTCTAACTCTGAAGAAAGTTGGAAGGGCGCCCCCTTGTGTCCAATTGCATCCAAATGCCTGGACCAAAACTGGCATCAGGAAGACATTGAAAAATAAGTTGTGTGAAAGCAAAAAGGCAAATGCAACCACTTAACTCAATTTGATTGCTTTTATTCATGGAAAGACTTATTACAGTGTACCCTGCCTTTACCCTTCCTTTACCCTGTCTTTACCCTGTCTTTACCCTTCCTTTGCCCTGTCTTTACCCGGACATTGCCATGTCAGTTATTCAGAGGTGGTTTTTGTCCATCAGATACTAAGCCATGATTGGTTTGCTCTCTCTTTTAGTTTATATATTTGTGAGCTTTTTTTTTTATTGTTGTTTTTTGTTTTCTTTCTTTCTTGTTTTTCTTTCCATTCTTTTCTCTTTCCATTCCGCTTCTCTTTCCTTCGCCGATACTTTAACTGATTAAATAATTATTAAAAACCATGCATCATCCCCAGTAGACTTGTCACTATTACATTTTTCGTCTCATCGTTCTTACTGTACTGTGACCTCACACATTATGTAACCTCTGTTGACCTCATATTGATTATAATAATGCCACATTTTGATTCAAACTATTATGCATTTTGGTACTTTGTTCCTCGAGCATAAATGACCAAACCATTGCTATTTTATGGCATTATAAAATAACAAAACAAAATGCAGGACGAACTAGTACATCAGGCTTAGTTAGTCAGGTTAGTACCAGAACAATGATAGCATTGTAATCATGTGAGCTTCGAAAATGCAGCGTGTGTGATTAAATTTAGATTTGGTTCCATGACAAGATTAGGATAAGCTTTAAATCTTTCAATATAAATACAGGATGAATGTTTGTTTGTGTGTGTGTGTTTTTTACTGGGTTATCGACAGATTGGAATACACGACCCAGCTGCACAGGCCCACTCCAGAACATTGAATTATTATCATTGCGTTACAACAGAACATGGTTAAAAACTCCCCGTCCCTCCTCAGCCCTCTGAAAGCATCTCCTTGTAATTGTCGAATTTGATTTTGTCCTGGCAAAACAAACCTGCGCACGTATCGAGTCACATTTTGCAGATGCGTTTCCCTTGTTGTGGACCGAGTGATTGCGTTACAAACACGGTGAACACAATCCACCGGCATTCAGGTAAACACAGGGAAGGATTACGAAGAAACCTTATTCTCTTGGCTGCTAACTGTCCTTACTCAAGTGTCGTCCACGCCTTAGTAGCTCTGTACTGTTTGATTCGGTAAAAGTCCTCCGGGGATTAAAAGCTCAATATGCTGCCAAATCATCGTACTTGTTTTTACGAGCTCTTCCATCTGACTGAGATTTACACAACCTAAAAAAAAGCATCCTCTCCTGGAACCGCCACCTTAACGTGGTGGAGGGGTTTGAGCCTGAATGATCCTGGAGCTCTGTTGTCGGGGGCTTCGTGCCCCTGGTAGGGTCTCCCATGGCAAACAGGTCCTAGGTGACGGGTCAGACAAAGAGCGGTTCAGAAGCCCCTTATGAGAGAACAGGCCCGGTTAGAACCATGAGGCCGTCCTTCTGTGGACCCACCACAGCTGGCCCCACGACCCGGCAACGGACAAGTGGAAGAAAATGGATGGATGGATAAAAAAAGCATGGTAAATTAAGCATTTCCAAATGATCAATCTTCATGATAATTTTCCTTATTTACTTCCATTTAGAAAGGTTTTGTGTTGACATAGTCTGGCGAAATATTAAATGTGTTGAAGTGTCGTCAAAACAAGGAAAAAAGGTTGGGAACCACTGCCTTAAAGGGACTATACGGAGTTTAGAAATGTTAAAATTAAGTATTTTCCTCCCCCTACATGTTCCAGCCATGTCCTAATGTGTAGAATGAGCCCAGACCTGTTCACCACAACTGCCTCTAAATCCTGCACTGTCACTCACAAAGGTGTTACTTCAGGTCCGGAGTGTCGTCATGCATGAGCTTAATATAGAGACTGCAGTTACGCGTAAGACCTGAGGTGGCAGTAGTGAGTATAAAATGACCAACTTGCATCTAGTCCCTTTAACAGATGAGTGCTCTTAAAGTCAGTGCTGAAGGTATTATCTTAGTAATGCTTTAGGTCTGGTTGTGTGTGTAAAAAGTGTATTTCTAAGGACATTTGGATTTAGGGGATTCTGATGTTGAGCACAAAGTCTTCATAAGGAAGGCTGTGTTAAAGGTTGACACTCAGCTCGATGTGGTTGAGAAGGACATGAGGGTTACTGGACTGTTGGGGGAACAATCAATTTGGTTGATGAGACTACAGTCAATATCTGCCTTTCTCCATGTTCTCATCTGATTGTCAGGGATACTAAAGGTCTTTAAAAGGACTAGATGGAAGTTGACATTGTTATACTCACTACTGCCACCTCAGGTCTTACGCGTAACTGCAGTCTCTATATTAAAGGAACAGGCCACCATTTTTCCATACTGAGATATGTTCTTACCTGAGCTTAGATAATTGATACGTACCTGTCTGGTCTTTGTGCGTGTGCTCACTCACGCAAAAAGACCAAAGATGTTGTTAACATTTGGCCTCTCCCAGCGTATTCCTATAGCTCCAAACGGGGGTGAAGTTGGAAGCTACCACACTCTTCCACGGGCACAAAGACCAGACAGACGTATCAACTCGTCTAAGCTCAGGTAAGAACATATCACAGTATGGAACAACGGTGGCCTGTTCCTTTAAGCTCGTGCATGACAGTACTTCGGACTGTAGGGGGTGGAAAATACATAATTTAAACATTTTTAAACTCTGTCTAGTCCCTTTAATCACAAGAGTCAAATGTTGGCTCAAGAATTACACCCTGTAACAACATATTCTATGGGCAACTTTCATTAGAAGCAATATGGCACAGTTCACTGAGAGCAGTTCAATTTGGGAGAAAGGTCTGGAGGCAGCCAATGAAGGGGCATGTGATCATCTTAATTAAAACTAATCCAAACTAACCCTAAACCTAACCCTAATCCTAAGCTTATGGATAGTGGAGTTTATTAAAGGCGTCTTATTGAGATTCATGTAAAGTGGAGGTGACGTCATTTCCTGTGGGAAGTGGAGCTCCACTGATCATGTGACCTTCAGACCCTCTTGCAATTAGGTGGAGACGTATTTCAGAGAAATGTTTCTGTGTTGGACTTTGTGGGAGATTCCTCTGGACCGAAAGACTCTTATTTGTTCACGACATTTTACCAACAATGCTTTGTAAACAAGGACTTATTGGACAGCGGAAATATTCAAGTTTGTATCAACCCTGGTGCAGTCTCAAGATATAAGACGCTGCAGCTTCCCCAGCCAACGATGATAAGTAAAACTACGGCGAAATGGGTCAATATGGGTAATGTGATGTGCAGTAACTACTTCTCATAACATAAAAACGCTAAACCCGATCGTGCCTAACGTTACTTGTCTCAGAAACAACACCGTCGCTACAGAACTCTCCTCATGTTTGACTTTTGCCAGAAACAGGGCAGTGCTTTATTCACCAGCATACTTTTCTTCATGTTTTACCATCATGGCAACTGGATGACAGTTTTTTGATGGCTTGATTCGTGAGACTTTTTTGCTGAGTGACGTTTGCTCAGGGGCAGGGCTTGCAATGTTTAAAGCGTTGAATAAAGTTGTATGTGTGTAATAGATTATCACAAAATACCAGAAAATATCTCCTTTAACTCCCTATGTGAGTGTGGACCTAGTACATTCCAGATTCTGCCAATCACTGTCACCAATTCCTTCTCCACCTCCTCTCCAAACAGCCGGAGCTCTTCCTGCAGACACCAGGGAGGCTGCCACTGGAAACTGTCCCACTCTAAATATTTTAGCAGTTTTTTCATTATCTCCAGCCTGTTGGACCACACATGCCAGTTCAAGAAGGGGGTGGTTGAGATGGAATCTTTGTCCCATTGTTTCTCTGCGACTGTAACAATCTTGATATTGGAGAATTACAGGCTCTTTTAAGTATCTCGAATAGACTCATTTGATCTGAAAGAAAACACAACAACAAATAATTAATGTAACACAACAATAGTTCAAATCACTTGCTGCCATAAGTTCTATAACATAGTTTGTCAAATCATATCATTTTATTTTCTATTTTAACAATCAATAATTGAAAATGTAATTATTCATGAATTTATCTATAAAGGCACATTATGGAACTTTTTACGCAAAACCAATAAAAAAATCGAGTCATAGGCTGCATTTAAAAGTGTAAATAATCTTAGGAACCTCCGCCTTATCGTTGACCTGGACGTGCGTCATCGTTAAAGGAGCTGTAATGCTTCCTATAATACTTCCTTTAGCAGAGGAACCTCGGGATGTTCCTCATCAGCCCATAAGGAGCTAAGAACAATCCCACAAACCACTGCACGAAGGTTTCCGAACTCTCCGATCTCCGCGCGAGTCTGAAGTGATTGACAGTTTTGCCGCGCGACGTTTCATTCAATAAAAACATGAGCTATGTCCTTAATATATGCAGGTCATGCAGTGTTAGAGCCACAGCAGCATCTGAAAGTTTTATTACAGGAAATATATAAACTTATGGCAACATTACGCACTTTTGTTTACATTTTACAAAAACATAGCCTCTGCTGTGAAATAACAGAGGCTTAGCAGCTGTCTGCAGTCAACTAAAGGACAAGATTAGGTGAATATCAGTACAAATTGAACAGTGATGTTTATATTAAACACATCATTTTGACATTTGTGCAGTTGCTCAGATTATGTTGGTTATATTAATAACATTAAAGTCGTTGCAGGAGGATAAGGAGCGTATATTGTACAACGTAACTTCCTGGATGTTCCGCTGGGTTAGGAGGGTTCAGATCGTCCTGAGGCAGAAGGAACAGCTGAAGCTCTTGTTCCTCACTGCAAAAGGTTCCTCAAGGTCGAACTCATGACGTCGGCCTCAAAGGTTAAACAACAGGACCTATCTTGCCACTTTTTTAGATGCCATAGTTGTGGCCATTAGCAATACAATAATGCCTCGAACTAAAACAGTATAAGCTAAAAAACTAAGAACTTGCAGGAACATTTGTAAAATGAGGAGGTTCCTCTCGCGACTGCGACACAAATGAACTTCACAAAGTCAAATAATCAAACTGTAGATTTAGGTCATGAAATGCTATAACTCACCACAGAGTGAGGGAGGTGTGGAGTGATAATAGAAGTCCTGAAAAGACAAAAACATTGTAAATCCTTTCAACCAGAAACTATTTCCAAACTGAGCGCACTGAGACGAGGGGCAGGAGGGCCGAGTCACCTGACAACTCCCAACATGCACTTCTTTGTATGCATTTGTCTAAAATGTATAAAAAATAGAGTTCTGAGGTTCTGTGGGAACTGGAGGCTGTTACAATAAACTCTTGTCACTTATATTGGCAATATATGATGTGAGGCCCATTGCTCATTATATACAAAATTATCTGGGAACCATAACTCAAGAAACCAACAACAGAGGGGAATAAAAGGCGTCAGATACACCTGGTGGATGAGTCGTGGAATAATGAACTGAACGTCAATGGAACTTGCAGTTCTATCGTGGGCCGGTGTGGTGCAGTACAGGCCTGTTCACTCATCTGGTCCAACCGGCCCAAAAGTACGTCGGCCCACCGGGAAAACTCCCGATGGCCAATCCAGCCGTGGCCGCTGGGTCACAAAGTTCACAAGCACATATAAAAAATTAGTTCCATAATGCACCTTTAATATATTTACTTAAATATCAGTAGACAAGGCTATTTAAACTATATTTTATACTTAAAGTAATATTTATGAATCTATATCCTAGTCTTTAATCATTGTAATTAAACAACACATTTTGTCCATTGTTTGTCCTCTCTTGTGACCATATACACCACCCGGAAAAGGAGCCACTGTTAAGGCCACTACCTTTGTCTGCAAACATAAGTCACCAGGTTAGTGTGGACAAATGCAGCAATAGCCCTTCTCCATAACAGTCTGAAGGCTTTAACTCACACTCGTCTCTGTGTGAGCAGTGTGTGCTGAATTGGCGTGGGCTGTGGCACCTGGGGAGCAGTTGTCAGCGCAGCGCGGCCCCTGCAGAGCAACAGGATCAACACTGTCCCACAGACTGTGCCAGTGACTTTCAACACAAAGCAGCACCGAAATGGGGGAAGTAAGAGGCCATCCATGACGCGAGATAATATCAAAGAGGATTACTGTGATGGTCATCTTCATTCTAAGACCATTTTAATCTTATAGGATTTATTATGGAGAAATAAATCATCGTTTAGTTAGAAAATATGTTTAGCTAACTTGTTTACAAATCCAGTCCAGAACAAAGAAGCACTGTCTTACGCCCACTTGATAAGCGTTTTAAAGTGAATACACCAAATACGATTAAGGCTTAAATCCATTCTTTGGCCTTTGACTTGGTGGATAATTGCATTTTGTTAGAACGTCTCGATGGCATTGGCTTTGATTCAGAGGTGAGAAACTGGTTTGCAAACGATCTCCCAGATAGAGCCTGACTGTTGTTGCTGAAGGCTACCAGTCTGACTTTTTATAACAAGGAAGTTCCCCAAGGGTTAGTTTTAGGACAACTATTATAAGATGTTAATGAAACAGCGCCCCCAATTTGACGCTGGTGGCCAAAGAGGGTACTGCATCCATATTGTGAATGAATGGGAGAGAATTAGTATTAACCATAAGTGACAGGGTCACCCTGTGATGGGCTAACGTAATTGGCCCCACTTTGGGCACCCCAGTCTAGAACATCCAAGCCTTTTTTCCTCCATCAGAAGTTACATAATGCACCTTTCAACAGCAAAGTAGAACACACGTTTTAAATGTTTTTTTCCAAATAATATTAACCTCTTCAGCCCGACGGTCCCACCTGTGGGACCAATATAAATAAAAAATTTCTCCAGGCAGTTGGACGCACTTGGACACTAGGGGGCGCCCTTCCAACCTTCTCAGTGTACATGTGAATTGACTTTCTTCAGAGTTAGACTTTAGGTCAGACACCATGAGTGACAGTAACATGACGCTAAATAGTGAGCTCTTTATTGTCTGTAAAAAATCTGAGGCCTCGTTGCTCTTCAGTCACAAACTGGGAAGTGAAGAAGGACGTCATGGAGATTCTGCTTTAGACAGAACTTCAGAGTTCTGCTGGATGTAGTCAGATCTTATTCTGAATCTGAAAAAATATACAAGAAATTATTTTTCACAAAAAAAAAAAAAAAACATGACAATTATATCTGATGGAGAATCATGTGTGTCCCAGTTCCTCTGAGTCATGGTGGGTCATGGTGGACCATGACAGATGTGGACAGGACTGTGGTAGATGTAGTTTTACTTTGGAGAAAATAGTTACTATAGTAACTGTGTTGAAGAAATGAACCTCATAAGCTTCTTCTGTAACATCTGTCCACATCAGTCCTGCTGCACCACGACTCAGAGGAACTGGGACAAACATGACTCTACAACAGATACAAATGGCAAGGGTTTGTTTTTCTGTAATTAATCATTAACTGACATTTCAATCACACAAATTCAGGATTTTCACACCTATTACTAAGGAATACTTGTATATCAAACTTTTATTGTTACCTCCGGCAGAAGTGTAATGTTCTAAAGCAGAATCGCCATGACTTCCTTCTTCACTTCTCAGTCTGTGACTGAAGAGCAATGAGGCTTCAGCCTTTTTGCTGAAAATAAAGGGTCACTATTTAGCGTCATGTTACTGTCACTCATGGTGTCTGACCTACAGTGTAACTCGGAAGCCAATCAAATCACAATGACTCAGAGTGGGTTGGGCTCAAATGGGCACCAAACGCCAAGATCCAAGCTCTGAGACAAAAATAATAAAACCCTGGGCTTAAGAGGTTAATAATATAATTTGATAAAGCCCACACTGTAAGTTGTGATTAGTAAAGCTCAAAAAAATTGCAGACACAAATTGCCATAATTTAATTGAATAACAGTTCCGTCATTAGAACAAATATAGCGTACTCTAAATGATTAAAGAAACCTTACTCATTACAAAGTAAAGTTTGATTTGAAAAGAGTAAGGTTTCATTAATGACTTAGAGTAAAGTTTACTCTAAATCAGTAGCCCCTAAAATACCTGAGCCCTTATAGGACCTGCTGTTATGGGCCGGGCTTTTTTCAGAGTTAGACTTCTGTCAGAAACCATGAGTGACAGTAACAGGACACTAAATACATTGTGACCATTATATTCAGTAAAAAGGCCGAGGCCTCACTGTTCTTCAGTCTGTCACAGACCGACAGGTGAAGAAGGAAGTCATGGAGCTTCTGCTTTAAACTGAACTTTACACATGTGCTGTCAATTCTGAAACTAAAGTAAGTACTGAATAAAAAATAAAATAAAAAGAATCACAAAGCTGATGGAGATAAAGGTTTAAAAAAAATACATATCTATATATTATCTGATGTAGGGTCATGTGTGTCCCAGTTCCTCTGAGTCATGGTGGGTCATGGTGGACCATGACAGATGTGAACAGTAGTGATGGTGAGATGAAGCCCTATGAGGCCTTTGAAGCAGTCACCGAAGTGGGTCTACACATGTACCAAAGCTTCAGAGTGGTTCATCTGCTCTACTGCTCCATCAAGTGGACAACATAATGTACTTCAACTTAAGTTACCATTATGCACATGCACCATATACACAGTGTCATTGTAATTAGGAGTGGAATATTCTCGTGTTATTTGAAGTAATGTGACGAGACAGGGGTCTTTATTGATTTTTATTCAAAAATGTTTTATATTTTTAGTTTTTTTATGGACACCACCAAGCCCTCAAAACCATGCTCAAACCCGCACACCAGTTTCCTGAATCAGGCACGTGGTACGGTGCTTCAGGAAGGTTCAAATTGTCATTGTGTACGTCACCAACACACGCTCCGAACCACGCGCCGCCTCTGCCTCCCCCTTATTGCTCGACACACGCTTCGACGCCTCGATACGAACGTAACATCACTAGTGAACAGTAGTGATGTGTCGATCGTGTCGAGGCTTCGAAGTGTGTGCCGAGTAATCTAGGGGTGTGTCTATTGAAGCGTGTATCGATGCGTGTGTTGATGACGTATGTGGTGACGTTCGAAGCCTCGGGAAGTGGCCGTACCACGTGACTGATTCAGGAAATGATTTGCGGATTTGGAGCGCGATTCAAAATAAAAGCGACCGTGAAACGCAATGGATTCCCTCTCACATTTTGTGTCTTTAGGTTATTGCGCTTCTTTTGGTATTCTATTTGAGCTTCATTTTTTGCGATGGAACCAGCTAGAAAGAAGAGATTTTCCACAGTTTGGGAGCATTTTGAGCTGATCTCACCTAAAAAATATAGAAATATAGAAATATAGCTATCCACATTTGTACAAACTTGCCTTAGCATTTTTATGCACTCCTGCATCATCTGTGCCCTGTGAAAGAGTTTTTCAAAAGCAGGCGAAATCCTTTGCAAAAAAAGAAACCGCCTGAGTCCAAATACTTTAGAAAAAATATTATTTCTAAATAAAAATGAATACATTTATTTTTGTCTTTATTAAACACATTTACTTGTTGCATAAGCACAGACATAAGCAAAGTAACACAAGCACATTTTACATCACAACTCTCTAAATTCTCAAATTTTGTCTTTCAGCCCCCAACATTTATTGTAAGCACTCAGCATGTTATACATTTTTTTGTCCACATGATGGCGTAGTGGAGCAAATAAAGCACCTTGATGCTTCGAACCATGTGTGACGCAGTTGGCTGCGACACTTCAGTGCTTCATGGGGCTTCATTTTGCCATCACTAGTGGAAAGGACTGTGAAAGATCTACTTTTACTGTGCAGGCAACAGTTACTAAAATAAGTTACTGAAGATAATGGCCACAATGTATTTAGTGTCCTGTTACTGTCACTCATGGTTTCTGACAGAAGTCTAACTCTGAAAAAAGCCCGGCCCATAACAGCAGGTCCTATAAGGGCTCAGGTATTTTAGGGGCTACTGATTTAGAGTAAACTTTACTCTAAGTCATTAATGAAACCTTACTCTTTTCAAAACAAACTTTACTTTGTAATGAGTAAGGTTTCATTAATCATTTAGAGTACGCTTTAATTGTTCTAATGATGGAACTGTTACTCAATTACATTGTGGCAATTTGTGTCTGCAATTTTTTTGAGCAACCTTTACTAATCATAACTTACAGTGCACAGTGTAAGAGCTACACTCTGACACTGCTGCAGTTCCACTCAGTCCTGTTGCCTCCACAGAACTCCAAACCCTGTGAGCCCGGACACAGCTGCGGCCTTCTGTCCACGACCAAAGTGCAAGTGTTCAACAGAAAAAACCCAAAGCTCCCGCGGCAGCACAGGTCACCGGTAAAAGGGAAGTGTACGTGAGCGAGGTCGATTACAGCTGTGCGTCTGTGCCCCTGCTGCAGTTCGCCAACACTTTGTTCAAGGAGAATTTCCAATAGAACAGACAGTAAGGCCACCATTCTGGCCCGCACAATAGAAATGTGCAAGCTAAAAAACTCACAGCAGCCACTAAAAAAAAGTGGCTGCTGTGAGTGAAAAAGTGAATGGTCCTCATTTTTCAATAAAGTCTGATCTTTTCTTGCAAACGAGACACTACGGATCAATGATCAATTATATCTATTCATAAATTAATGGAAAAAACATTCAACAAGGATCAAAGGACGTTTCTTCACTAAATATCCTTGGGTACAGACGGATTTCAATGCTGACAAACATGACACGTGGGTGAATATCATATTAGAAATTTATATTAGATATCAGTTGTTTACATCTAGGTTACACTCGAATAATGGCAATGAAGCCTGAGGATGCGGCGCTTATTTAAGTACAGGTGAACGATCCCGAAAGCGAGTGGTCGTCCGATGTGCGCTCCTGGCCCCATGTCTAATTATGCACTCCAACGTCAGATTTGTAAATGAAACCTATTTCTTTAACGTTAGTTTGGAGGGTCGCAGAGTCATGTAGGACCTGCACCACTAGTATAAATCTAAGGTATTTTGTTTTTGGTTAGCAACGTATGTATAAAGCTGTGTGTGTAGCTAACGTCGTCAAAACAAAACAAGAGAATGGGGGAAAGCGAAGGAAAAGGACATCTTTGAATACACTTTTACTCTGTGGCTTTATTACTATTTTCAGTGTATATTTTACCAAAAGTAACTCAAAAGTAACTCTAAGTAGTGTAACTCAGTACCAATTTTGAAACAGTATTATGTAATACAACCATATTACATTTTTAAAGTTGTAACTACTAATATAGAATATATTACAATTTTAAAGTAACTTGCCCAACATTGGTTGCAATGTTCCCTCATCAAAACCACTGGCAGGTGTGTCTTAGTGTCAGCGACACTCAGGCGTTCATCTCATATAGTGTTGCTGATAAAGCCTTTTAGATGAGGGGCAAAACATCCTACACTCCTACAGTGCAGACGATGACTGGCTTGTTGGCCTTGCCTATGGTAGTACCTCTGGTGACTGACCACCTCAGGCTCTAGCATTACTTAACCTCTTAAGCCCAGGGTTTTATTATTTTAGTCTCAGATCTTGGATCTTGGCGTTTGGTGCCCATTTGAGCCCCACCCACTTTGAGTCACTGTGATTTGATTGGCTTCAGAGTTACACTGTAGGTCAGACACCATGAGTGACAGTAACATGACACTAAATATTGACCCTTTATTTTCAGTAAAAAGGCTGATGCCTCATTGCTTTTCAGTCACAGACTGAGAAGTGAAGAAGGAAGTCATGGAGATTCTGCTTTAGAACATTACACTTCTGCTGGATGTAACAATAAAAGATTGAAATTCAAGTATTCCTTAGTAGTACAGTAGTTGTGGAAATCCTGAATTTGTGAGAGTAAATGTCAGTTAATTATTAATGACTCTATTCTACAAAAAAAAACCTTGTCAGTTGTATCTGCTGCAGAGTCATGTTTGTCCCAGTTCCTCTGAGTCATGGTGCAGCAGGACTGATGTGAACAGATGTTACACGAGACTCATGAGGTTCATTTCTTCAACACAGTTACTATAGTAACTATTTCCACCAAAGTAAAAGTAGATCTACCACAGTCCTGTCCACATCTGTCATGGTCCACCATGACCCACCATGACTCAGAGGAACTGGGACACACATGACTCTCCATCAGATATAATGGTCATGTTTTCGTTTTTGTAAAATGAGAGTAATTAACAATTAATATTTTTAATGATATAATTTCATGATTTTCACATTTTTCCTTTTTTTGATTGGAAAAATATTTTTTTGTATCTTTTTGGTTTTACTATATTTGTGAGCTTCAGAATAAGATATGACTCTTATATCCAGCAGAACTCTGAAGTTCTGTCTAAAGCAGAATCTCTGTGACTTCCTTATTCACTTCTCAGTCTGAATGAAGAGCAATGAGGCCTCAGCTTTTTACAGACAATAAAGAGCTCACTATTTAGCGTCATGTTACTGTCACTCATGGTGTCTGACCTAAAGTCTAAATCTGAAGAAAGTCAATCCACATGTACACTGAGAAGGTTGGAAGGGCGCCCCCTTGTGTCCAGTGGCGCCCAACTGCCCGGAGCATTACTGGCACCCGATCGGGTGCCGTTAGGGCTGAAGACGTTAAAGCTGGGTACCTGATTTTTCCTGTTCAAAAGATTAAATGCCACACTAAATATTCTAGAGTAATTTTTACTCTGTTCAGACTGTATTTGGTCCCACTCTTCTCAGAGTAAATGTGAGTTGACTCTTTTCAGAGTTAGACTGAAGGATAGAGAATCTGACACCATGAGTGACAGTAACATGACGTTAAATAGAATGTGTTCTTTATTTCCAATAATAAGGCTGAGGCCTCATTGGACTTCAGTCTGTCCTAGACTGACAGGTAAACAAGCTGGAAAATGTGTCATTCAACGAATGTCTAGGACTTCAGCTGGAAGTACAAATTCAAAACTGAAAATCAAGCAATCATTAATAACACTTATATTAAAGGAAAGAATAAAACTGTATATATATTTTTAAAGGATCTCAAACAGTATCTGATGTAGGGTCATGTGTGTCCTTGTTCCTCTGAGTCAGGGTGGACCACAGCAGATGTGGACAGGACTGTGGGATCCACAGTTTTAATTTGGAGAAAATAAAATAACCCTGGAGTACAGTCTGCTGTAACATAGACCTGTGCACATCAGTCATGGTCCACCCTGACTCAGAGGAACAGGGACACACATGACCCTGTAACAACTTCACACACATTTCTCTATTAAAAGGTAATACAGGAGGTAATACAGGTTTTTGTTCCCCTCGCTATTACAAACTATTAACAGACCTTTGGACGTTGACATTTAAGTTTTGATTTGCTGATAAAGTCCTGGAAGCTCTGTCTAATACAAAACTAGCATGTCTTCCTTCTTCACCTGTCGGTCTGTGACAGACTGAAGTGTGGCCTCAGCATTTTATACTGAAAACAAAGAGCACATTGTATTTAACATTATGTTACTGTCACTCATGGTGTCCGATTGTCTAACCTGAAGTGTAACTCTGAAAAGAGTCAACTCACATTTACTCTGAAAAGAGTGGGACCAAATACAGTCTGAACAGAGTAAAATTTACTCTAGAATATTTACTGTGTGTTTAGTTTTGGCCTAAACTAATTTCTAGCTGTCACAATTCCTCCTCCACACCTGAATTGTTCAAGCAAATGAATAGTATGCACATGTACAGCTTTGAGTGGTGGCAAAGTGAAGCAGGGGGACTACCCTGAAAAATAAATTACAATAATTCAGATTCTACTTCTATCTTCCATCACTCCATACATTTGGGCAAAGACAATGCAAGATGGGAAAGATCTGTTCTTTTGTTGTGTTTACAACACAGTCTGTGATGGCAAAAAAATATATTTACTATACAACAACAGAAAGTCAGGTACCCTAGCTTTAAAGATGCATCATGTAACTTTTTATGTGGAAAAAGGTTGATATTCCAGAAATCCTAAAAACAATTGGTCTTGGAGCGCTGAGAGGCCACGATGTAAAGTATGCCTCACTCCCATCTCAGTCCTCTCCTCCAGCCCTTCTCACACTCATCCACCAGCTCCACCCAACCTCTGGAATCAGCCGCCTCAGCCCCTGTGAGCTAACTTCAGCTTGTGTGTAAAATGTTCAGGAGCGTGTTCCGTCGCTGCTCATCCCCGCAGAGCTGCCTCCTCAGTCCACAGCCGGACTCCCATTAGAATGCAGGGTGTGGAGAGGAGAGCCGCATGTGGACGGGGATGATTTGTTCTGACGGAGCATCATGGGGAACCACCCCAGGCCCGCCTTTAAAAAACTCACACTCAGTTCTTAACCCTCTGCCCTCATCATAGATTTAAAAAGAAGTTTATTTTCATAATTTCACACTTGGTAGAATGATAAATGGTCTCATCTTATACAGCGCTTTTGCACCTGCATTAGAATCAAAGCGCTTTACAGAAAGTTCCAAGAGCCTGAGGGTGAAATAATAATTAATCATTGATGTATCTAATGCCCTAAATCATAAAACAGTATTCCTAAATCATAAAACAGTATTTACCCACCTTCTTTTCAGTTTTTGTTAGTTTATTGATGTTCTACTCTGGAACTATGTTAATGTAAATAATCACAATGTAAATAATCATTCAAATAAATCCAATCAATCAGTCTCTATCCACACTATGACTCTGCTTTATGTATGAGACGCACTTGGAACATTCTGCACTTTTTTCATACAGCTGTGAAATTGTCAGACAATCTTATGTTTAAAAAAAAAGGACAAAAGACAAATTTATGACGCAAACAGCTTGATATTAAATATGATTGTTTTAGCCTGTTTTAGGAGGTATTTGGGACAATTTCTAAACTATGTAATGAATTATGTAAAAAAAAACAAAAAAATCAACCCAGCTCTGCTGGGTTAAAATGGTTAAAATGGTCAATGAAGTGTGTAAAAGATCATTTCAAACAAAGTGGAGTAAAAAGGTGCAAACAAAACCAATAGACAAAGGTTGCAAACTAAGCCAACAAAATCAAAGCACACAAAGTAAATAAATGTATGGACAAAATTAGGCGGAAAAAATTCTAACTCAGGCAGGACTAACACTTTACAATATCGGATATCGGCCAATAAAAAGGGAGATATCTCCAAAACCGAAAGTGATAGACTTCCCAATGTTTGCAATGGAAAGAGCTCAGTCAGAGCTTTACAATGAGCACACCTCCCACAGCTTCCATCGGTCAAAAGTTTGTGCACCTATTTTATGTATTTTATTTTCTTTTGGAATCTGCAGAGCTTTGTCTTGAGCTCAAACAAGCTCCCTCTGAAGAAGCTACTAAACACGAATGTCCTGAATAAATCAGCCCTATAACCCCTCATACTGCGCCCCTGCTGCCAGCTTTGAGTGGTGGCAAAGTGAAGCAGGGGGACTACCCTGAAAAATAAATTACAATAATTCAGATTCTACTTCTATCTTCCATCACTCCATACATTTGGGCAAAGACAATGCAAGATGGGAAAGATCTGTTCTTTTGTTGTGTTTACAACACAGTCTGTGATGGCAAAAAAATATATTTACTATACAACAACAGAAAGTCAGGTACCCTAGCTTTAAAGATGCATCATGTAACTTTTTATGTGGAAAAAGGTTGATATTCCAGAAATCCTAAAAACAATTGGTCTTGGAGCGCTGAGAGGCCACGATGTAAAGTATGCCTCACTCCCATCTCAGTCCTCTCCTCCAGCCCTTCTCACACTCATCCACCAGCTCCACCCAACCTCTGGAATCAGCCGCCTCAGCCCCTGTGAGCTAACTTCAGCTTGTGTGTAAAATGTTCAGGAGCGTGTTCCGTCGCTGCTCATCCCCGCAGAGCTGCCTCCTCAGTCCACAGCCGGACTCCCATTAGAATGCAGGGTGTGGAGAGGAGAGCCGCATGTGGACGGGGATGATTTGTTCTGACGGAGCATCATGGGGAACCACCCCAGGCCCGCCTTTAAAAAACTCACACTCAGTTCTTAACCCTCTGCCCTCATCATAGATTTAAAAAGAAGTTTATTTTCATAATTTTCACACTTGGTAGAATGATAAATGGTCTCATCTTATACAGCGCTTTTGCACCTGCATTAGAATCAAAGCGCTTTACAGAAAGTTCCAAGAGCCTGAGGGTGAAATAATAATTAATCATTGATGTATCTAATGCCCTAAATCATAAAACAGTATCCTAAATCATAAACAGTATTTACCCACCTTCTTTTCAGTTTTTGTTAGTTTATTGATGTTCTACTCTGGAACTATGTTAATGTAAATAATCACAATGTAAATAATCATTCAAATAAATCCAATCAATCAGTCTCTATCCACACTATGACTCTGCTTTATGTATGAGACGCACTTGGAACATTCTGCACTTTTTTCATACAGCTGTGAAATTGTCAGACAATCTTATGTTTAAAAAAAAAGGACAAAAGACAAATTTATGACGCAAACAGCTTGATATTAAATATGATTGTTTTTAGCCTGTTTTAGGAGGTATTTGGGACAATTTCTAAACTATGTAATGAATTATGTAAAAAAAACAAAAAAATCAACCCAGCTCTGCTGGGTTAAAATGGTTAAAATGGTCAATGAAGTGTGTAAAAGATCATTTCAAACAAAGTGGAGTAAAAAGGTGCAAACAAAACCAATAGACAAAGGTTGCAAACTAAGCCAACAAAATCAAAGCACACAAAGTAAATAAATGTATGGACAAAATTAGGCGGAAAAAATTCTAACTCAGGCAGGACTAACACTTTACAATATCGGATATCGGCCAATAAAAAGGGAGATATCTCCAAAACCGAAAGTGATAGACTTCCCAATGTTTGCAATGGAAAAGCTCAGTCAGAGCTTTACAATGAGCACACCTCCCACAGCTTCCATCGGTCAAAGTTTGTGCACCTATTTTATGTATTTTATTTTCTTTTGGAATCTGCAGAGCTTTGTCTTGAGCTCAAACAAGCTCCCTCTGAAGAAGCTACTAAACACGAATGTCCTGAATAAATCAGCCCTATAACCCCTCATACTGCGCCCCCTGCTGTCACAGTTCAACACTGACACGTTAAGAAGCACAATACCCAGGATTATGGTCGAGACATTTTCCCTAAATATTGGCCAAATGTATCAGCGGTGCATCTCGGTACATTATCCACATCTTATAAGATTTTTTTTTTTTTACATCAAATTATATTCCTTAACATATCGGCCTATATATCGGCTATCGGCTAACCCCTTCATTTTGATATCGGACCCCAAAATCCATATCGGCTGGGCCCTAATCCATATACAAAATAACCAAACACACATACAGTAACTAATTTACAAAATGGAGGAAGCCTGGGGAACACATCCCAGAGACAGGTTCCAAAATGCTTCAAACATCAAACATAACTCGGAGGGGGAAAAAAGTATCATCCAGTTGATTTTCTTCATCTCCTTGTTTGCGCGTGGTTGGGCCGGCTTGTTTTCCCGTCCTTTGCTCATTTCTCCGGTGAAATCTGGCGACCCCCGCGGCCCGGGCCTCCAGCCAAGCAGAAGCACAACACTACGGGACATGGCGCCTTCTCCATTATGCAGCGCGGGGCCCCGGAGCCAGGGTTACACTGTCGGGTCTGTGTTGGGGAACTGGGCTCACACCACTTTTAGTCTGTCGTGCCGGACGTTTTTGCCAGCCCCCCGTCGGCCCCTCTGTTATGAAATATGCAGGGGGCTGTTGAGTTGAAGAGTGCGTCACTAACGGAACAGGAGCCACGCCATTTAGTAAACACGACGCTTTTGCTCTGCTCGTTTATTCACAGACGTTCCCGGGCTCTGTCTGGTGGCCCCCGGTCTTCTCAGAACGTGTCACCTTAAATATGGCTGACAGCAGGCGCTCGCAAATGAAATAACCATGAAAAATTCAGTGAGCGAGTCATAATTATACAGCGCTTTTACCGAGCTTCCAGGTTATCGCTGGTCCAATCTTGTAACGCGTGGTTTCCCAAAGTAGGTGCATCAGACGGGCTCGTAAATATTTCATTTGTTTGTATTTGTAGACTCTGTTGTTCCCCGTAGGAAAATGTGACCCGTCCCGTCCTTACCAGTGGCTCAGGGCAGAAGTACTTAGCTGGAATGTTTTAGCCCACCGTATTAGGGCTGCACGAGTTTGACAAAACCTAACTGTGATTTATCTGAGATTTAATTTGTGTATGTGGCAATACCAGTTTTTAGTAACTGTATTTTAAATAATCGTATTAAATATAAGCTTTTTAAATATTGAAACGGTCAGCAGATGGCGCCACCGCTCTAATAGAGTTTAGTATAAAAGCGACCCTGGGTCACACGCACTTCCTGTGTCTCCTCACTGGTGTCTTCCGGCCTGGTTGGGCTGAGCCCAGGGTTGTGTGTGCTGTTCCATGGGTCCAGGTAGCTATTTGTTCATTCGTTCATTCTTAACTATTGGTGTAGCTGCTAATGCAGGTCTAATTTTAGCGTCACGGGTGGTTGAGAGCCTCAACGCGCACCACTCCATGGCGTCCATTGCTCGCTCTCGGTGCATGGTGGCTCGGGGTCTGCTGGGCCCTCCTGTGACGGAACTCGGGGGCTATCGAAGCACCGAGCCGGCCGAGAAGGGCTAGATGTGGGCGTGCGACGGTAGGATTGGCCTTGCCTGGTGGTTAGCTTTTATTTTGTGTACTGCTCCTCAGCTAACCTTTTATTTACATTTAGGTGGACCTAACCACGCTGCTGTCTTGCTTTCTCCTTGTTTGTTTCCTTTTGTTGACCAGCTCCTGGGCATTTTGTGAGCCCAACTGAATGTAACGAAAACTGATATGTGTAAAGAAAATATGAAATCCTAAAGAAAGACATAAAGTAAAACCATAGAAATAAATGGATTATGTAAAAGGAACATGCTGCCTCTGTCCTTATGGGTCGAACCTGTGTGCCTTAAAGCACATCTATTTCCAGTCATACTGGATGGCGTTGTCAGGCTTTTATTTATTTTATTTACCATACCACTCGTCATGTCACATGTACATCCTATAAGTGGTTTCCACCTGTACTGTTGAGATTGCTTTGTGTATTTGTCAGATGATACAAAAGAAATACTTTATGCTTGACCATTTGAACACAAATATTCTAACATTTCCATATGAATATTACGACCGACTTAACAAACTACAAAATTACCCAAAACCTTTGCAACAAACATAACATTGGTGGAAATGGTCACAAAAATGCAACACTGTTATGTAAATTACCCTTATGATAGGAGACAGAGTCCCTGAAGGAGATGAAGCATGGACCAATGGATCTTAAGGATATCGTCCAGTTGGTGTTGTCTCCGTCTTTTACAGACGCCTCCTTGCACTACATTCAGGCAGAAATCAGTGAGCATAGACAATGTCTGAAAGCAGTGTTCCCAGACTTAAGGCTTCGCCCAAAGCATTATTTTATTGAGCATTACCTTGATCTCATCAGGCGGTTTGGTCCTCTGCTTCATTTGTGGACCATGAGGTTTGAAGGAAAGTATAGTTTGTTTTTAGAAGGTCATACATGATACACAAAACTTCAAGAATGTCTTAAAAACCTTTGCCAACAGGCATCAGTGCATGATGTTTTACTATCTTAATGCGCCTTCAATTTTCAAACCACACACATAAGTATCTCCTGTCACTTCTGTTCTAGTTTCTTCTCTGCCTCAAGTGGCAAAAGATTACATAGAAGCCAGGACTGATTGCCAAACCATATACAGCACCACTAAAGTCTCAATAGATGGCAAAGACTATGTGAAGGGAATGTTTGAAAATGTACTGCTTCTGAACAACAATGTCGTCTTTGTTTGCAGAAACGACGAGAGCTGGTACTGTGAACACTTGAGATCGTTTGGAGTGATCTCTTTGGACGACCTGTCTGTGCTTGACGTGTCTCAGCTTAATAACACAGTGAGTCTTAACGGATACACCATTGGTGGACGTTTGATGTTAAAGAGATTTATTTTGACCAGAGGATCATTTCTATCACACTATTAACTCTGATTGCTTTAGCTGCACAGTGCTGTGAAAGGGTGTTTGTCTTCTTACTGATGGCACAGGCCCATAGTTTGTGTTATACCTCTAGTAGCCCTGCCTAACACAAATAGGTGAAGGAAATCAGCACTGTAGAGAAATACTTTTCACAGCAATTGTCAGTGTTGCAGATTGTGTTGAATGCACTTTATAACTCGATCATTTATCGTTAGGAAATGGCTGCAGAAAGCTTCATAATGCACATTCATACAGGTGATGCTGTGAGGAAGATGACACTTCCAACTCGGCCACAATCTGTCAATGAGTTAAAAATGATGATAAAACCTATCATATGAGGATCCAGACTTTAACGGAGAGCTGTGTTCACTTGTGGATATAGAGGAGTTTCCAACAAAGGCCGTAGTCAAGGTTTGTTCAGTAGCATCAGATGATACCATAATATTGCCCCACACCTCGACTCCTGAAAGAACACACGGATGGCCCTGAGAGTTTGTCCTTCCTGCATTTTCCTTTGAGGCAGAATTAATTTTTACCAAGGGAAATACTGCATATGAGACAACAGGAAGGCCTGTGATATTAAGCAAAGAGCAATAGCATGACATTTTGGAGAATCTGGCCAACAAGATTCACACTTTAAAGCATAAGGTGAACTTGAAGATGCAGCTATGGCACTTGTGACCAAACATCCCTGCTTAAAAGACCCCGGTTCGAAGACCGGGAGGGATAGTATAAGACGGGGAACTTTCGCAATAAGTTGAGGCAAGCCGGAGCAAGTGATGTATTAGTCAGCTCAGCAAAGAAGAGCAGAAACAACCCGGACAAGCAATCCCCCACACAAACATCAAGAAACCCAAAAGAGCAGAGGTGAACTTCCTGCCGATTTTCCCACAAAGTGAAGACGCTACTACCCTATCGAACAAATAAGGCTTGAGCCTGTAAATGAGACAAAGAAGACAGACAAAAAGCTCACCCACATTACACCCACATGATGCAGCTCACATTTGCCTTACGACGACAAGAGGTTGTTACTGGTGACATATCTGTTGCTGAAATCTTGGAGCGATGGCCTGCGCTCAAACGGAGTCACAGGTAAGATACAATACATGTTTTTTTTTATTACTTTATTTTTCAGAAAAACAAACAAACAAAAAACAATATACCATAATTAATATACAAAACATACACACAAATATTAAAGAAAAACAAACACACACGCACACTTGTTTCCATGTCTGATTCTAATTATCACTTGTGGGGACCACTCTTTCTAGAGGACTACTACATGACCTTGCAAGCTTATACACAACTATGGATTGCTAAATTGATGAAATAATATCCTGATCGGGTGGAGTGGGGACATATAAAATACGAGTCAATGTCAACTTGTAAGGACCAGATTTGCATAAATTAGCATCATTCAATCACTTTAGTATTTTACTCACGGGGACCTTTTAAAAAGAATAAGTATATTACTAATGACAAAGAATGCACCGACTGCCTTTGTAAATGTGCCTTTATTAACTCATTTTACATTGCAAGGCTTGTGAACAGCTCATTTCTTGTTGAAAAACAAATTCAACTCTTAAAACAAAACTTGAATGTTATTCAAAAGCTACATAAAACGTGTTATTTTGACAAATTGGAACTACATTAAGCTCTTTATAGGTTTTTTGTAATCTTAAATCTTGCCATTAGAAAAGTCTGTATTAAACTAAAACATCTTACAAATTCTCCCTTAAACTTTCTTATTCAGCAAGAACTTTGTCCCTTAGCCCCTCCTCCCGACCTCCCCTTATGCTCTGTCTTAACAGTGCTTCAATTTCTTATTGTGAGCTGTACTACGGTTATAAACGTAAAATGTGATGCTTTTCCAGTCACGGTTAATTAGTGCTTGTGGTTCTGCTTTCAAACATTTTTCGCAGTCACTCTTTGTAGGGACAACACGTGATGTAATGAAGCGCTTCAGGTGCTTTTCCACCGCCTTTACCTCAGTCAGCTGCCAGGGACATTTCTTCGTTTTGTTGCCTTTAAGTGGTCACAAAGAAATAAATGGTTTAGAGTGCATTCAGTGTTTCCAATCCTATCTGTATTCAGACAATGTATAGACACATGAAGGTTAAAGCCACACTGTGGAACATTTCAGGTTATACTGTACGTTCCTACAGTATATCACAAGAGTAAACTGAACAATGGAAAAGCACCTAATGTTTGGCTATCTAGTTAAAGCTTAACAGTAACATTTCTATATACAAGCTGGTGGTGCCCTACCCCCCAGCAAAGAGTCCTTGTACAGTGTTACATTGATAATTTGAAATGTTAACCATGGTAGCAGACAGACAAAGAGGAGCAAAAAATTCACTGTTGCCAGAAGACAACGCTGCACTGGCACGTGAGGACATCTTTTGATGATTTTCGTTTCTTAGCTGGTGGTGGAATATGTCTGGTAGGAGAAAGTGCAACCTGTTCTTCTGGTTCTGTGTGAAATAATGAACATTTTAGTTCAATATGTTTTGAAAGATGGCCTGGCTTAGTCCTGGCATAGTCCAGGTTTAGTCCTGGTTTAGATCAGGTTCAGTCCTGGTTCTGACCTGCTCACTGCCGATCGAGAAACAGCGCTATTTGCGCATTACGACTGCATGTGCATATTTAATTAGAGCGTCTGCCGTTTTTTGTTTTTTTAGCGAGGCGTATTTTAGTCATTTCGAAACTGTTACGGCCTAAGGTTGGCGGACACAAAGAAAGACTAAGCAAGGTAAGTAATCAGATATTTATTGACGGTGAGGGACGAGTGGCAGCAGGTAGGTAGGGGCTGGTGCTGGAGGAAGCTGGTATCCGGAGTGGAGCAGGTATGTAGGGTCTGGGGCTGGGACTGGAGCTGGGGCTTGGCTGGAGCTGACTCGTAACCGGAGTGGAGCAGGCTGATAGGTTGGTGCTGGAGGTGGTTAGTATCCGGAGTGGAGCAGGTGGGTAACTGACAGGCACAGAGATGGAGGTAGACTGATGATCTGGCACAGGAGTGAAGGAGAGCTCAGACTTAACTACAGCAGGAGATGAGTAGAGTGGATTCAGGTGTGCCCAGTCAGCCAGGGAGCAGGAGCAGAGGGAGCAGCCACACCCCCCAGGAAGGGGAGGCAGAACTGCCACGCCCACAGCAGCAACAAACAAAACAAATAACCTACACTACCACAGAAACCGTTTCTAAAAATGTAAAAAGTATCACGGAGCTCAGAGGTAGGACTTTCTCTTTCTGTTCATCTGGGCTGTAGTTACCGTTACCAGGATTCAGGGTCGGGTCCAAGGTTCGGGTCCGGATGGGCTGGCGCATGGGTCCGGACCCGGACCAAGGAACTCCGTTTAGTGACCTCTGCTTTAGTAGGTCTTAGCTTTCAAATGAGGCATTACACTGTTGCTCTCCAGTCGAGAAGCTTTTAGATTTGGGTGAAGCTGAACTGGAGAAAATGTGCTCGGTTCAGGTGTGGGGTAAGAGATTAAGGATTCCTGTGATTCCCTGATGACTGATGCATACACGTGCACTGTCATTGGCCGGTCATCCACCAAACTGCAGATGTCTGTCCCTAAAACCTGCGGCCAAAGTGAAGATTTAGGAATACTCCGGTGATGTGTTTGAGTGTGGACATAAGTAACCGGAGTTTTAGGCCAAACGTCACTATCTGCAACAAAATCTTTCATGCGTCACAAGCTTCACCTGTGTTTACATCAGAAACAGCAGGACGCCTCAGTTTTAGTGATTGTTCAGGGCTTTTTGCTTGTTTCACAAGCTCAAGTTCTGCTTCACATCGAAGAGCGCAGGCGAAGGAGCATTTACAGTCAGTTTTTTTCTTCACATTTTTGTCACAGTTTCTTTCTGTCACTTTTCTGTTGCTCTTTTGTTACTTTTTAGTTGCTCTTTTTGTGGCTCTTTCTCTCTTATTTCATAATTTTTTCTCTCACTTTTCTGTAACTCTTTTTTTGTCACTTTTTCATTCTTGTTTTCATCTTGTTTTTGCTGCTCTTTGACACTTTTGTCAAGAGGCTTTCAGATTCGGGTAAAGCCAAACTGGAGAAAATGTGCTTGGTTCAGGTGGGGGTTGAGAAAGTTGCTTGCACTACCATTCACCTAATGGAAAATGGCAAAATACATTTGGTTTGTCAAGGTCGGTTGTCTCATAATTGTGAGGCAGGTCTGTAAAGCTATAACAGTTCATACAGCTGCATAAAACTGAATGTGCGGTGCAGACACTCGTGAAGAGATTTGAACAATTAATGTTTTTCTAGGCGGAGGGTGGATTTATATAAATACCCTGCTACGTGTGGACAAGGCCACAGATTCAGTCCCAAACAGCCCTGAGGAAGTGGCCTGGTTAGTCGTGAAACATTAACTTCTTTTAGTCATAAAGACCCAGCGCTTTGTTAAATGGTTTAATATGCCTGCAAATTTGGACATCAAGTGCATCAGCACAGCCCGATCAAACCACATCGGTGGAGCTCACCTGATAGAAGATAGCTTATGAGCTAAAGACATTTGAGAACTACACATTTCTTCTCTTGAAACACTGAAGAGGCACTAATAGCCCCCAGGAGCTACAGGAAACAAGGAAGGGACAAATGAAAAGGCTAAGCCACACATGCCTTTTATTGTTCTGGCTAATGGACGTTCACTGGAGAATAAAAACAGCTTAACTGCTAAGCTCTTCAGAAGATGGTGAAAGACTGTTGTGGAGCGGAGGGAGATGCGCAGGAGGAAGAGGAAGGAAGAGGAGCTGACCAGTGCAGGACACCACGCTCTGAAATAGGGACAAACCCACAAGGCGCTGCACCATTTCAGTTGGTTTCCTCTACCTCCAAAAACATGCTGGTCAGGTTAGTGGTGGCGCACTCAGTCCCAGCCATATGCTGCCTACAATCAGCATAAGGATGGCATTGATCTTTCTGACATGCTGGTTCACCAGTACAAGACCCCTCCAAGTCATGATGCTGGTTCTTCCCCCGTGTGAATACACCCTTGGCCTGTGCATCTACAATACCTGGCTGGTCTACTAGAGAAACTGTGGCCTACTGAAGAAAAAACAATGCCTCTCAAAAGGTATTGCCTGGCTGAGGTCCACAGTTTGAAACAAGACAACAAGGCAGCACCCAGAGATAGCAGACCATCATCTACCTCTCCACCACAAATGTCCTGTGAGAAGAAGCAACCAGAAGTTTGCTACAACAACTATGGACATTTGCCACTTCATACTGACAACCAGGGGCGCTGCAGCCTCTGCCCAAAGGGTATGTCAAGATAGAAATGTGGGAAGTGCAATGTTTTCCTGTGCTTGATCGGAGAGAGGGATTGCTTTGCAGCATACCAACAAAAATAACGTGACCAAGGTTCCCATAAGTCATTTGTTGAAATAAAATGTACTTGACATGAGTTGTTTCCTGGAATTTTTACATTTTCAACTTTGTTTTTGTCTTTGTAGGTATTAGTTAGTTAGTTAGTTAGTTAGTTATTTCAAGCACATAATGAAAAAGTGTACAGTATGTACAACATATAACAATAATAGCAAGGAACACTGATAGTCAAAGAAATTCACCGCGGCTTGAAAAGGAGTGGGCTGAAGTTTAACACTTATCAATTCCCACCCCTAAGGTAGGTATTAAATGATCATTTAAATGGTATTATACATATATAATTATGTATTAGGTACTTTACCATCAAGCAACATCTCAACCATTTGGCAGAGGCCTATATTTCAAAAACTGAGGTTTTTTTTTAAAATTCTTATTAATTGTGTTATTAGTGCCCCACTAACTTGAAAAATGCAGAAAAATAATTTTTACATTGTTTTTTTCTTGGAGTGAACATTAAAGGATGTGCTCGACATCTGTCATGTAATGCCTTACGGCCTGATTTTAATTTATAAAACAGCGTTTTCATTATTTTTGTTGTAAGAGAAAAAAAAAGGAACTCTCCGACGCGTCTGTGCTGTCCCGGAAGAGTAAACAAACGCACCCCGGAGGATCCGATCAGAAGTCATGCTTTTGAAGACTGAGCTCTTTCTAACCTACTCTGGACACGCCTGTTCTTTTTTCTTACTGAACGATAATGTCACGGGTTCGCGTTTGGCTGCGAGAGGAACAGGTATTCAACCTTCCTAAAGAAGAGTGCACTCGCCAGAAGTTGGAATTTCTTTCTAGGATTCAGCTACTATATCAACCAACCTGATGGATGCTTGGTGAACCTTGGCCAGAATCAAAGTGGATTAACTTTTATAACCAACGCGACCATAACCCGATGCAGAGGCCAGACTGAGCAGTAAGTCAATCAAAACGCGTGTTAGCATGTGTGTTAGCGTGTGTGAAACTGCATTGCACATGTTAACTCATTATGTGAAGTAACTTTTTGCAGTGATATTTATATTTATAATACTGCAAATGTGGAATGAGCGGAGAGAGGGGCGGAGTTAACTGAATCGAAGCGTCTTGTCTTCCGGGTTTGGGAAAAAAAACCAAAAATACTTGAGTACTCCATAGTGACAGAGGTAAAATATATCATATAAATGCCTATACTTTACTTTGGAATGGCTAAAATAGCATGATACAGATCCTTTAAAGGGTTAATGACAATAATACATTTTATTTATGAGGCGCCGTGTGGGCGGAAAGGTTGCCCTACGTCAGTGAAACATAATCACAGCTTAAACAGTTTCAGGAAATGAGTCTTACGAACAGAGTGATTTCTTATTGTGAAGGGGCTGAATGAAATGATTGCAGATAGAAAGGCGGCTGTACTCAGATAATCTGGGCCCATTATGTACGAACACTGGGGCTGACCGTAACACTTTTCACACAGGGATGCTTTTCAGCGAGAAAGTCAAAGCCATAAAACAGGACACTCTGACCACAGTACAGCATGCAGGCAGATTACAACCAATCACTAAATTCAAATATAAAACCATTTCAGCCGCAGTTTGAGCTGAGCTTGTACGAAATGTTATTTCTTTGCTCCAAGTTGCCTGTTGTATCCACTTTGCTTTTGAATCTTACAATTTACCTTCATTCTTTTTGCAAATGATAAGAAATGAAATTATATTTGGTTTGAGGCAATAGAGAATATTATTTTTTTAAATTATTTATTTGACAGGGACAGTGTACATCAGGGGTCACGAATTAAATCTCACCAAGGTCCGAAATGAAAAAAAAATGGTCAAGCAAAGGTCCGGAACATACGGGGTTAATTCACGGTTATATCAGGATTTTTAAGCCATTTTTTAAAACTATTTCTGTGATTTGAAAATAATGCAGTCAATTGAATCCTGTTATTGTTTTTTTGCTCTAAAAATAAGTTTTGGCTCCTAAATAGCAGAGTGCATACTGTAGCCTATTATATACAATGTGCACATAATATATGACAGTGATGTGTTTCTTTGCTCAGTTCAACACACTGAGCCCTGTTTAGTCCAGGTTTAGTCCTGGCTTAGTCCTGGCTTAGTCCAGGTTTAGTCCTGGTTCAGACCTGCTCGGAAAACAACCGTACTATTTGCGCATTACGATCGCGCGTGCATATTTAATTAGGGCGTCCTCTGCTTTTGTTTTTAGCGAGCCATATTTCAGTCATTCCGAAACCGTTTCTAAACATTTAAAAGTATCATGAAGCTAAGATTTAGGACTTTCTCTTTCTGTTCATCTGTGCTGTAGTTTACCGCTCTGGTGCAGTCAGAGAGGGAGTGTGGGAGAGCGAGGGAGGGAGAGCGAGAGAGGGAGAGAGAGGGAGCGCAGAGGCAGCGCAGAGGCAGCCGCTCGTCTGAGGGGATTCGGGTCGGGTCCAAAGTTCGGATCCAAGGTTCGGATCCGGATGGGCTGGCGCATGGGTCCGGATCCGGACCGAGGTCCGCCGTTTAGTGACCTCTGGTGTACATTAATCAACATTTCTGTAAATGCACCGGAATTAGCCAAAAGGCTATTTTTCATCCGTAGTCCCTGGACAGATGTAAATAGTCTCCTATTAACGAATACGGGCCATACTGCCTTTGCTCTGCCCGTCAGACCATGGAAGCTCAGCAGGGAAGGGCCTGGTCGGTACTTGGATGGGAGACCGTTTGGGAACACCAGGAAGCCTGGGTGAATGTGGTGAGTGAGTGTATGGTTGATGGTGGTCGGAGGGGCCGATGGCACAGACTGGTTGCCTCGCTTCCGTCAGTCTACCACAGGGCAGCTGTGGCTACAATAGTAGCTTATCACCACCGAGTATGGAGTGAATGAATAATGACGACAGTGTAGCGCTTTAAGAAACTTGGTAATATAGGCTTGTAAAGCGCATTACAAGTGTAAGGCATTATTATAATTATATTGCACTCGGGCATTAAAATTACTTTAAAGCATTCAATGTGACTTACTGCTCCCAATCGGTCAAATGAAACTATAGATACAGATGGCATCTCTGGAATCGCCCATATACTGCCTCCCCTCAACTGCTTCATGTTTGAAGAAAAAATGGTTTCATGTCAGACAGTGAGAAAAACATGTGAGTGAATGAATTAAGCTTTATTGACCCTCATGGGGTAATTTGTTCTGGGCACATAGTGCAGATGCAGCTGACAACATGTAAGACAGAGATGGACAAGGCACATTGAGTTGCCTTGTGTACGAAATGCGCGGTATAAATAAAGTTGCCTTGCCTTGCCTCACTCTGCTGAGCAGTGGGACATCACCAGCTCGTCCCCATGGAGATTTGACTGTTCCAATAGTGTTGTTAAGTGTGACATCACACACAATAATAAGCTACTTCCAGGTCCAACGGTTCCATAGACAAAGACAGCAAAAAACAAAACTTTATCTGAATCTCCTGCTGAAATAACAACAGGAATGATGGACTTAGATTTCCCCTGTCCCAGCTGTACAGCAGCCTCCTGCGCCCCAGGCCTGGAGGCTCTGTCATGCTAATGAGGCTTAAACTCAGCCAGGACAGATCAATACACAGGTAATTAGCAGTGATCAGCTGAGATTAGGACCGTTCAGACTGAAACTCAGATGAGTTAGATTGTCAGGACTTAGGACTACAAAGACTTAGAACTACAAAGTCATTTACCCACAAGTGAGAGTAGCCGTTAACAGAGGGCAGGGACTGAGCCAAGCTAAACTTCTCCTCCAGTGGTTTATAAAAAGTCTGCGGGCTAAGCTGAAACTTTAGCGTAGACAGACGATGACTAAAGAACCTTCATTGAAGATGGACAACTCCTGTACGAATGAGAGCCTACACAGACAATAGATAAAAGGCCAACAACTGCTTCACCGAATTAGAATAATATATCTCACCATTTCTCCAGGCAAAATGAAGATATTTTTATATTTACAATAAGCATTCATTGTGTATGAAATCCCCTCCTGGAACCACCACCTTAACATGGTGGAGGGTTTGAGCCTGAATGATCCTGAAGCTCTGTTGTCGGGGGATTCGTGCCCTGGTAGGCAACGGAGAAGATGGAAGAAGATGGATGGATGAATGTATATGAAATAAACAACAGATAATTAATGTCAGAAAATCTGAGTAAATGTGATATTTCTGTGTGATCAGATGTTTACAAAGAGCCTTGTAGTCAGCTCTACAGCAGGTTAAAATCAGCTAAATCCCATTATAGTGAACAGGGCTAAAGTTCCACTGAAGTGAAGCGATGACATCGTCACTTAACAAACCCATGGCTACAGGTGATCAAAAGTTACGTTACTGCTTCATTTTTGATCAATTACAAATGAGCATGAGCTGTCATTTGTCCATCGTTCATGTGACATAGCGACCCATAAGCCGGGATTGTTCCGCAGCGGGCTTTGCATTGTTCTCCTCGGATGACATCTTGGCGTGAAATTGCAGTTCCCTCTTAAGACCGGCACTCCCTGAACCAAGCTGCAGAGACGCAGATAAAACCATAAATAAACAGTCGTCGCTGTCACATTCTCCATCATCTCAGATCTCGTAATACATATTGCACCAGTGGCATTGAGGCGAAAATCAATGTTGGCTCATTAGATTCCTTTAACAGCATATAAGATCAAGTGGGGTGGAGGCGCGGATTGAAGTGTGAAGCCGTGTCAGACTGGAATACTACAGTAACACATGAATATATATTGTGAGGCCGATCAATTGAACGGGTAAGGGCAGGGTTTTGTGTTTTTTTTTTCCGTCTGAGCCGGGATGTCTCCGGATAACGGCGCCGCGCCCTGATCTTATTCTACTCGATCCAGCAGCGGCTTACGCTCGGCCCGGAGTAATAAACTCGATCGGCAAAACTCCGCTCAAAATGGAAGAAAATGAGCCGCCGCCTGCGTATACTCCCACGGCGCACATCCAAAGTTATTGCTAAATGCCGTTCTTCTTCCTCTTCTGTCGGCGGCTGCAAAAGTAAATTCATGCATATTTAAAGGGCCAAATGCGGAGCGCGATGAATGCTACTTTTAGCCCCGAAATTTAATTACAGCGCGGCCGTCTCCAAATGAGCACACTCTTTTTGACTTCCCTCACTTTTTCTTTTTCACTCTGCACAAGCCATTATTCGCTGCTCCGTGTCATAAATTCGAAATCCGGAGACAAAGCGCAAGTCGGACTACATTTCTGCCGCTGCAAAGGCCCAGCTCATATTTTATACAACACAAGGGGCAGTTGTTTGCCGAGCGGGAGAGAGGAGGAGAGACGAGCACGTCGTCCCAGGCCGAGCGGAGGGAAGGGTTCATGGGACTGGGAGCCACTTCTTTGACATCTGCTCTTTTTGTTGAAAGAGTGGCTCGGTTTGAAATATGACTTTGTTTGATAAGTCATCACCTAAGGACGTACTGTTGAGCTTCATGTGATTTAAACCTCTTAACCCCCGCCTTAACCGAGCACATTTTCTCCAGTTTGGCTTTATCCAAATATAAAAGTCTCATCCCCGGGCGTCTCCAAGGTGTCTGCCCATACGTGCGTGTATTCCTGCTGGATCGATATATGATTTTGAGGAGTCTATGATCAAAACCACATAATCTTCGGACAAACATTCAGCAACGTTGACGTTTCCTGCTTGTTTCTAGTTTCCATCCCAGATATGGCCGTACACAGTAAATGCTCCAGTGTTAATTTGACACTGTTTGGTGTCTATATAGTTCACACCTTCTCAGTGTAAATGTGAATGACACTCTTCAGTGTTAACTACAGGTCAGACACCATGAGTGACAGTAACATGACACTAAATACAATGTGCTCTTTGTTTCCAGTAAAAAGGCTGAGGCCTCATTGCTCTTCAGTCACAGAGCGACAGGTGAAGAAGGAAGTCATGGAGATTCTGCTTTAGACAGAACTTCAGACTTCTGATGGCTATAAGAAGTAAACACAAAAAATTAAGTGTTTGTTATTAACAAGTTTAAGAGGTTAAACTCTTCATATACTTTTATATTATGTATAATAAATTAAATAAACAAACCCATTCAGTTGTAGAGTTGTAGAGATGTTTGACTCTACAGCGAGTCGTGGTGCAGTAGGACTGATGTGGACAGATGTTACAGAAAAAGCGCATGAGGTTCATTTCTTCAACAGTTACTATAGTAACTGTTTTGTCTAAAGTAAAAGTAGATCTACCACAGTCCTGTCCACATCCGTCATGGTCCACCATGACTCAGAGGAACCGGGACACACATGACCCACTACCTTGGATAGAAGAGAATGCGTTTTATAAATATATAAACCTAAACACATTATATAATTTTAAGATTTTTTTTATTTCCCTTCAATACTTGAAATAAATTTGTATTTCCATCAGAAGTCTGAAGTTCTGTCTAAAACAGAATCTCCATGACTTCCCTCTTCACTTCTTAGTCTGTGACTGAAGAGCAATGAGGCCTCAGCCTTTTTACTGAAAACAAAGAGCACATTGTATTTAGCGTCATGTTACTGTCACTCATGGTGTCTGACCTGTAGTTAACACTGAAGAGTGTCATTCACATTTACACTGAGAAGGTGTGAACTATATAGACACCAAACAGTGTCAAATTAACACTGGAGCATTTACTGTGTGGCCTGTGCGCTCCACAGTAGATACCACTGGATGAGTGATTATGCTAGAATAAGAGTTTGTATTTCAAAGTGATAATTATTGATTGTAGACATCTGTCATTTATATATCATAACATTTGAAATGTTCCCTCAGAGGCGCTCAGTCAGGAATATGAGCCGTAGCAGTTTTGTGCAGACTGTGCTCGTGCAGTAATTTCATTTGCGACACTAATGTTACGCACAGTTTGTTATAGTAAACCAGGTGCAACACGCCCACTCGCTAATTTTACCCCCATGAGTATTAGGTCAGAGGCCGGTGGGGGACTTCTTCACATGAAGTTAGTTGTTTACAGCGTATTCACAAAACATGCACACACAATGCACACGCAATTTCCACTTCTCAACTGAAAAGGAGCTTTCCCAGAGTGCATGAAGGCAGCATCAGAGGTTTGTATTATGTTCATAATAAAGCCATTTTTCTATTGTTATTTGAACAAATTACTCTCTTCTGAGGTCAGTGCCAAATAGATTAATTGAAGATGCACTGTATATACTGACAAAAACCCGCTGGTTCACAAAAAAAAGGTCAATTTGCGCAATAGTAAAACACGTTTTTTCCTCACATAAACAGTTCTATAATGCACAAGGTTTCTCTTTTTCCGGGTGGCTCGTCACCACCCACTGCTGACAATTATTTGGACATTACAGTAGGCCCCATTTTGTTTTGTCGCCTTTCACGCGTGAATAGCACGAGACCCACGTGTGAAACACGCGTCTTTTATTTTTTTTTTCCCAGTGATGCTGCAATGACCCAAACAACCACCAGGTGGCACTTGTGAGCAGGATTAGGAACATTGGCTTCTCACCGCTCTTTCTTCTCTCTTCACCGGCCAACTTTTCTGTGGCTTTATAGCTCAATGATAAGGAGCTAGACTCTGGTGCGAGAGGACCCGGGTTCAAGTACAGGCTATGACACTTTTGATTTTGTTGACGTTTAAAATTTTTTCTAAAATAATTAGTAATTAGGCCAACACATTTAAATAGTTGCTAGACTGTAGTAAACTTGTAAAACGCGCTGGGTGTCACACATGGCTGGGGGCATTAACGCACGGGTTGCCACGATTCATTCTATAAAAAGTCCACTCTCACAATATAGTTCCCCGGGGCTTTGCCATCCCGGGAGCGCGTCAGCTTTTAATATAACCTACCCTGCTCCAAACATAGTCTATTGTAAAAACGTAAAACTATCACGCAGGAGCGTGCTGGGACCTCATTTCAGACCGTCAATTTAGAAAAGACCGACCAACTTTTCTGTGGGTTTATAGCTCAGTCATAACGCACTAGTATTTGGGGCAGGAGGATCCGGGTTCAAATACAGGCTATGACACTTTTGACACAACTCCACGATCAGCACCAAGTTATGAAGATAAAAATATTTATTAGTCCACTTTTGTACTGGCTTTTTAACTTTGCTGTCTCTGGTATTCTATTACCTAGAAATAGCATTCAATAGCAACACGTTTACACATAAATACATTCTCACGATATTGCTAATAAAAATTGAACAGTAGTTGGCCTGACCAGGAGACTCGTACCCCGCTCGTTTAAGTGTAAGCCATTCACAACCAGCGTGCGCCACACGGATTCTTCTGCTAAACCGGCCCCAGTCATTTTCAATGGTAGTGCTAAACCACTGCCCTCCTTGCAATTACACGTTTGGCCTGCTGCGTCGCTGTTTCGGCGGCTCCGTTTTTGCTACTATTTCCAGTTCTGGCATTGGTGTCCCGTTCTTCGGAGAAACAACACAGTAAGCAACTTTTCTTCCCAGATTGGGTAATCTTTTCACTGTTTTAGTCATTTAAGTTTGCAAAACACTCTTTTAGAACAGACATTTGAGTAGTTTTTATGGTTAAGTTACTGTCATGCTGTTTCAACGTAGCTTTGTTTTGCATTATGTTTTCAGTATAGTACGCTTTTTTATCACTACTATTCATTATTACTCCTTTTCACTACTTTACACGTACGTTGAGTGTGTTTAAAGGAGACATCTACGCTCCCCCGCCGCCCTGATTTCTCAGGCCTATTTACAAATGAATAGACCCTGCTCCAGGACTTCTTAGTCAATCCCTGCGTTTTCACACCTCTGGGTGACATGACATAAATTAACCTCTTAACCCCACCTTAACTGAGGGCATTTTCTCCAGTTCAGCTTCACCCAAATCTAAAAGCTTGTCGACTGGAGAGCAACAGTGTAATACCCAATTTGAAAGCTCAGATCTACAACAGTGATCGTAACTTTTTTGTCACATTTTTGAAGCCTTTTGTCATGCTTTTGTCTCGTTTTAGAGGCTTTTTTAATTTCCTTTTTTCTCATGTTTTGTCACTTTAGGCGTATGTTTTGTTGCTTTTCCGGCATGTTTTGACGCTTTTTTGTTGCATTTTTAGCCCAGTTTTGTTGCTTTTTTTGGTCACAATTTTGTTGCGTTTTCATCCTCATTTTCCTCGCTATTTTTAAGCTTTTAGATTTGGGTAATGCAAAACTGGAGAAAATGTGCTTGGTTAAAGCGGGAGTTAAGAGAAACTACATTTGCACGTTGTATTTCTCATGAATAGATGTGTCAATCCCTGCGTTTTCACACCTCTGGGGGGAGGGGGTCATGCAGTAGGTCTAATGCAGTGCTTAATTTGATCCCCCGTTTGGGGGAACGCATTCCCCCAATTCTCAGTTTTTCAGGGTAAAGGATCCGGGAAATATTTATGAGGATATAATGGTGTTTAATGAGAGTGTTCCGGCAAATGTTTTAGCCTGTTCCCCGAATCCATAACATCAGACCAAAAGTGGTCCTGAAAATACAAATTTACAAATTAAGCACTGGTCTAATGCCAAACTCTAAATGTAGTGCTAACATCTGAAGTTTATTGTATGATAAATGATTGAAGGCCAGCGGACTACATATGTTTTTTGAAGGAAATGCGATTCAAAATATAGCTTACTCTGTAAGAATTTTTTATTAGAAATGAACAATGTTGTTACATTTTGTGTAAATATGTATAACTATGTTTCCAGTTACCAACCGGATCAGGGGCTACAACATCTACTCCTATATATAAAAAAACAACTATTTCCTGCTGTGCCAACACAATCGAGCATCCACTGAGAGGTAAGAATAAAATAAAAGAAAAAATAGATTAGCACTCAACACCACAGTAAAGGGCAGACAACATTTTTTATTATTAATCTAAGCTCTGAATTCTCAGTTTCTGTCCTTTTGGCTCCTAAGATTACTTTGATTCTTGACTGTGTACTTTTTGTTAAAGACTTAAAATGTGTTTTGTCTGTATTTTTACAGTGGGAGAACCTGCCATCTGTGGCTACATACAAGATCTTCTGTGCTTGTCTAGAGGATTTTGGACAACAGAAGAGCTGAGATGAGCACTCTTCTAAGATCATCAAAAAAACTGCAGTCGTCAGAGGCCTCAGATTGCAGGTAAATTTATGAATTTGTAAAGCCATTTGTGGCGATTAAGTTACTATGTTAAGATGACTTGGGGGGTCAGTTTGTCAGTGCAGGGCTTAATAACCTATATTTATTGGTACAGTAGCTACGTTATCTGAAAAGAAAAGTATAAACATCACCAGTGAAGTAACTTAAATGATTTACCATTTGTTTTTGTTTTTTCTTTACAGAGATGTTTGTGGTGGATGACCGCGTTTCCTAAGACAGGACTGAGGCAGACCTGCTCAGGGGAATAGTTCAGAGATGGTCCTTCATACACATCCAAGGTAAGTTGTTGTAAAATATCTACACCTTAATCTCATGCCAAAGAGTTGGGTATATTTGAAACAAATCTTCCCTCGGGGACAATAAACCAAACTAAATTCTTCTGATATGTGCATGTCCTTTGTGTCTCTGCAGGACGACTGACCACAACCATCAGCTTCTGCGCAGGAGGAGCTGCCCAGCCACATGCTCCACCTCACTCTGAAGGAGTTGTCTTGTCATCTCTGTGCAGCTCACTCTGGGTGTAAAAGGCTCTACAGCTCTGGGACTGGTGTCTCAGGCTCGTGGTGGTTCCATCTGAGGCACTTCAGACAGGCCTCGGGTCATTACAAGATTTGCTCATGATTTTAAATTGCACATGTTTAGCTAAGGCTTTCTAATAATTATATTCTCATAATGTTAACTCAATATTTATTTGGGGAAAAAAGTCCAGCCTATTAGCAAAAAAAAAAGGAAAATGTTCTGTACAACTTGAAAATGTATTGGAATTAAAGGTATAATTTTTATATTTTTTTATAGTCCAATAGTATTCAATTTCTAGTGTTGGTTAAGTAAAAATAGTTACAGCCCTTTAAAAGCATGTAAACATTTGAACAAGTCTATGGAGGAATGTGCAGTTAAATGTCCAGTAACTGAATGAGCTGTTGCTGTTTTAGACTGATGTTTCTGATCAGAACAACTTCACTACAGCTGTTTATTCACCCACTGTATTTGTCAAAATAAGACTCAATATATATATATATACACAAGCAGTAGCAAGACAAATGTAATGCTTTTTAATGCGCATATACTGTATTTGAATGCAAAAAACGCAGGGAGAAAAAAAAGCATATTTCATTTCTTTGGATTTGCAAACATTTAATCAAACAGGAAAGATAATTGGACAAAACATGACACTTTTAAGCAAAAACAAAACAATTCAGCCAAAACTGCAGCTGCACATGTTTTAGACCATAAGCACAAGAAAGGGTCCCGGAAGTACCAACTGGGACAGGAAAAGATGGTCGGGCTGCCGGCTCTGTCTGGGCCTCTGGTTTGACTCTGGAAAACATTGAGCAGGACATGTTGTTAACCAATAGATTTGGACATTTATAGCCAGACAAATGAGTGCAACCATTTTGGCAAATGCCAATTAAAGCTGTCACTTATGGTCCCATTTTAAGTAATACTATGTTATTTTAATTAAGTTGCCATTAAATAAATTAATCACTGTTCACTGTGATTGATAAACTGACAGCATTAGTGGTTCAGACTAAATGTTCTTTCTTTAAAAGCATATTTACAAATGTACCAAATATAAAGCAAATGTATGCAAGTAGCTATTGTTCATAAGTAAAAGTGTATCACAACATTTATACACAATTGAGTTACAAGTGCGTTTTTCAACATGAACAATTGAAAAACGTCAGCTTTGTATATTGTGCTGTTTCTGTTTCTGATCCAACTTAACAAAAGGTTATGAAGAGGATCACCTTGCGAAAAAAATAAATAAAATGCGCCTAAAAAACGATTTATTTTGTACTTTTTATTTTTGCTTCCCACTACTGAACGCATTACATTATCGAACCGAAAAGCTATTTTCAAAGCCGTGCAGCCTAATCAGAAAAACAATCACGTCTTCATTAGTTTAAACTGTTGTTGTTCATGTTAGCTAATAGGCCTACTTTTTAACATTTAAACACGCAATACCTACAGTATTGCCTACTGTAGGTTCGCAATACATTTTAGTACTGAGTAAAGAAAAAACTTACTTTAGGTGCCTGTTAGCGTTTATCCTAGTCCAGTCCCGTTCATTACCGTATTCTTGTCTGTTTGGCTCTCAGACCGCTTAACGGGGAAGACCTCTGCTCGTTCATGAGTCTTCACGCACACGCTCGCGCACGTCCACAGCACTGGTGACGTCACGTCATTGGAATACTTTTTAAAAATAGTTTTTGATGCTTTACAATTTTTTTACGAAGAAAAAAAGTCCATGTCCTAAAAATTGTAATTTTAAAGAAATATATTTGCCTTAGTCTGAAACTCCAGATGCCCCGTGGACCATTTTACAGGCTGCTCCTTTTACATTGTTGTCTATGGCGAAAAAGGCTTTTGAGCCGTAGGCTGCAATATCACGGCCTGCCACTATCACAACTCATTTCAGAGCAAAGGGGGCGGACCCCCCACTGCTCTAAACATGTAAACTTAAAAAAAAAAGAGAAAAAAATAACCGCTCACGGGTGAGACTCGGCTCTCATCGTTCACTTAAAAGAGCCGGCTCTTTGTACCGACTCGTTCGCAGCGGCCCATGTAAAAAGAGAAAGCGTTTCAAAAGTGTCTTAGCCATACTCGAACCGGGGACCTTTTGTACCAGAGACCAGCACGTTGTCAGTGACCTATACAGCCACAGAGAAGTCATGGTTTGCAGGCAGATTTATAGATTGCCCTGAGCGGTCAAGTCGTCAAATTTATTTTAGTTTATAAATTGGTGTTCACTGAACAAAGATTATGAAACTATCACCTGGATAAAGTTGGTACAGTCCAATCCAGCGGAGATAGATAGGAAGAATGTAGTTTTAGATGAATAAAAGCTGATAACGTTACGTAATTGCACACCAGCGCACGGAGCCAAAATCAGACTGGAATCGAACCCCGGTCTCCTGGGTGCCAACCTGTAACGCTAACCATTCGGCCAGCACAATCTCACTAGGCAGAGAAGGTCTGCACGCAGTGTTATACCTAAGCGTTTAATTCGCCGGTAGAGCTACAGTGGACTTAACCTGCCACCTTGTGGCGATAAGATGTAATGTGTTTCACGCAGCTGCGTGATTCATGAAAAGCGTGAGTGAAGACGACAAAACAAAATGGGGCCTACTGTATGTTTGCCTGGATACTTGATTGGCCTGAGCTTTACATTGTCTTATTTACCGCTCTGTTTTATTGCCTTAATGTTCGGTGCAGCCCTATGAGGCAACTCCTGTTGTGATATTGGGCTATACAAAACCATTGATTGATTGATTGATTGATTGTCCCTCTAAGCCGGGTTCCTCCGTGGATAGAGCTGAAGACTGTGATACTAACGACCAACCATCTGGATTTAAATGAACATACCATCCCCATACAAATGAATGGGGAAGACAGTAACATGTGTGTGTGTTTGTATGTTACTTCAGTCCATACACTGGGAGAGATTTACTCTGAACACTGGTTACACTCTAACCAATGAAATGCACCTTTGGGTTTTGGCTTTGAGACCATGTGTGTAGCTTATTAGTTCAGGACATTTAATAATCATCTCGCTGTCGTAGGGGTTTGGGTTTGGGGGTCACGGCCTAAAAGGTTTGGGAACCTCTGGTGGACATGACTGCTGCCACTTTTCACCCTCTTTCACTCTAACGGACCTGTTCAATGAATCTATGGGCCAAATCCTTCCAAAACAAAACGAAGCTGAGCTTGGGCCATAAACGTCACCTCGGTTTGATTCTGTTACTAATTTTTCCCGCGGTGAGCCAGGGTCGGGGCGGCTCTCCTCGTGCTGCTGTTGACCTTGGCTGCGCGCTGTAGGGCGGCTTGTCAAACGCCGCTTTACCTTCTCGGTGCGTGGATTGGAGATGGCTGGGGCTGGTGCTCCCCCTCGTCTCTCTCCTGTGGCCTACTTTCTCAACAGCCCTTACGCTGTGTGACTGCTCATTACTGTGTCCAGACCTCCAAACATGACCCCCCTGGAGGAGGTCAAGGACTCTTCAAAGTCTGACAAACCCTCTCATTTGGAAGTTTGGCTCAGGCTCTTGTCTAAAAGCCCACATTATTTCACTGAAATGTGAAAGTCATTAGTTTTGTGACTTTCATTATCTAAGCAATAGGGATGGGCGATCGATACCAAACAGCTGCTTTATGAGTATCAATACCAGCTAAAAAGTATCAATATTAATTAGCATATGCAAAATAGAAGGCCTGGCAGCATTTATTAACACAAAAGGACGATTTTTAGTCATTATTCTGAACCCAAACCTCCACAGCAGATAACTGAACTGAGCCGTCCATATCATGTGACAGGAGCTACACATTTATGTTGTCTTTGTCATTAAAGTAAACATTTGTAATTAATTTAACATTGACAGTTAAAGGGACTATACATAAGTTTAACCACAAATAAATGTATACAAATTTAAAATGTCTTCCTCATACATGCTCCAGCAATGCCCTGGTGAGTAGAATGAGCCCTGGCCTTTTCACCTCGATTGCCTCTATATGCCTGTAAAGTCACTTAAATAGTTTATGCTCGGGTCAAACAAACAGTGTAATGCGTAATAACGTCATGCGCGTTCACGCTCAGCTGTAGCGTTAGCTGTAGCGTTAGCTGTAGCGTTAGCTGTATCTCCTCTATACTGACGCTGCAGCGCGAGTGGTAACTTCAGAAGGATGGATTTAGCGGAGAATAAGAGGAGACCGGCTTCAAGCACCATCGAAACTCCAGCCCAGACCCCAAATAACGAAAAGAAACAAAGAGTTTATTTGAGTGTGACAAAAAAGGCGAAAGTCGAGTCTGATCTGCGTAGGCAAAGAACCAGAGTAAACATCGGAAAATGTTGAGAGAATTTCTCAAAAGACCCGCAGCTTATTTTTGCTTGAAAGGTAAGAAATGATTAGAAAATACTGTACGTGGGGGAAAAGTGTTGTTGATGCTTCAAAACAACGGTGTCCGACTGTCCGTGCATGTTGTACAAACTTCACTGAAACAAGCCATAAAATAATCATATTTGGAAGTTACCAAAATAGTTGATCTAATAGTTTTATACCTACAGAGAAGTTGTGTAGTATTAGTAGCAGACTAGTAGTGTCAGTAATAACAGTAATTGTGCTGTACTAGGGCTGGGCACAAAATCGATTTAATCGATTTATCGATTTTGTAGCTTAAAACGATTTTTATTTTGCAAACTCTAGTTTTTTTACCGTAGCGCGGTGTGAGACAGCCTCCTCCCCCGCGTAACACCATCAAAACAACAACATGCGCGATGGAAAGCGATTACAGAGATTAAGAATCTAATGATATGAATGAAGTATGTCCCTTGAGTTGCTCATATTTGCGAGGAAAAGGCTCAGGATTTGCATCTTGGATGAGTTCTGACAAGCACCACTGCCTTGCTAGTGTTGGCTATTTTTATATCTGTTTTTGTTATAATAGGCTTTAATGATTATATGAAACTGTGTTGATTGTAATCTGTGCTTTTGGGGTGATTTGAATTGAATTGTCCTTACTCTTGGAATCCACTGGGGGGCAGTTTGTTATAATGTGGAGTCAGATCGCGCAGAAGCATTCCAAAGACATTGATTGGTTCTTCAACAAGTAGCCGCCTACTTTCTGTTCCTATAAATTACTTGGACGACTCCGGTTCGCTCTCTCTGCCTGCGGCCCTCTTCGCTATCCACCCAAGATCATCATGTAGCCTTTACCATAGCTTCTGTCTTAGATTGTAAATTCAGGGAATAAAACAATGATTTTAATTTTAATAGAACGAGCATCCGTATTCTTTTTCATCCTTATTTTTGAACACTTCTTTACTAGCTAGCTAACTTTTAGCCCGACGCTAACAACACGGTGAAGAAAACCACAATGCAAACGCGGTTTAAGGCTAATAATAATATCCTTCTGATCTGGAGCGCTCACGTAAAGTCTCAGGACAAACTCATATACGTACTTCTCTCTCCCTCTCTCTGTCCCTCCTGCGTGTGTGTATCTGCGCGTGTGTGTATCTGTGTGTGTGTGTATCTGTGTGTGTGTGTGTGTGTGTGTGTGTGTGTGTGTGTATCTGTGTGTGTGTGTGTGTGTGTGTGTGCGTGTGTGTATCTGTGTGTGTGTGTGTGTGTGTGTATCTGTGTGTGTGTGTGTGTGTGTGTGTATCTGTGTGTGTGTGTGTGTGTATCTGTGTGTGTGTGTGTGTGTGTGCGTGTGTGTATCTGTGTGTGTGTGTGTGTGTGTGTGTATCTGTGTGTGTGTGTGTGTGTGTGTGTATCTGTGTGTGTGTGTGTGTGTATCTGTGTGTGTGTGTGTGTGTGTGCGTGTGTGTATCTGTGCACCTGCCCTGATCGGGAGAGAGACGCGAGAAACAGGGAAATAGTGGATCCTTTGAAAACTATGAAAACTACAATACATTTGACTCATGTTGCAGAGACACATGTCCCAAAAAAAAAAAAAAAATCGAAAATCGAATCGAAACTCGAATTTTTCTTTAAAAAATCTGAGATTTTCTTTTCAGGCAAAATCGCCCAGCCCTATGCTGTACCTACAAAACATTTGAGTAGTAACAGTGGTAATGGTGCTGTATTTACAATGGCAAAAATAATGCTGCTAATGTTAGCTTTTCTTGGCCGCAAAATAAGCCTGACTGTTCACGGATTTATAAGTAGTGAAACGACTACAAAAAGTGGACATGTGCCGTTTACAATATATTTTACGAGTTAGCTACGCTAACTTTGGGCCCAGGGAATTGAAGAGACGATTTTAGCTTTTCCTAGTAGCATTTCTACCAGTGGAATTATTTTATTATTTCAATTAGGCCTATGTTTATGCATATAAAGTATACAAGGTTTTGTTTTTTTCTCCTTCAAACGTCAATTATTCGTTTATCTGTATTATTTGGCTTCTTCACTCGATTCACTTTGCTGCATTTGCTCAAGTATTTTATCTTGGAAAACATTCACTCAAACTGATTTGGTCTAAATATCTTACAAAACAGTAACGTTTCTTACCTCAGTTTAAGTCACACCTACAAATCTGTAAATGGACCAGGACGGGACTGTTATTTCCGGAGCTCGTAAAGCCTGAGCGCCTCATGCACGAGCTTATCATCGAGGCTGCAGTTACGCGTTTGGCCTGAGGGGGCAATTGCGAGCACAAAACTGCTAAACTCCACATAGTCCCTTTAAAGTCAACATCATTTAAAGTCACATATTAACCATATAAAATAACCCGTTTTCGAAATGTATATTGATTGAAATGCATGCATATGAAGTGACCAGTATCGGTTTCGACCAAAATACAAAAAAAAAATATGAGTTTCATATCGATTCAAAGAAATGTGGCATTGCCTATCACTACTAAGCAGTATACTGTATATACAACCTGAGATTTCACCACACTTGTCCATCTGTGTCGGTTTGTAAAGTGCTTAAAATCTTAATTTGGTCGCATGCCACAAATCTTGTCAAAACCTGGATCATATCATTATGAACTTCTGATATGGATGACTATTGGTGTAAATATTTTTTGTTTTTAGCTCTTTATGCATCTTCACCATGTTTTGTGTGGAGTTGTTGTACAGGTACAGTATATTTCATTTTGTCATACGCATTGTTACAAATAAGGAAAACACAACAAAAGGGTTTGCTCCGGGGTAGTCCTTGTGGGCTTGGGACTAAACCAAGCCTGACCCATAACAAGTATTTACAGTACACATAAACAAACATACAACACAGTTATCCTACAATCTAGGACCCCAGAAAAAAAAACTAATCTCAGAAGGCCAAAGGGTCACAACTGTGCAACGAAATACATAGATATTGTTTATAAATCAAGATGGATTATTGTATTTCCTCTTTATACAGTATGTAGTTCTGATTAAAACCACCTTTTCTTCAATACGTTGGGTGCAAACTTTCATTTACATGTGTTTCTCGCTGTATCTTTTGGATTCAAATGGACAAATCTGTTCATTGTGTCTTGTGTGTGTCTCTTTCTATCTTCATGTTTCAGCATATGGAAAGTCAGGCTATATTGGGCATCACGGTCCCAGGGTTGGTTCCCGGGCTTTCTGTGTGTCGTTTGTATGTTCTCCCCGTGCCAGTTTACTCTACCACTAACAGTGACTATGTTTACATGCAGTTAAAACCCCTGTCATAACTGGAATATTAGCAATAACCCCATCATTTAAACACCCAAATATGACCCTGGGTTACTCCTTTTCTAACCTGTATATTGGGTCATGTAAACACGTATCGGAATATCCCCATTGAGAGAAACATTCATTTGTGTTCTGCGCATGGAATCCTGGTCTTTGACACAAGAAGAATGTTTGCATGTTTAGACTTATTTCTGTTGAAATTTTATTCTTACTGTAATTACACATCTGTTCAATAAAAAAAGCAGATCAAAACCTAATATTGTATTTATATATCTATGGGCGAAACCCAGAACTAGCATGCACCTAAGCACCTGCCAATAAACTAAAGAAAGCGAAACTATGCATTACGGCACCACACATTTGGAGCGATGAGGAAAACGATTACTTGACTTTGTTCTCTGTGCGTCGTGGTTTGGCTCGGGGTGACGGTGGTGCAGATGGTAGAGCAGGTTGTCTCATGATCGGAAGGTAGGGGGTTCAAATCCCGCCTCCTGAAGGTGCATGCTGTTGTTGTGTCCTCGGACAAGACACTTCACCCACCTTGCCTCCAGTGTCTGCGTACATTGGTGTATGAATGGGTGAGTGGATCCTTGCTGTAAAGCGCTTTGAGTGCCTAATCTAGGTGGAAAAGTGCTATATAAGTTGAGACCATGTACCATATTGGGGATCTGTTTTTTGTTGTTTTCTGCTCCCCTTCCTTTCTGTTTCTGTGCAGGTGTGTGACGGGGCGTGGCTGGCACAACTGAATCTACTCCACAGCAATTGCAGTCTTCAAAACCCTGGTTCTCACTCCACACCTCTGCCAGATTGTTCCGTCTACTTGGTAGTGTTTAGTCAGATGTCTTGTCGAAAAATATTTTGGATACTAATATTTTTTCCTGTGCTCGGGTCTCTTTGTGCCTCTCCTGGAGTGACTTTGCCAGCCTGCCAGCCCCCTGTCTCCACAGCCTATCCTGCCTGCCTGTGAAGAAAATACATTTTTGAACTGTTATATGTCTCTGGCTCTGCTTTGGGGGTTCCTATCACCAACCATAACAATTCCTATTTGATTACAGTGACCATGTAACAGGAGTAACTCTGTCTGCTCACGCAGGGAAACGGGTCATTCAAAATGACCGGAATATTGACCTTAATCTGAATATTGACGACATGTAAACATAGTCAGTATATGTACAATAGGTTTCCTTCTGGGGCCAGGGCTCGCTTGAAACAGAGATTCTTAATCTCAGTGGGACTTTCATGATTAAATAAAGTTCTAAAATACATGCTCAATATGAGATGGGTTCTTCCAGATTCTATCTACAGGGCATTAAAAAAGCATTATATTAATTGTGCCAAAATTGAGGCCTTAGAGGCACTATACTTGATTTCTTTTTAAATACAAACAATGAAAGAAGAAACCACTAAATATGTTAGTTGTGTCCAAACTCATTCCTAACTTTCCGAACATTTTTGTAATATCCCCACTTTATTGGCACATTTCATGACTTGCAGGGTGACTTTTTAAGGTCACTGTCACAGAAATACTGGAAAACTCGCCTGAGAGTTCAAGAAATTTATACAAAGGTGTTGTAATTAGACGGACAGTATTTTTTCTCTCTGTCAGTATCAATATCGACAAAAATGACCTCAAACGTACCAGTATTGTATCGATTAATGAAAATACTAACACTACCGTTTGAACAGCATACATTTGTCAGAAATAGAGAAATGAGGATCTAAAATCCATTCAAATTTCAATTCAATCAGTTTCAGCTCAAATTGTGTACATTATTTCCCACATACGTTTCCTGATTTGTCCAATTTGTTTTTGGATATCGACATTTCTCCTCAGAGGGTTAAGATCCTCTGTTTCATGGAATCTTTGCAAATCAAAAACTTAAGAAATAACGTCTTTAAAAGCATTACATTTGCTACGTGATGAACCTTAATCTAATATGCAAACCAGCAGATATAAAACGAGGCACGTTTAATCTGAGCGTTCAGTTCTCAGGTAAAACGAGTTCTAAGACACAAATCTCACCATCTCGTCGAGGCCCGCGATGAGGCCCTCTGTTCCCGTAAACACGTGAAACCCGAGCGGCTGAAAGCCCGCGCCTCACTTCACTCTAAGACAATACATTGCGGATGCCAAGTCGCGGCAGCAGTGAACGTGATCCTTATTTAGCGCTCAGCAAATTGATGCGACGCATTTGCAGGGAACTGGAGCGCCGGTTAGAGGCCACTAGCTCTCCCTGAAGAGCTCATTTGAATGGTTTCTCTCTGAAGCTCGGCGGCTGAGGACATAATCCGCTTTCTCCCGGAAAGGCCTGGACACCGGAGGCATTATTTGCTCCGCTGATGCCGGCTTTGTGACTCGATTAAACAAACTACTGCAGCCGCTGACTTCTCAAGTATATTCGACATTCGCTTTCTGCAGCCGAGCACAAGGAGTGACAGTGAAGAACTCATTAAACTCATTAGATATTGTGTTTTATTTGACCTCCTGTGAAGTGCAGGTAAATAGAGATAATAAAACCTTATAACCCTGATAAAAACTTTTCCAGAAGCCCACAACTTTTGCGCAACTATAGTTTCTGATCAGTTACTGGCAGGGGTTAAAGTTGGCCCAGAACCATCTGGTTCCGCCGCTTTGGGTAGTGACAAAAACAAAACAAACAAAAAATTCGTCTGACTGACACTCAACACCAAAGAAGAGAAGAGTGCATAGAGAAGATTATTGTTAATTATTATTGTTAATAATTGTGGCTTTGGTTTAATGCGCCTCAATGTAACAGCATTTATCCTGAAATCATGAACTCTACGGACATAAACTGATCCATAAACGCCCAAGTTTTATTTCACAACAATATCCCTTATATTTATTGTTTTACAGCTTAATTTCGGAAGCATTATGAAGAGAAAAGGCGATAAAACAGTGCAAGGTTAGAGCGCGATGCCGGCCTTTTTCACACAATCTTTCCTCTGATCTGATCCTCTGAATCTGCCTGATTTAAAAACAACAAAAAAGTCTGGAATCCTGGCTAAAGTTTAATCTGTGTCTGGAGCCTGTGTCCCCTCCTCACAGCTCAGCATGAGGATCAGCTACAGATGGAGCAGTAACGGGGTGGAGCTGACACGGCCCCACAGAGGAGGGGCCCCACTGGGAAATGTTTACAGTATATAAAAATATATATTTAAAATAAATAATAAAAGTAGTTACAGAGACTAGACGAAATTTAAAAATGTTAAAATGATGTATTTTCTACCCCCTACACGCTCCAGCAAGGTCCTAATGTGTAGAATGAGCCCAGACCTATTCACCACAACTGCCTCTAAAATCCTGCTCTCAAAAGGTGGTATTTCAGGCTGAAATACCAACTATCTTCATCGTCATGGACGAGCTTTACATAGAGACTGCAGTTATGCGTAAGACCTGATGTGGCAGTGGCGAGTATAAAAAAAATGGCATCTTCCATCTAGTCCATTTAAGTAGCAACTCTAAACTGTTGCATGTTTCCATCACTGTAATGAGGCTGACTGAAACAGCATAATGTTGCCTAAAATACACCAGATCACACTCAATTTTATCTGATTTATTAAAAATGTCTGTCCCTGTGAAAATTTGGAGCTCTACTGATCACGTGCCCCTCCATCTGCTGCATCCAGACCCTTCTCGAATTGCCAGACCCATTAGCGGCTAGTTAGCAACATTAGCCTGTCGTCTGGTAAACACTGCAGACCCAGCGTTAAGTTACAATGAAGACAACATTTAGCACTGGTTAAATGAGACTCTAATTTAGGGAGTGTAGTCTGTGATAAAGTCAGCTCTATGTGGAATATTGTATTTCCACAGAAGAATTCTCCAGTGTGTTGCAGAATTGAACATATTCGGTTTAATTCTTTTTATTTTTCATTCAGTATCATTTTTTTTTTTATTGGCATTGTCCATCATAGACAGAACAGCCCATGTCCAAAAGCTCATCAATGCCTGTTTTCATTTAACAATAGTATTGAGATGGTTACTTATTACTGCAGCTAAATGGTCTATTTAGTGTTTAGCGTTTTAATTCCAGTGGATTACACTGGCATTAAAACGCTATATGTCAATATTTGTGAGTGAATGAGTGAGGGAAAGCTACTTCCTGGATATCTCCGTCTCGCAACAAAACGTCATAAAATTATCATTGTACAGGGTAAGTTTGTCTTTGTTATCCTCTGACATTGAAACTAAGACGTTAAGGGAGAACACAAGCTAAGACTCTCGTGTGAAAAATCTAGGTTTTCACCTTTTTCAGAGATAGAACACTGTGAAGTGGGTGGAGGTTTGTGGTTGGTTCAGGATCCTGGTCACTTCAGTCGATGTGTGAGTTTCCAGTCTCCACGTCAAACTCTCCTGCTGAACTGTTTCTTGGCGCATTTTACCTGCTGTGTTCAGTAGCATAAAGCCCGGGTTGTCAGTAAATGCATTGTATGTGTCAGGTTAGAAGACTCCCCTCCACTTTCAGTGCTGTGTCGCTCTGCGGTTACAGAGCGTGGCCTGCCATATATAATAATACACTGTGAGTGCAGTATGTGTGTGTGTGTGTGTGTGTGTGTGTGTGTGTGTGTGTGTGTGTGTGTGTGTGTGCGCCTCTGAAGATACAGTCTGGCTTTGTGACTCATGCCTATTTTTGTCTGAACAATTTTAAACTTTGCCAATTCCGCGCGGGTTTTATGACTGCATTTTAAAGCTTCTCTCTCAGACTTTTAAACAGATTTTTTCTCTTTTACAGATTAGCACAATTTCGAGTCATTTGTCCCTAATTTTTGTGCATGTTAGGGCGAGACACTGCAGGCGAATAGGAAAAAAACGTTTACTGAACATTACTGATATAAAAATGATTTAAAAATAATATGTATGAATTGCCTTTAGTTTCTACAAAGAAATATAAGTAATTGCCAGGTTCAAATGTGTGGTTTTATTTTGCGACATAATAGTGACAAAGATTTGCTCAGAGGGAGTTTGGATCTAGTTTTTGGATAAACTTATTATAAGTGAAACAATCTGTAAAATGACAAGTTTCGTCTTCTTTTCTGTGTGTTCAAAGCTGAATAAATCAGGCAGGAAATATTTATTAACAAAATTCCTTCTGAAAAACACTTTGCAATGTTTGAGACTGTAAAGTGTGGACTCTGTAGGAGCTACTATTCAATTCAATTCAAGTTTATTTGTATAGCACATTTAAAACAACTGCAGTTGACCAAAGTGCTTCACAGTAATAGCAGGTCGCATAGAAATAAAATACAAGTAAAAGATAACATGCCAAGATACACTCAACTAGCTCGTATTGAAGGCCAGGGAGAAGAGGTGTGTTCCACAAACTGAGAGGACCTGACAGACAAAGGAAGATAATTATATTACTATATTACTATATTACTATATTAATATAAAGTGGAGATGTTGTTGCGAGAGTGGAATGAAAACCTCCTTTGGAAAAAACGGCCATAACGTTTTGTGACGTGTGCACATGTCCGGTCTTTTGCAGCATCCGTCTTCCAGAAAGGAAATGACCATATTTGGTTTACAGCACCATTTCACTCACAACTTTTCGTGCTACACGTGGATACCAAACATGTCAGTACTTGTGAACAAAAAACGCGTGGGAAGCCGGCCGATGAGGCGCAGTGTTGTTGTTAGTTCCTGCAAATCTCTGGCTCAAAGCGCCAATACGTTCTAAAACAAGCATCGTATGGGGTAAGTTTTGTCTTTTTTACACTCTAAAAACTATATAAAAACTAAGATGTTAAGCGAGAAAACTAGCAAAACTCTTGCCGGTCATTAAAGTTCACCTTAATCTTAAAGGGATATTTCAGGATTTTTGACATAGGGCCTCATTTCCTAGTTATCCAGAGTGTTGTTGATGTCTGGAGAGATTTTTTTCTTAAATTCATGCAGTTCTTATATTTGAAGAGTCTAGTGGCGCTAGGCTAGGGCAAGGCTAAAGCATTTCTATGGTATCAGTTAGCCTGCATTAAAAACAGTCTGACCCACTCCACAGTGCACCTGAGGTAAATCACTTATAACACCAGACTAACCATATACAGTAAATGTCTGTGTTAATAGAATCATTTTTGAAATATAACTGACCTTGTATCACATGAATTACCGCATTTTGAGGGACTATTTTCTCGCAGATCACTCCACCGCTGCGTTAGCTTACAGCCACGAAGCTGATGCTGCTCAAATATAAGTTATTTTAAATGCAAAATGGTTACAATGATTCTATTAACACAGACATTTATATGGTTAGTCTGGTGTTATACGTGATTTACCTCAGGTGCACTGTGGAGTGGGTCAGACTGTTTTTAATGCAGGCTAACTGATACCATAGAAATGCTTTAGCCTTACCCTAGCCTAGCGCCACTAGACTCTTCAAATATAAGAACTGCTTGAATTTAAGAAAAAAATATCTCCAGACATCAACAACACTCTGGATAACTAGGAAATGAGGCCCTATGTCAAAAATCCTGAAATATCCCTTTAACCTGTGTAGAGAGAGTATATTGGGGGGTTTATTATTTCTATGTTCTGTGTGCATTTTCTTCTGCAAACCAGTCTTGGGGACAGTGTATAGCCTGTCCGACGTCCACTGACCACACGGTCCACCTTGGAGAGGTCAGCCCTCTCCTCACTGACCGCTAACGAGAGCCATTAGGCACCTGCCTGGTCAGTTTAGCCTCCGACTCACAGTAAATGATAGCTATCGGTTAGCTTTATAGGTTAGCTTGTAGATGCTCTCACGTTGTTCAGCTATTGTCAAATATCAAAGCTACACTCATCCCGAAACTTAGACCAGTTTGGTGCTCAGGCACAGTGCGCACTATGTCGCCGTGACTTTGTTGTGCAGACTGATGCATTAGCCGCTGCCGCTAGCTCCTTAATGAATCTGAGTGACAGAAAAGTTCAAATGTTGTAATATGCAGCGGTATGGCTTTCACCTTACCATCAATGCCATGTCGCTTTTGCCTGTGAATGATTTATTGTGGGATGAATGATTTCTAATGGGTTGTCGATCAATGGCATGGCACCGAAAAAGGGACAGGTCCGGTCCAGACAGGTACATAGATCGTGGCGTGAGCGGTAGAGCCGTGTTTATTCATCTCTGTTTATATCGGACTTTTGCGGTAATCATGGTAATCACATCACAATTTGACAATCATTCAGCCTGATTAATCCTCTCAAATCAAATGACAACCACCCAATGCCAGTGATAAAGCCAGTGGCTTCAGTCAAGCGGAGCGTATTGTTGTCACCTTTGATTTGTGATGTCTCGAATTGTTAATTAGGCATGTCCAAATATAAAACTACAAGCATGCACATCAGCATCCAAATCAGTGACGCATTAAAGAGCCCGATCAATTAGGGGAACTATCATTTGTCATTTGTCACATTTGTGTTGACGTGGATCACATCTTTCAGTTCCCATCCCTGTGCACAAACCTTTTCCCACGAGCCTGTCGTCTGGAGGGCGTCAGCTGTTCTGCATTCAGCCCCCGTCCCGAGTGAGGAGAGTGTTCTGATTGCGCCCGGAGCACTCGGGCGTGGCTCTGGACAGCCCGTCTCCGTGTGTGCTGTGCTGACATAAGCAGCTCCCGAGCACCTGGTTTATCAGCACCGCGGACTGTTTCTACAAGACACGCTCCATTTAGCTCTCTGCTGCACACAGAGGCGTCTGAAACATTTGCCGAGGCCCCGTTTATCTCAGCAGACGTGCTTTGACCCCGCGCTCGCTCTCTGCGCGCACAGCACTCCTGAAATATTGACAGACAAGAGCAGTGCGGTGACACGAGCTCGCTGAAATGAACCTGTTGAAACACGCTAAAGGCTTGCCGGTTAGAAAGTGGTATTGATCTCAAACGGCTTATTAAAAAGTCCTCAGCCCTACTTCCTGGTTCACCGAGGAAACAGCGAGCAGCCCATATTTAGTTATCCAATAGTGCAGCTGTGACGGAACCCAGCGCATTTTCTCCAGTTCGGCTTTACCCAAATCTAAAAGCTTCTCGACTAGAGAGCAACAGTGTAATGCCTCATTTGAAAGCTAAGGTCGCATTCACAACCCACCCTTGATCCGAATCCTGGCCCGTTTGCGCTGATAGTCCGGTTCGTTTGAGATGTGTTGTGAACGCGCAAACGGACTTTGCAGGACGTGGTGCGTCTGCTACAAGAAAAAGAAACGAGTAAGGCAAAGACACAGGCGCTGACAATCACGACATTCATTACAGAATGTAGCTGGTTCTATTTAACATGAAAACGCATGATTAGAGCTAACAGTTAATACAAAATTTGCACCAAAACAAAGCCCATCCATCCATCCATCCATCCATCTTCTTCCACTTTTCTGTTGCCGGGTCGTGGGGGCAGCTGTTGGAGCTATGGCTCCTCCTGCAGGTGGTGGGTCCACAGAAGGACGGCCTCATGGTTCTAACCGGGCCTGTTGGTCTCTCATAAGGGGCTTCTGAAACCAAAACAAAGCCATGACTCGTAAATATAAGGAAGAAACCTTTGATATAAGCAGCAACAGAGGCCAGAGAGCAAAGACCTGATCAGAACCTTTTCAGTACCTTGCGCCGCGTCTCTTTCCCTCGGACAGTCATCATATGTAGTTTTCGATTTCTCTGCCCGGAGCCTTCGCAGTCGTCTCATGTGAAGAAAAAATATCCTCGGGGTCCGCCAGTCCTGCTTTAGTCCCGCTTTAGACCTGCTTTGGACACGGTTTAGACCTCATTTAGCTCCCATTTCGTCCGTAAAAAGATCCGTGCACAGCAAATGTTCCAGTGTTAATGTGACACTGTTTGGTGTTTATATGAGTCCAACCTTCTCAGTGTTAAAAAGTGAGTTGACTCTCTTCAGAGTTAGACTGAAGGATAGAGAATCTGACACCATGAGTGACAGTAACATGACGTTAAATAGAATGTGTTCTTTATTTCCAATAATAAGGCTGAGGCCTCATTGGACTTCAGTCTGTCCTAGACTGACAGGTAAAGAAGCAGGAAAATTTGTCATTCAACGAACGTCTAGGACTTCAAATTAAAACTGAAAATCAAACAATCATTAATAACAGTTAGATTAAAGGAAAGAATAAAACTGTGTGTGTGTGTGTATATGTATATATATATATATATATGTTTAAATAGCTCTGAAACTGTATCTGATGTAGGGTCATGTGTGTCCCTGTTCCTCTGAGTCAGGGTGGACCACAGCAGATGTGGACAGGAGTGTGGTAGCCACAGTTTTAATTTGGAGAAAATAAAATAACCCTGGAGTGCAGTCTGCTGTAACATAGACCTGTGCACATCAGTCATGGTCCACCCTGACTCAGAGGAACAGGGACACACATGACCCTACATCAGATACAGTTTGAGAGCTTTTTAAACATATATATATATATATATATACACGCACACACAGTTTTATTCTTTCCTTTAATCTAACTGTTATTAATGATTGTTTGATTTTCAGTTTTAATTTGTACTTCCAGCTGAAGTCCTAGACGTTCGTTGAAAGACACATTTTCCTGCTTCTTTACCTGTCAGTCTAGGACAGACTGAAGTCCAATGAGGCCTCAGCCTTATTGGAAATAAAGAACACATTCTATTTAACGTCATGTTACTGTCACTCATGGTGTCAGATTCTCTATCCTTCAGTCTAACTCTGAAGAGAGTCAACTCACATTTTAACACTGAGAAGGTTGGACTCATATAAACACCAAACAGTGTCACATTAACACTGGAACATTTGCTGTGTGAGTTCCGAGCGTAGTCACTGTCACTGTCATATTAAAAATTGTGAAAAGAAAAACCAACACGGCCACAGTCTGATACCGCTCCATTTTGTAAACAAGAGAAGAACAGGAAGTGGAGTTTAATCGACCAATCAGAGAGGTGTGTTTCTTGTTCACTTTTTTTCACATTTAAAATGTTGGTTCGATTGACAAAAAAGAGGTGTGAACGCCAACCAAACCAGTTGGAAAACTGAAACAATGTTGCAATTCTGGTCCCCAATCGAACCGGGTCCCAGGTGTGAATGCGACTAAGACTTACAAAAGTGAGCCACATTTTTGTCACTTTTTTGTTGCTTTTTTCTTCATTGCCTTTTTGTCAGGTTTTTGTCACTTTTTGTAATTTTTGTTGCGTTTTCATCCTCATTTAGGCGTGGGGTTAGAGAGAGAGGTTAAGCTTTGCAAGAGTTCAGAGTCTTCTGTTCTTGTACCTGTACTGTTCGCACTTTATATTTCCCCCACTCTGCCAAATCTTTACAAAACCCGGCATCTCCTAGCACTTTTTTGCGGCTGACTGCCAAATTTACATACCACTCAGGAAAAAGTGCAAACAGCCCCCTGACACCTCTACTTCAGTGCTTGAGCGATGGCTTGGTTGGCTCACAGCTTTTTAAAACGCCAAAATGCCATGGGTCCCCTACACCGATATGTCTGTCCCTCAGCCGCCAGCCTTGTGGATTGTGATTTTAAAGTCAATACACAGATCGGTTAAAGCTAGTTTTAACACCTTCGTCTTTTTGCCAAATTGAAACCTTTAGTTGACTTCTAACCTCTTAGCCTCCACTTTAACCGACTCTCCTCTTGACCGGAGAGTTCACAGCCTATAGGCCAGTGTAAGGTCGCCTTTTCGTCGCTTTTTTTGTTGAATTTTTTCAAACGTTTTTGTTGCATTTTCTCCACTTTTTCGTCGCCTTTTTGACGCATTCTCATCCTCGTTTACGTCTTGTTTTCGTCACGATGTTGACGCTTTTTTCAAGATGCTTTCAGGATAAAAAGGGGTACTATATGTGACCCATTACGGAAATGGAGGACGCAACTCGGTTTTGGGGCATTTTGAGTTGGACATAGATTCAGAAAGTGTAGTCTCCAAACTTTCCAATGATCTGATAATATTTGGAGAACCTGTGGCAATTCGAAGCTAGGAACCCAGAATTTCTGTAAGCAGAGAAAACGGCTTCTAAACTTAGATAAGCTGTAAAGCTCCCCCTTCTAAAGCTGTAAAGCATGGAGGGAGAAAAGGCAAAAAGCAAAAAAAAATGTGCCAAAAAAGAAAAAAAGGTTTGCAAACAGGTAATATATAAATAAATGTCTCTTGCATAAATCCACTTCCCATAGAGCCTACCTCTACAGCAACTAGCAACACAATGACAATTAGCAACATTATCCCAACACACACACACATTTGACCAGAGGGAAAGAAGAACGCACACACGATCATTAGTGCCATGGACAATGACTACGTTATATTATCCTTAACCTGCACACACAGCTTATGACCAAAAACAAAACGCAAACAAATCCACCCCACTGAACACACCACGTTAGCTTACAGCACAACAATGGCCTCATCAAAAAGCAAACAGACATGATGGCACAGCGGCAAAGGCTATTGTCCGATCCATTCGAATGGTAGTCTTCCATTTTTCTTCTGTGTCTCTGTGTTTCCATTTGGAGATCATTTTAGCAGTTCTAACCCCTCCCATCAACCTTTTAACAAAATAACACAGTACTTCTGAACAATGTCTTGAATGACTCATTTTTCTTCAGGATTTCAAAGTGAAATGCATGCATAACATGTGCTGACTGCCACCTGATTCACACTTGTTTTTCCACAGAATGATTGACCTCATCAATTGATTTCCCCACTGCTATTATTTTGAACACACCCCTTTCAATTGAATATTCAACTACACAGAAGTAAGAGCATGCATACCATGAATGCTGGGTCTGTCTGTGTTTCTAAGAATCTATTGCACCTACTGGTAAATTGTTGTCCATGTAGTTCTATGATTTATACCAAAACTGTGAATAATCTGGTTAGTCATGTTGGACTGCTATTATTTTGAACACTACTGTACATAGGGTCCTTTTAGCTCATACAAAGAATGAAGCTTTCTATTGTTTTGATTATGTTGCACAAAGGATCGTACATAATCTGGACCTTGCGCTCTTGGAAAAGGATCGTATTAACTGAACTGAACTTTGCGTTTTAGAGGAAAACGTATAAACTGAACTCTGAAAAGGAACCAAAACAAAACTTTGGCGTTGACTCTGACCAAAGGTCATAAGGCTTTTTCCCTGTATTTTTTTCGCCCTTATTGTGGTTGTGTGCACTATAATTCATATTTATATGAGTTATATGTTCTATTTGTGTTTCAATATCCATCCATCCATTTTCTTCCACTTGTCCGTTGCCGGGTCGTGGGGCAGCTGTTGGAGCTGCACCAGCCCCTATGGCTCCTCCTGCAGGTGCTGGGTCCACAGAAGGACGGCCTCATGGTTCTAACCGGGCCTGTTGGTCTCTCATAAGGGGCTTCTGAACCGCTCTTTGTCTGACCCGTCACCTAGGACCTGTTTGACATGGGAGACCCTACCAGGGGCACCAAGCCCCAACAACAGACCTCCAGGATCATTCGGGCACTCAAACCCCTCCACCACGTTAAGGTGGCGGTTCCAGGAGGGGGTGTTTCAATATAATTCACTTTAAACCTTATTTCTGTGCACTGTGTTCTTCATTCACCCCAAGCTCCCATAACGAATCTGTTTTTTCTGTTCAGTCATATCCATCCCGTTGCAATACAAGTCCTAACCTTATTACATGTTAATTAAGCGTTACATGTTATTACACCTCACAATATAGTGCCCCTTTTTATCGGCTTAGAAAATCGACATGTTTAATTTTGTGTAACTAGGCTTGGATCGTGACTATTTAAATACACTCTCGTGTATTTAAATAGGGAAACGTGGAAGAGCTTGGTATCTTCTAACTTCACCCCAGTTTGGAGCTATAGGAATAGGGAGAGGCTAAATGCCAACTACACCTTTAGTATTTTAGTGTGACTGAGCGCACGCGTAAAGACCAGACTGTTATGCATCAACTCGTCTAAGCTCAGGTAAGAACATACATCTCTGTATGGAAAAACACTGGTTTAAGAGGTTCAGGCTTGTGTTGAGCCTTAACCTCTTAAACCACTGTAGTTCAGTGCTCGTCCCCGGACCGACCCAGTGGATCAGTGGCAGCCCTCCTCATCCTCCTCATCTTCCTCGTCCTCCTCATCCTCCGCTCTCGCCGCCGCTCCAACAAAGCCATTGAGCCCCACGGAACGGAGCGACGCCTCATTTGTCTAAAACTCATTTAGTCCGCAGCGTCTAATAAGTGCCCCCGCCCCGCGCCCTCACCATTCTAATATCATCCTCCTAATTAATACGCCGGCTTAATTAAACAGTCATATTTAAGGAGTGCGGCAGGAGGTGGGGCTCTCATCCGTAATGCTAATCGCTCCGGTCATTAGCGTGTATCTGTCTTCTCTTCCACATCACAGGTTTAAATATGGCCCGGGCGCCACCAAAAGTCCGACATTTGTTAAACTGCAGGAAATGAGACGTTTTGGTAATAATTCAACGTTTCCATATTTCAAGCTCAAGATGAAGGCACACTGTAATTTTATATTTATATAAAAAATGGCCAAAATTGACGATATTTTCAGCGACGAAATGTCCCAGGTTTAAATTCATGGTTTTATTTTATTGACATATTAGTAACAAAGACTTTTTCCAGAGGGTGATTTTGGATCTTGTTTTGTTTTTGAATAAGCTAACAATGAAAGAAATCAGGGAATTAGATAGATAGAAAGTTTGGAGTCTGTAGGAGCTACTAAAGTGGTGAGATCGTTGGTCGTCAAGTGGAACAAGGACCTGATTTTGTGAAAAAAAAGCGGCCCTGAAGTTTTGTAATGTGTGTACATACACGACACATTCCTCCGGTCTTTTGTACGGGTGGCTCCTAGAAAGGAAATGACCATATTTGTATTATAGGGTCATCTCGGGGAGTCTTGAGGACACGTGGATGTAAAATTAATATATATATAATATATTAATTTAATTTGTTTTAATACATTTCTCTGTAACCTTTGTTATTGTGCCCTGTGAACACTTGATTTATCTGTGAAAGGTCCTATTTAAATAAAGTTTCTTCTTCTTCTACTAAAATATGTCAACATTTGTGAATGAATGCACAAGGGAAAGCCAGCTTTGCGGCGCGATGTTGTAGGTATACTTCCTGGATATCTCCGCCTCGCTAGTGACAAAACATTAAAAAAATAAGCATCGTATGGGGTAAGTTTTGTCTTTTTTATACTCTGACATCAAAACTACGATGTTAAGGAAGCCATATCAATATTTTCAGCGCCTCGCCTTAGTAAATAAGTAGCCTTCTTTTTTGGAGCGCCACGTGTCTCTGCGTTAGAGGTCGACCGATATAGGTTTTTCTAAAGCAGATGCAGATTTTGGGGGATTTTTATTGGCCGATGCCGATATGCATATCCGATATTTTTGGCAGATTTTATCAAAAATGTCTGGTCTAAAATCCTGTAAAAACATTTCAACCTGAAAAGACTCACAGAGACAGAACGTGTTAGGAAGTTTTATTGAACATGGATCCTGATTGGGGCTCAGACCCCGGTGGAAGACTGCATTGACGATATGGAATACATGGTGATATCATGGATGATGCCTGAATCTTCCCCCGGAGCCCGGACACTGGTGGTGGTAGGAAGAGACCCGGGGCAGCCGGTCGACATGAGGAGCAGAGCCGAGGAGAGGCCAGGCGGAGGAGGGTCGCAGCACGGCTGGGAAACGGCCGAGTGGTTGACCGGCGAGCTTAAGTAGGGGGTCCTGGGAGATGAATGGCTGAAGCAGGGTGAACAGCTGCGGTGATTGGCTACCTGCTGCAGTGGGCGCTCACTCACCTGGAGCTCGCCGGGAGTGCTGTGAGGGTCATGTTCTTTGACTTCTCCAGCGCTTTTAAACCATCAGACAGGTGCTGCTGCTGGGGAAGCTGAAGGACGCAGGAGTGGATGGACACCTCACTGATGGACCATCGACCTTTTTTTCACTTTTCCTGCCTATTCACACCCTGAGTGTTTCTGAGAGCTGAATGTAACAAGTGAATGTCTCCATTGTGAGATCAATAAAGGCTATCTTACAAACACTGTAACTGTGTCCCACACCTGGGACACAGTTCTGAAGAGTTGGACTGCAGATGGCACTGTCAGCCTGCAACTACAAGCAGGAAGACAGTGCCAAAAACTGTATAAATCAGTTGACCAGACATATCACAGCAACACCACGTGACAACCTCTGAGGAAGGCCACAGCTGTAGCCGAAACCGTCAGGTATGAAACTAACACTAAGGTCTGGCTATAAGAAAAAAAGTTACATTACAAGGCTACCTTATCTTATCTTATCTTATCTTATACTTGGTACTCACCAATCATTTTGTGACCCCCACTTCAGTGTCCCTCGACCCCATGACTTGAGATGCAGCAGGACAAAGCTCTTGAGAGGTGCAGGTGCAGTGTGTGTAATTCTGCGCACCTATATAATAATAGGCTCTTTTCCACATGTCAGCCAAATGGCTCTTTCACCCGTTTTGTCGAGCTTTTCCATAACAAAGGCCAGTGCCAAACCGGTCTGACCAGGGATGGTTTTGGGACAGACCTCTGGCTGTGGCCAAAGCGCTGACCCGTGTCTGATGGGACGTGAATAGACTGCTGGCCTCTGATTGGCAACGAGAGAGTGGTCATATGGATTTATATTTCACAACATCATACCGCTGTGCTAAAAGGGGATTTTGCCGATAATAGCATTTAGCCGCTGTTAGCGCAGCTTTAGCTGGTGTTAGCATAACATTTGCATGTAGCGGTTTCTTTTCTGTTTTAATACAGCTTGGCTCCTCTGAATGATTCCATAACTCCACCAGATGACAGCATTTGCCCACATGTGTTCTCATCACGGCTCTAAAAACTTTTAATGACGATCTGTACAGCGGGCTCCGCCTACAACGAATGCGTGTGTGTGTGTGGTGGAAACATAAAGGTCTGCGGGTAGTGTCGATACGTGCACGTAGATCGTGGTGTGCTCAGCCGGGCCGCGCTATGTGGAACGACGGCTTTTGATACCAGTGCCAGGCATTCGTGTATTTTATTCTCTCGGGAGAATGAGTTTAAAAAGGATGTAGCATAAACGCTGAGTGAAGTGCGGGAGGCTGTAGACATTAATGTTGAAGAGGGAGGACGAGAAGAGGAGCTGAACAAACACAAGAAAACAGCAGAGGACAAAGCATGAACCACGAGTGAAAGGTTTTGGCGCTAGGAAAAAGGACTCCACACTTTAGAAATGCCCCAAAGCATCGATAAAACATGCCAACACTTAAGCAATAATAATTAATAAGTGTCCATTTTCCATTTCCCCTGGTCTAATAACAACAATTTGACAATGAACTCATCACTTACTCTCTATGAGACATTATTGTAAGATTAAACAGCAAATGAAACTCACTTTGATATAAAGACATGAAATAAATGTGATATTTTGTTAATTAGATCATAGATTAAGGTCGTGCCAAAGAATAAAGGGGAAAAAAAGAGACAGTTTTTCATGTTAGATGTTCGCGCTTTGAAGCCGCAGAGTGAGTGCTCAGATCGATGGATGATCTTTGACATCTTTTACACGCTCTAATTATCTCTGTGTCTTTCTGTTAAAACCGCAGCTATTAATGAAAATCCTGCTCATAAATCATAAAAAAACTGGAGTCTGGACGGTGAGATTTGTGCGATTGCAGTGGTGTGCTCAGAGGTGAGAGCCAATCTTTAACGGAGTCCTTCACCTGGATATACTCACTGAGATCAGCTCGTTTTATTTCTTCTTCTGAGAATAGTCTTCTCTTCTGGCTGGGACATTGTGAAATGCGAAGTGCGTGGCTCGTAGCAGTTTTTACAGATGTCCAAAGAGAAAAGCCCTTTTCCAGTGCGCTATGAATGGTGTGAAGTCCACAGCAGAAATCAGCCGGCATCCTCCGTATTGCTCCACGTGTTCCTGCTGAAGGCCACTGTCGAACTTCCAGTTAACGTTTGGGCCGTCCTTACAATTTGCAAGCCGAATAATAAAACGTGCTATTTTCTTGCCATGTTGAACTTAATGTATCATTTGATGTTGCCTGTATACAGTTTTAGGGCCCTAAATCTTCTATATAAACGAGAGAATGTAGTGCGAGTAAAAAAAAAGCACAAATGACTTTGCTGCTGTTCCACTTTTGCACATGCTACTTGCTTTGCACATGAGCAAACACTTGATAAATGACCCCCAATTAGTATATACTCACTATGTGGAAGAAACACAGGCCTATTTGACACTGCGATTGCTGATTTAGATGAAACACCTCTTTTTTTGCTTCATATTTAATTTGAATTTGTGTGCACCTTTTGCAGTTTGATCATTTAGTTTAGTTTATCAGTCAGGGACAATGTACAAAATACATTAATCTTACGAAAAGATGCTTTGTACCAGATTTAGCGAATGCTAATTTCCATCTGCAGTCCCTGTGCAGGTGCACACAGTCTAAAACATTACATTACAAATAACTGTCAGTAGCACTAACAAACATGCAATATTAGCTGAGCAGTAATCCTTTAACATGAATCAGATGGTTTATTTTCAAGAAACCATCACATCCTAAAATCTGTAAACACAGTAAAAGGCCTTCATTTGAGCAAAATCCATATAATGACTTTCAATGCTTTCATTCACACAAAACAAAAATGGTCACTTCCAGCACATATGCACTATGGTATATTCCTTTCCTCATGAAGGCAAAAGAGGTGACGATATTCAAAAACGTATTTATTGTTAGTCAGTAGAAAGGACTTTCAGCCATAGGAATAATATGACAAGTTTGTGAATCCAATCACTGTCAAATAATGATCAGGGAAAACATTTGGACTTCTTCTTGGAAATTTCTTTCAAAAACTGTTTCTATCCCATAGAGCTGCATTGGCACCTGCTCCAACTGAAATAGAATTCTATAACATGAACGCAACCTGTTTATTCATTTCCATTATATTTCGGTGTGTTTCTCTAGGGCTTTCTCTCCTTGGGCTGATTCTTGAGTTTGTTCGGGGGAGTTCTGGGTAAAATCAACTGAAGAAAACAATAATAATCCAGCTCTTTTCACAATTGAGATCCAGTTTGAATCATTCACCTTATGACCGCATGAGCCAAGAGGCTTCTGCGAACAGAAGCGAAACGCCCTCAACTGAAAACTACCTGGATGAACATATCACAGAACATAATAAGGAACATCTTTTAATGGACATTCCACGATGAGTAAACTTACATGATACAGTGGCTTTAGAGTAAGAGAGAGGTCGGCAGGATTACCTGAAGCAGTTTCCTGTTTATCTTCCAAGCACGGTCTTTGTATTACCCCACAGACTCCGCCCCCGTGACCTTATTGAAGGTGCTTATGGAATCAGCTGTGGCATAAATATTGATAATGTCTCATTCAGAGCGCCTTCTTTCGAATATTACATTGTAATTACGGCCAGCGATGAGTATTGATGTCGGCCGCTGCCGTGCGCCGGAGCAGTCGTAATGCAATTTGATACGGCGCACAGAAGAAGGCCAATCAAATCACGGGGCCGACGACAGGATGCCCGGAAGAGAGGGGAGCGGCCCCGGGGCCCGAGGGGACACCTGAGCCCCTTCAGCGGTCCCTGCTCCAGGACAGAGACGCAGCTGTGGGACAGGGACCAATACAGGTTTACTTCAGATTCGATCAATGAGCTCACAGGGGCTGATGATTCCTCTCTGGGTTTCATGTGTGTCGACTTGGTACACAGGGACACAACCCCGTCCTATCAGGGGCTTCTGCTTTAAGCTACAGGTATATGGAGACTTAGGACCGTTTGATAGAATATAAGTAACGTATGTGTCAAGAAAATGCCCCTTGCACCCTTTACTTAATGTAGTAAAATCAGAATTGGTTTTATTGCCATTGTCACAAACTAAGATTTTTCTTCGGAGCAATCGTGCAACATGAAACGTAAAACCTGGTTGAGATAAATAATCAAATATAAAAACTTTTAAGGGCATGCAGAAAGTATTGAAATAAAATATGATAAAGACAACAACAATTTAAAACAACAACAGACGGGCAAAGTCCATATAATATCTGTAGATACGTCCAGAAATGTATCAGTCCAGATGAGCATTTTTAGGATTTGTCTGCAGTACAAAGCAACATTGTGCAAGTGTTCTTCAGAGGTACAGAACAGGTCAGCTGGGGAGCTGAATTGACTATTCAGTTGGTCACGCAAATGTTCTGTGAGAGGGCAATTAGAAATGACATGGATCTCACTCTGGATGTCCAGACCGCATGGACAAGCTCTCGGGTCCAGAGGTATGCTTAACCATCTCCCTGTTTCAATTTTTATGTAGTGGGAGCCGAGTCTTATTTGCGTGAAAGCTATCCTGTCTTGCTCATTGATCGGGTTAGTTAACTTCAAAGACAGGACAGGACTCGGGGACAGGTCTGGATTGATCTGAGTATACATTTTTATCTGGTTGAGGCGGAGAGCTTGACTTTGTCTTGTAGTTCTTTGAAAAATGTTTGTTGTGGGCTATTTTTAGAATTGGTGAGATCTTTGATTACTCGTCCCATTGGAGTTTTTGGTCTTATGGCTTCATGCATGGTGTGAATGATGTAATATGGGACATTCTTCTGTTGGAGTTTGTGGAGAAAGTTTTTCTGTCTTGACCTTATCGCGGTTTTAGCATCCAGGTGTCCTGTTTCTGCATATATAAGGTTGTTACAGGTTTGTAATCTGACTCCTAGTACAACCATTATACAACCATTAGTCCGAACCTTAAGGTCAGTGGACTCTTGCCTGAACTGTAACTCCACTTGCCGCCCTGTCATATCCAAAAGAGTGTGAGCCGTATCTACAGACTTAAAGCTGGGTACCTGACTTTTCCTGTTCAATCTTTAAATTTAGTTTTGGTCCAAACTTGTTTCTAGCTCCCCTCCTGGAACCGCCACCTTAATGTGGTGGAGGGGTTTGAGCACCTGAATGATCCTGGAGCTCTGTTGTCGGGGGCTTCGTGCCCCTGGTAGGGTCTCCCATGGCAAACAGGTCCTGGGTGACGGGTCAGACAAAGAGCGGTTCAGAAGCCCCTTATGAGAGACCAACAGGCCCGGTTAGAACCATGAGGCCGTCCTTCTGTGGACCCACCACCTGCAGGAGGAGCCATAGGGGCTGGTGCAGCTCCAACAGCTGCCCCCACGACCCGGCAACGGACAAGTGGAAGAAATGGATGGATGGATGGATGGATGGATGGATGGATGGAGGGATTGTTTCTAGCTCTCACAATCTCTTCTGCAATTCCAAATTGTTCGAGCAAATTAATTATACAGTTATAAACATGTTCAAAAGCACTAATAAGTGATCTTAATAATGATATAAATAAAGTAAAAACATTTCAAAAAATGACTTTTTTCATATTGATAATCATGTAATTCATATAATTTTATTATGATCATTTTTAGCATTGTTCTGCTCTAAGTGTGTCTCTTCAATCCTTTTTTTAATTAATCTTTCTTGACAGTTGTTTGTATCTTTCTTTCCAAATCTGCAATATCACTGTCACTTGCAGGATAGTCTCTTAGAAAATTATATTTTACTGCCAAGTAATATCTTAACTAACCATAACATATGGTTATATATCTGCTCATTGCCTAAACAAACAAGCAAGAATGAACAAAAGCTCCCACACACAGAAGCCATTTTGTTCTCATCTGACTCAAGCACAGTCTTCCACATGTTTGCTGTATCCCCCATGTGTCTTCTGGCGAACAGTAAGCAGGACTTCTTATGGTTTCCTTTTAAAAATGCCACTCTTCCATAAAGCCAGATTTGTGCAGTGTACGACTAATAGTAGTTCTGTGTACAGTTTCCCCCACCTGAGCTGCAGCTCTCTGCAGTTCATCCAGGGTCATCATAGGCTTCTTGGTATCAGCTCTGGTCAGTGCTGTCCTTGTTCAGTCAGTAAGACGGCCGGGTCTTGATAGGTTTGCAGTGATGTCATACTCTTTCCATTTCTGGATGGTGTTTTTAACTGTACTTTGAGAGATGTTCAAAGCTTTGGAAATCTTTTCAGTTATTTTTATTCATTACAAAATAGTTCAAAATCATGTATACATTTCATTTCACTTTACGATTGTGTGTCATTTAGTGTGTGTCTTTCACATTTCAACTAAATATATTTGTATGTTTGTGGTCCATAGCGTGGCAAAATGTCGAAAAGTTAAAGGGGGCGGATACTTTTTCAACCAACTGTATATAGACTTTATTTTTTTTCACACATTTTCCAAAAATAGTCGCATATGTGAGGATTTTAGAGCCCTGCAAAAGGACTACAACCTGCCATGTGCACTTTAAAATGCTCTCCTTCGTAACCTTTCATCAGAAATAATTCCAAGTCCCCTTTGCACATGCACGAGCGCTCCACAGAGGCCCCCATTCTGACAGCGGAGAGCATCGATCGCTCTCCCTCGCTGCGTTTACCCCGGCCGTCCCTCCGCCGTGTTTACACTGTGCTGTCTTGCTCCGTCGCTCTCACTCAGGTCCGCTCAGCCGACTCCAGCGAGCGGCGGCACCTGCCTCCGACAGACCGGTGTGGGACGGACACGCCGTGCTGAGAGTGGCCCGCTGAGGTGAGGCTGTTAGCGTCAATAACTCCTCCTCCCACTGCGCCCTCGCCGACACCTGTTTACAACACACTGCTGTCTGATACACGCTACGCTGCACAACTGGTTCCACGGCTGCTTTCAAGGAGACTTTTCTTTAAGCCGAGACGCTGCAGGTGAAAACACTGACTTTTGGCGCAGTGGTCAATGTGGAGATTTTTACACGCTATAGTTTTCTCCTTTAACCTGTTAAAGCACTGAAATATTTGTTTTTGTCTCAGAGCTTGGATCTTGATGTTTGGTCACATTTGAGCCCAAGCCACTTTGAGTCACTGTGATTTGATTGGCTTCAGAGTTACACTTTAGGTCAGACACCGTGAGTGACAGTAACATGAAGCTAAAACATGACGCTACAAGTGTGATATTTATTATAAACAAAAAGGCTGAGGCCTCATGCCCGACAGGTGAAGAAAGTACGTCATGGAGCTTCTGCGACAGTTATTTCATATTTCTGCAGAATGAAAGATTGAATATCAAGTATAGCTTAGTCACTAGTGCAAGTGTGAAAATCCATTATTTCTAATTTAAAATAAAATCAGGTCACTTGTATCTGTTGTTGAGTCATGATGAGGTTATTTTCTTTGACACCAGTTACTATAGTAACTGTCGTCTCCACAGTAAAGGTAGATCTACCACAGTCCTGTCCACATCTGTCATGGTCCACCATGAGCCACCATGACTCAGAGGAACTGGGACACACTTGACCTACAGCAAGTAATATACAGTATATAGATATTTCTTCAACATTCTTATGCATCAGTCCTGTGTTTGTTTTTTAAATTGTAATAATAGCTTGCCCCAGATTTTTTACCACATATGTGAGAGTGAGAATATGATTTAATGTGCAGAACTTTGAAGTTCTGTCTAAAGCAGTATCTCCATGACTTCCCTCTTCAGTCCGTGACTGAAGCAAGGCCTCTTCCTTGTACTGGAAACAAAGATCACACTGACTGTATTTAGCTTCATATTACTGTCACTCATGGTGTCTGACCTACAGTCTAACTCTGAAGAAAGTCAATTCACATTTACACTGAAAAGGCTGGAAGGGCGCCCCCTGGGGTCACCTTGCATCCAAATGCCCAGGCCATACAGTAAGTCCTATAAGGGCTCAGGTATGTTAACCCCTTAACATCGTAGTTTAGAGAGTGTAAAAAAGACCAAACTTGTTTTATGACTTTTGTTGCTATCGAGCCAATTTCCAGGGAGTAACTACAACATCGCCCGTTCATGCGTGTTCATTTACAATTCTCCGTGGCGTCGCTCCCTATTCGCTCATAACGTGCTGTGCACTGGGCCTCAAGTCTCCGAGGGGCACCACACTGAGGCCAATGTGATCAAATGGTGTTGTATAGTATTTGCACCGCTGTTTTATTGACGCAGCTGACAAAAGAAAGGCCCGTATTCAACAATGAGAATGATGAGAAAGAAGCGATGTAGAAATGTGGCCAATGCGACCAATGATACGACACACGTAAGAATCTAGCATACAGATGTAGTAAATTTGCTTCAAACATGAGTTCAGATGTCCTGATTAAAGTTCCGAGAGTGTGTTCAATGTTAGTGAGCTACGCCTCCTCTCCACACTGGGGGGTGGGGGGCCAGGGTCAAACATATCCGCTTAGGGTACTGTCCAGTGTTAATTTTGTTTGTAAATGCCATTTAATTTTAGTTGAGATTTAGTCAAATAATTGTCTTCAATTTTAGTGTAGTTTTAGTCGACAAAAATTGCATGTAAATTTCATTGACTAAATTGAAGACGAGTTTAGTCGACTTTGCATTTATAATGTTTATGATAATCATATTTAATCAGTGTCCTCTGCTTTACGTTGGCTCTTTCAAATTGTCATGGAAGTTGGGATGATTTTAGTCTTTTCTTTTCATTTTTATTTTGTCTTATTTTAGTCGACGAAAATAGTCATAGTTTTTGTCTCATAAACAACTTTAAATTTAGTTTTAATCCAATTTTAGGCAGAAAAAATATTACTTTGACTAAAATGTTGTCAAACATGCACTGTGTGCTTGAAAAAGAATTTCCCCCTGGGGACAATTAAGTCTTAACTCAAAAATATTTGACTATTATGAAATGAACACTGGTACTGTCCGGATTGAACTGAATCTGAACAAGCTTCTGATTCATGCTTTGCTATTTCCAAATATCTGTCCTATAGCGTGATACAAAAGAGGCCGAGTCATAACACTGTCCTGGATATTTTTAAAGCCCATAATCGAACATAGGATCAGGGTTAGATGGTGATCTCTGAATGATGACAACAAGACTTTTATTCATTCGTGTTGCTTGCGCTGACTCACAGGGTTGTTTGTGAGTTTTGCTTTAGCGAGAAAAGCCATTTCCTCAGTTCCTCTTGTGACGAACCACATCAGCGTCATGTCTCTGGGATTTGGCTCTTCTCGTAAAACAGCACTTTTCTCTCGCTCTGATGCTCCTCCTAAACTATGCACCAAACACATCCAAACTTTCCCTCAGAGCCATCATGTTGGTCTGTCTAATGTTGCCACAACAACGGGGTCTTTATACTTAAGCCTATATAGTTTAAAATTCAGGAGGAGGGCAACTGAAAATTCCATGCCGTAACTGTCTTTATGCTGATTTCTAGTCTCAGTTTATTGCTAATGTCTCAGTAATTCTTGGGCCAATTCACATGAAACAAAAACTGTCACAGAGTTCAAAGTCCTCTCTTCCAGCACATATGAACTCTGGTCTAATTATTTCCTCATAAAGGTGTCCAAAAGTGGAGACAATATTCTGCGTGATGTTGTCCAGTAGAAAGGACTTTCAGCCATAGGAATAATGTGGCAGGTTTGTCAATCCAATCACTGTCAAATAATTTTCTTTTTGGAAATGTATTTCAAAAACAGTTTTCCTTCTGTAGAGTTGTAATGGCACCTGCTCCAACTGAAATAGAATTATAGAACATGACGCTTTATCCGGGGCCGGGTCGCGGAGGCAGCAGTCTCAGCAGAGATGCCCAGACTTCCCGATCCGCGCACACCTCCTCCAGCTGTTCTGGGGGGACCCGAGGCGACACCAGGCCAGCTCGGAGACATAGTCCCACCAGCGTGTCCTGGGCCTTCCACGAGGCCTCCTCTCAATAGGACATGCCTGGAGCACCTCCCGAGGGAGGCGACCAGGAGGCATCCGGAACAGATGCCCTAGCCACCTCAGCTGGCTCCTTTCGACGTGAAGGAGCAGCGACTCTACCCCGAGCTCCTCCCGGGTAACTGAGCTCCTCACCCGATCTCGGAGGGTGCGCCCAGCCACCCTGTGAAGGAAACTCATTTCGGCCGCTTGTATTCGCGATCTTGTCCTTTCGGTCATTACCCAAATCTCATGACCATAGGTGAGGGTGGGAACGTAGATCGATCAGTAAATCGAGAGCTTTGCCCCCTGACTCAGCTCCCTCTTCACCACAACAGTCCGATACAGCGACCGCATCACTGCTGACGCTGCACCGATCCGTCTATCGATCTCACGCTCCATCCGTCCCTCACTCATGAACAAGACCCCGAGATACTTGAACTCCTCCACTTGAGGTAAGGACTCCCCACCGACCTGAAGTGGGGAAACCACCTTTTTCCGGTGGAGAACCATGGCCTCAGATTTGGAGGTGCTGATCCTCATCCCGGCCACTTCACACTCGGCTGCAAACCGCCCCAGTGCGCGCTGGAGGTCCTGATTTGATGAAGCCAACAGAACAACATCGTCTGCAAACAGCAGAGATGAGATCCTGAGGTTCCCAAACCGGACACCCTGCGGCCCCTGGCTGCACCTAGAAATTCTGTCCATAAAGGTAATGAACAGAACCGGTGACATAGGGCAGCCCTGGCGGAGACCAATACGCACCGGAAACAAGTCTGACTTACTGCCGGCAATGCGAACCAAGCTCCTGCTACGGTCATACAGGGACAGCCCTTAGCAGAGGGCCCCGGACCCCATACTCCCGGAGCACCCCCCACAGGGCACCACGAGGGACACGGTCGAACTCTTTCTCCAGATCCACAAAGCACATGTGGACTGGTTGGGCGAACTCCCATGAACCCTCGAGCACCCGATGAAGGGTATAGAGCTGGTCCAGTGTGCCACGACCGGGACGAAAACCGCATTGTTCCTCCTGAATCCGAGGTTCGACTATCGGCCGGATCCTCCTCTCCAGCACCCTGGAGTAGACCTTACCGGGGAGGCTGAGAAGTGTGATCCCTCTGTAATTGGAGCACACCCTCCGATCCCCTTCTTAAAGAGAGGGACCACCACCCCGGTCTGCCAATCCAGAGGCACTGTCCCTAACCGCCACGCGATGTTGCAGAGACGTGTCAGCCAAGACAGCCCTACAACATCCAGAGACTTAAGGTACTCGGGACGAATCTCATCCACCCCCGGGGCCTGCCAGGTCTGACCGGCTTCCTCCCCTGCCAGCGGATCCAGCTCACCACCAGGTGGTGATCAGTTGACAGCTCAGCCCCTCTCTTCACCCGAGTGTCCGAGACACGCGGCCGGAGATCAGATGACACAACTACAAAGTCGATCATCGACCTCCTGCCTAGGGTGTCCTGATGCTACGTGCACTTATGGACACCCTTGTGCTCGAACATGGTGTTTGTTATGGACAAACTGTAACTAGCACAGAAGTCCAATAACAGAACACCACTCGGGGAGGCCGTTCTTCCCAATCACCCCCGTCCAGGTCTCACTGTCGTTACCCACGTGGGCATTGAAGTCCCCCAGTAGAACAATGGAGTCTCCAGTCGGAGCACTATCTAGTACCCCTCCCAGGGACTCCAAGACGGCCGGGTACTCTGCACCGATGTTGGGCCCGTAGGCCGAGACAACGGTGAGAGACCTGTCCCCAACCCGAAGGCGTAGGGACGCGACCCTCTCGTTCACCGGGGTGAACTCCAACACGTGGCGGCTGAGCTGGGGGGCTATGAGCAAACCCACCCCAGCCCGCCGTCTCTCCCCGCGGGCAACTCCAGAAAAATGGAGAGTCCAGCCTCTCTCCAGGAGTTGGGATCCGGAACCCAGGCTGTGCGTGGAGGTGAGCCTGACTATATCTAGCCGGTATCTCTCAACCTCCCGCACAAGCTCAGGCTCCTTCCCTCCCAGCGAAGTGACGTTCCTTGTCCCGAACGCCAGAAGCTGCGCACGCGGACCAGGTCGTCGAGGCACCCGCCTTTGACTGCCACCTAGTCCTCTCTGCACCCGACCCCTACGGATCCCTCTGCGGGTGGTGGGTCCACAGGAGGGCGGGCCCACGTCGTCCCTTCGGGCTGTGCCCGGCCGGGCCCCGTGGGCAGAGGCCCGACCACCAGACGCTCCAGGGTGGGCCCCCGGCTGCGCCATACCGGGCGACGTCACGTCACTTGCTGTAATACTATCCATAGAAGTCTTCGAACTGCATTTCGTCTGACCCGTCACCTAAGACCTGTTTGCCATGGGAGACCCTACCAGGGGCATGAAGCCCCAGGCAACATAGCTCCTCGGATCATTCGGGCACTCAAACAACCCCACCACGTTAAGGTAGCAGTTCACGGAGTTAACTAAAATTATGACGTCAAAAAATTCACCTTCCAAATCACTGACATGACACGGATAGAAACTACAGATGTTCATCATTTTTACTTTTCACCTGAGGTCTAATTCCCGTATGAACAGGGCTTCAGCTTGAGCTGTCTCATCAGACCTGAGTGGACATGACCAGCTCGTCTCCATGGAGATGTTGCTGCTTTCTTTTTGGCTACAGGCAGACAAACATGAGCTGTAAACACATTAGGGTTACTCCTAGGCATGCGGACATATCAAGCATAATTGAGTCTACAAATCACCTCAGCATAGAAAGTTTAACTTTTATCATTTAGACCAGTGTTTTTCAACCACTGTGCCGGGGCACACTAGTGTACCGTGAGATATTGTCTGGTGTACCTTGGGAAATTATCCAATTTCACCTAGTGGGTCTAAAACATATTTTTTGAAAACAAATCCATAATTATCTGCAAATAATGTGCCATTGTCAAGTCTCTGTGCTGTCTAGTGATCGGCAGACTAACCATGTAAAACTCTTCCACATCAGAAAGTGGCCGCAGGTAGCTAAATTCTTTGAGAAAAGAGAATTAGCGATGCATGGATGCACTTTATATTGTGAATATAGGCTACAGAGTTACATTTTTTTTAATTTTCTGCTGGTGTGCCTCATGATTTTTCCAATGAAAAAAATGTGCCTTGGCTCAAAAAAGGTTGAAAAACACTGATTTAGACTAAGGAAGTAAGGAGCTCCCTCTGTAGGTAGCAGTAGGAATGACTTGTTAATTCACTTTCAGCTGACGGCATTAGGTCTTTTGATAGTGACGATTATAGTCTCATAGACACACCTGAGTATTTTCTTTCATGTCACGCAGTGGCGTAGCCAGAAAAAAGACACTGGGTGTGCACCAGCAAACACTGGTTGTGCCACACTTATTCTCAACACATATAACGTTTTTTTCTTTCTTTGAGAGATCCTTATATTCGTCAGCTAAAATGGCATAGTACGTGTCTGTCTGTGCATGCAGCTCCGCTTTAATTTTTCGGAGGAGTAGAGATGCTGCAGTTTCAAGGATATCATTGAATCATTGGGATCCGGATCCCAGGCTGTGCGTGGACGTGAGCCCGACTATATCTAGCCGGTATCTCAACCTCCCGCACAAGCTCAGGCTCCTTCCCTCCCAGCGAAGTGACGTTCCATGTCCCGAACGCCAGAAGCTGCGCACGCGGACCAGGTCGTCGAGGCACCCGCCTTTGACTGCCACCTAGTCCTCTCTGCACCCGACCCCTACAGATCTGTAGGGGTCAGGGTCATAATCGCAAATCAATTTGAATAACTCGAGAAAATTTCCTCTATTCAGGCTTTCTGATCCTCCTTATGACCACGCAGTGCAATGCCCTGTTTTGCACAAAACAGCAAAATATCAATGACAACTTTTACGTGTGCCCGGTTTCCTTCAATAAGGTCAGTGAAACGCTCTTCTTTATCCTTTGTGACCTGATGTAGGATATCACTGTTTCCAGCTCGCTGTATCTCTATGTAACCTTTATGCCAGGCCACAGCAGAAGAGTGAGCTTTACTTTTTTCATGTTTCACACAAAACTGACCTAGATGTCCCCAGTCTCTCATTCCTATTTTTCCGAATCTGTCCTCCTTAACATCTCTGCTGAAGTGGCGCGACAACACTTGCAAAACACCGCATCCATTTAAATGCTGTACTCCAACCAACTGTAGCGGGCATACCATTTAGCGGAAAAATTCCTCATCTTACCACTGACAGCCTCTGTGCAGGGGAAAGCCTGAAGTTTCGGCTGGCATGGAGGCTCGTCCATCGGATGGAGAGGAAACATCCTCCTCGGTTGTAGAACTTGACTCCTGGAGTCTTGTTTTTTTTAAATAATTTATTAAAGAACTCTGTTTCATTGCTAGCAACACTCTAGCTAGGCTACAAACACTTTTGTCGCTCCTGCAGTGCTCGCTGTGCGGGAGGGTCACAGTCCATTAGGTTGGTTGCCAGGTGCAGGTGTCACAACCCCCTTCGCCTGATTACACTTTTTTATTGATTGATCGAGTTAACATGCCCAGTGCAGGTGTCACAACGCATCGCCTGGTGGCAATTTTTACAAATTGATCGACTGGTTATCAAACATGTTAGGAAAAGCTACATATATGTAAAAAAAAAAATGCATTCAGTTTTTTGGGTGTGGCTACGCCAATGATGTCACGGTCTGAAAGGAAACACAATACATAAACACAACCGAATCCAGGAAGTGCAAATCAGCGCCTCAGCAGTAGAAAAATAAATTACTAAAATAAACAGGATTACTCAAACCTGCATGAATGACCTGAAATACTGCTGCAGGGAAAAAGTTATATCATGGATAAAGCTCAGGTTGATTTTACATTGTTTGTATACTCCTTTACATATAAGATATAAGAAATAGAAAGGTTGTGAATGTCACGGGGCATAGAGCCCCAAATTTTAAAAACACAATTGGTCCCAAGTAGCCTGGCCTTAGCCATCCATAAACTCTGGTCAATTATCTTTTCCCTACATGTACGTCTGGGTTTGATCTCAGTGGCCGCGTTTCATCGGTTGAATTTCAACCTACCATTCAGCGAGCGGGGGAGACGGGTGTTGTCGGTGACGTCAAGCATTTGCGCCGCATTTGCTGGTTGTAGTTCGGCAATGGCGGCGGATACGAAAGTAAAGGAAGCTCTTCAATCCGTTCTAGCTCGGCTCCCAAATATCCAGAAATTATAACTGAAGCCTTGGAATGCACAAGGAATGCTCCCAAGAGTTATGATAGAGTTATGATAGAGTTATGATAGAGCAATGATAGAGTTATGATAGTTATGATAGAGTTATGATAGAGCAATGATAGAGTTATGATAGAGCAATGATAGAGTTATGATAGAGCTATGATAGAGCTATGATAGAGTTATGATAGAGTTATGATAGAGTCATGATAGAGCTATGATAGAGCTATGATAGAGTTATGATAGAGCTATGATAGAGCTATGATAGAGTATGATAGAGCTATGATAGAGTTATGATAGAGCTATGATAGAGTTATGATAGAGCTATGATAGAGTTATGATAGAGCAATGATAGAGCTATGATAGAGCTATGATAGAGTTATGATAGAGCTATGATAGAGCTATGATAGAGTTATGATAGAGTTATGATAGAGTCATGATAGAGTATGATAGAGCTATGATAGAGTATGATAGAGTTATGATAGAGTATGATAGAGCTATGATAGAGTTATGATAGAGCTATGATAGAGCTATGATAGAGTTATGATAGAGTTATGATAGAGTATGATAGAGCTATGATAGAGTTATGATAGAGCTATGATAGAGCTATGATAGAGCTATGATAGAGTTATGATAGAGTTATGATAGAGTTATGATAGAGCTATGATAGAGTTATGATAGAGCTATGATAGAGTTATGATAGAGCATGATAGAGCTATGATAGAGCTATGATAGAGTTATGATAGAGCTATGATAGAGTTATGATAGAGTTATGATAGAGTTATGATAGAGTCATGATAGAGCTATGATAGAGCTATGATAGAGTTATGATAGAGCTATGATAGAGTTATGATAGAGCTATGATAGAGCTATGATAGAGTTATGATAGAGTCATGATAGAGCTATGATAGAGCTATGATAGAGTTATGATAGAGTTATGATAGAGTATGATAGAGCTATGATAGAGTTATGATAGAGCTATGATAGAGCTATGATAGAGTTATGATAGAGCTATGATAGAGTATGATAGAGCTATGATAGAGCTATGATAGAGTTATGATAGAGCTATGATAGAGTTATGATAGAGCTATGATAGAGTTATGATAGAGTTATGATAGAGTTATATGATAGAGTTATGATAGAGTTATGATAGAGTTATGATAGAGTATGATAGAGCTATGATAGAGTTATGATAGAGCTATGATAGAGCTATGATAGAGTTATGATAGAGCTATGATAGAGTTATGATAGAGTTATGATAGAGCTATGATAGAGTTATGATAGAGCTATGATAGAGTTATGATAGAGCTATGATAGAGTTATGATAGAGCTATGATAGAGTTATGATAGAGCTATGATAGAGCTATGATAGAGTTATGATAGAGTTATGATAGAGTTATGATAGAGCTATGATAGAGTTATGATAGAGTTATGATAGAGTTATGATAGAGTTATGATAGAGCTATGATAGAGCTATGATAGAGCTATGATAGAGTATGATAGAGTATGATAGAGCTATGATAGAGTATGATAGAGTTATGATAGAGTTATGATAGAGCTATGATAGAGTATGATAGAGTTATGATAGAGCTATGATAGAGTATGATAGAGTATGATAGAGCTATGATAGAGTTATGATAGAGCTATGATAGAGTTATGATAGAGCTATGATAGAGCTATGATAGAGTTATGATAGAGCTATGATAGAGCTATGATAGAGTTATGATAGAGTATGATAGAGTTATGATAGAGCTATGATAGAGTATGATAGAGCTATGATAGAGCTATGATAGAGTTATGATAGAGCTATGATAGAGTTATGATAGAGCTATGATAGAGTTATGATAGAGTTATGATAGAGCTATGATAGAGTTATGATAGAGCTATGATAGAGTTATGATAGAGCTATGATAGAGTTATGATAGAGCTATGATAGAGTATGATAGAGTTATGATAGAGCTATGATAGAGTTATGATAGAGCTATGATAGAGTTATGATAGAGCTATGATAGAGCTATGATAGAGTTATGATAGAGCTATGATAGAGTTATGATAGAGCTATGATAGAGCTATGATAGAGTTATGATAGAGCTATGATAGAGTTATGATAGAGCTATGATAGAGTATGATAGATAAAGAGCTATGATAGAGTATGATAGATATGATAGAGTATGATAGAGCTATGATAGAGTATGATAGAGTATGATAGAGCTATGATAGAGTTATGATAGAGCTATGATAGAGTTATGATAGAGCTATGATAGAGTTATGATAGAGCTATGATAGAGTTATGATAGAGTATATAGAATGATAGAGTATGATAGAGCTATGATAGAGTATGATAGAGTATGATAGAGTTATGATAGAGTATGATAGAGCTATGATAGAGCTATGATAGAGTATGATAGAGCTATGATAGAGTTATGATAGAGCTATGATAGAGTATGATAGAGTTATGATAGAGCTATGATAGAGTTATGATAGAGCTATGATAGAGTATGATAGAGTATGATAGAGTATGATAGATATGATAGAGCTATGATAGAGCTATGATAGAGTTATGATAGAGTTATGATAGAGCTATGATAAAGTTATGATAGAGCTATGATAGAGTTATGATAGAGCTATGATAGAGCTATGATAGAGTATGATCGCTGCTTCACTCACTCGGGTGCATTACATACGTCACGACCAAACGCTAGCGAAAATCAGATCCAATCATTTCAAAGGAGTTCACCCCTCCCACCTGATAACGGAGCCCAACTGTGAAGATCCAGACCCTTGTACGAAACGAAATGAGTACGAGGGTATGGTAAAACCAGGCTAGGTCCCAAGAGGAGTAACTGTATTAAAACAACGTTTAAAAATGTTTACAAAATGTATTTGTTATAAAAGTTTAAAAGTTAAAATATAGTCCCAGGCCTAGGCTATGTCTAAGACTGAACAATGTTCGGCTGGTCAGTCAGTGCGTCGGTCCCTGCGCTCTAGCAGGGATGTCTGGGGATGGACAGCAGGCCGTCAGAACATTTGGCCGAAATACCACAATGTTTTTACTGTGCGCCTGCCAAGCAACATGTAGAGGAACACTTAGTTGAGAGGAGGGGGATGTCGAACTTTCTCCCTCCACTGCTCCAACGGCACGTCCTCGCTCAGTCACTCCGAGAGAGAAGCCTACGCAGGGGACAGGCCGTCGATACCACAGGCCAGCGACAGGTAAAGGCTTGATATCGAGTAGGTTGATCAGCGGGTCAGGTATGGGCTAGTTGCTTCCACACACCACAGCAAATCACACACACAAAGCCCAAGCAGTAGCCCTGCATGCACAGCTTAATAAAACTGGCATTTAGCTGGAAGGAGGGTGGTTGCCGTATTCTCCCCCTCCACAGTTCCCACGATGAGTCCAGTCAATTGGCTGCTCCTTCGTTATTCCATTGTCCCGCTGTCCCACTCGCTCAATGCACTTTGGTCACACCCAGGCTCACACATGCAGTCTTAAGTCACCCCATGACATGAATAAAGTGTTTTTTCCCAGTTGCTAAAATGAACAAAAGCTCCCGCACACTGTCTCACTGTGATATTTCTCTGATATTTATTGCTGCAATGTTTCGGTGGTGGTTCAGGTGTGGGTGATCTTCTCAACAAGGAGTAACCCAAAAAACAAAACATTTTTAACATGTGATTACAGTAAATATTCTGAATCAAAACATTTCTCTCGTTGTTTCAACACACGATCATGAGGAGACCATGATCGTGTGTTGAAACAACGAGAGGCGTACTGGATTTTTTCTTTACAAACCCTTAGCCCAAGAGGCCTCAATGATGAGTTTTTACTTAATGTAATGTTGTCAATAATTGTGTTTGAGAATTAAGCGTTCTGTTCCCTTCCCTTCCCCTTCTGAGTAGTTGGGAGGAGCAGAATCCGCCTCCGGCGATGTGTTTTGAGTGTTTCATGTTTTTCCTTAAATGCTAGTAAATTTCATGAATGTTTTAAATATTAAAATTATCAAAATAACTATGTGATAATTATGGAAATGTTTTGATTCAGAATATTTACTGTAATAACATGTTAAAAATGTTTTGTTTTGTGGTTACTCCTTGTTGAGGAGATCACCCACAGCCGATACCTGATTGGCTTCGATTTGTTGGGGGCAGTGCCTAAAGTCATAAAATGCCTGACAGAAGGGGCTGTCCTCAAGCCTGATGAAGGTCCTTTTGACCGAAACGTTGCAGCAATAAATATCATAGAGTGAGACAGTGTGCGGGAGCTTTTGTTCATTTTTGCATTAATTTCCCTGTCCTCTACGCACCTGTCGCCTCCTAGGTGTGCGGAGTTGTCCTCAGTTACGAATTTTTTCCCAGTTGCTGAAATAGGGGAGGTCGCTAGCGTTGACTCATTGGTGAAGTAAAAATCCCATTGAAACTCTCCATAAACCTTAAGAAATTAAATGAAGAGCACGACAAAGGCTAATCTGCTATGAGCTAACTACTGACCATAACGCGGATAATAAACGATACTTGAAAATACAGAAACATGGTCATAACTTATCAGTTTATATAAAATGGTGTGTTTTATGTTCATGAGTTTCCACAGGCTGTTATTGTTCATTTAAAACCCTTCATCAGTCTAACAACAGAGACATGCGATTACTAATGGTTACCGTTGTAATTTCAAGTCATGTGACGCCGATCTTTGCCGAACGACGTACGATTGATACAACATCGTGTGGTTGCGTCCCTTCCGCCCTATTATGAGTATCCAGCATGGCATCTCCAGTCGGACAAATGTGACGTCACAAAGATTTATCAGATTTTGTCTTAGGTATAAGGTAGGTATTATTCCAAATTAATACTAAAATTGATTTATGTTCTGATTATGTGTATACTTATGATATGATTGTATTTTCTTTATGTGCTATGAGTAGGGTGGTTAATTAATTCCGCCAGTTATAAAACAAAATCTGGACTAAATTTGTTTGAAATTTAAAAGTATAGCACAGGTTATAAAATGGAAGCTGTATCTTCTGGATCTGCTCATCATCATCTGCATGTTGTCTGAAAGAAGAGATATGTGAAATTGACAAGAAGGCAAAGAAAGAAACTTGGAGGAGAGATCAACTCTCAGTAAACATTAACGTTGGCCTCATTGTGGCATAAGGGCGGAAACCATAATGTAAGAAACCCACAATAAGAGTGTCAGTTACCTCTGCTTTAGATGAAAGCATGTGTGTTTGTCGAAGGTTTAGAGCCACACACAGCGGTGTACAGACTAACATACTAAAGTCTTTGCCATGTGGAAGTGGAGCTGCAGCGCCCACAGGCTGTTCTCCCGTGCGGAGTGTGGAGGGACGTTTCACGTGCGTTGGAGCCGTTCACATTCACAGTGGAGGCGGAAGCGCTCAAGGCTCTCCCGACGACGTGATTAATGTGCGGAGTCTTCAGTGACTTCCTCCTGACAGAGCCTCCATCTGAGACCACTCCTGTAGGCGCACACCTGGGTCCCTCGGGAGTCGGCAGCCTGCGAATGTTCCACGGGGATCCTGTGGCTGAGGATCAGTGCCATCAGTCATCAGGCCCGGTATCATTATGCTGTCCAAGAGTGCAGGACAACACTCACTTCTTTAGTGGGTATTAAAACTATATTCATTTTGTCTAGAGATGCACTGATACAACTTTTTTGCTTCCGATACCACTGCCCCAACTCCACTCTGGCTCCCACAATGCCTCCCACACATCCTGATGCTTCACATAAATTAGTTCAGAAAACATTCAGGGTGCGCTCACAGCTGTGTCAGACCGTGAAGTGTAGAAAGGTGGGCTGCTGTAGGAAAAAACACTGCGCTGATAGGGACTTTTGTTTGCAATAGGTATAAACATAGTCACAAAAGCGCACGTATATAATCTCAACATCAAACCGATACAGGATGGCTTACCATCCATGATTATCGAGTCTAATGCGACTCTTTAGGGGTTCAGGGAAGGTGGTCTGGTCAAGTCCTGGTCTAATCCTGATATGCCATTTTCTTCCACTTGTCCGTTGCCGGGTCGTGGGGGCAGCTGTTGGAGCTGCACCAGCCCCTATGGCTCCTCCTGCAGGTGGAGGGTCCACAGAAGGAAAGAGAACCTCAGAGTGTTTCGAACCCATAGTCTTTATGTGGCCCTTACATCCACCAGCAGCCTAGCCCACCTGAACCCCTAATCCTGATACGGACAAGTTTAAATCCTGGGATAATCTGGAGACAGTCTTCTTGTAGACCTGGTTTAGTCTTGGTTCAACTCAAATTCGTATTAAACATACTCATTTCAATTGTTTGACTGATAAGAATTTAAGGAAGAATTTTGTTCTTTAGAAACAGAAGGTTGCAGGATTGTGACTACATTAATTTGTTAACATGCTGTCAGCTATTTGTTAATATTGTTTTAGCATATTCTCATTGGCACCTCCAGAGGGTAACCTCGTGCTGCAAACTGGATTTTCATGACAATCCATCTCGAAAGGCTCGAGCTGATACGTACGGACTCAAGTCCGTTGGTGAATCCGACCAATCGTGTGGCAGTATTGTGAGTGGGTGGGATTTAGCTGATCCAAAATAAGCAATTTTATCGAGACTACTTAACAACATGACAATGTTGGAAAAACACGAGGTGCTGCAACAGACATGCATATAATTTCTAAAAACTAAATGACTGACTAAATCTGACAGCAGCCTCTCTCAGAGTCCACTAACTCTGAGTGAGGACATTCTCACACTCCCAGTGCTGGATACGGCCTGCTACGCTCCGCACATCAATTACTTTTTTTGCCACTTTGTCAAAACTGGACTTAATGGAACTCCAGCGAGAACTATAGCGACCTCAACTTCGCGCCTAATACACTTTGGAGTTTCAAAGTTTGCCCACCATTGGTCACCAAGTGGTCACGGTCACAGTCCAGTAAACCGGTCCCTTTCTTTCTCCAATTAAAGTGCGTGTGACGGGAGCTGACAGGCGGCGGCTGGACTCGGAAGCTCCGCCGTCAAACAGGTGTCCTAATGAAGGTGTCCTGCGGTCCGTCGTCTCTGGGCGGGCTCCTCCTCAGCTCGCACAGGTTAACAGGAGTGTGACATGGCCCTGGAGCGCTGACGGACAGTAATGAGGAGGCAGTGGGCAGGAGGGCAGAGGGACAGCCGTAAGAAGTTTCTCCGTGCCAAAGCCGTCTTTAACACGTTCACATACTCAAATACTCCCATCAAATACACCAGACACCGCAACAGTTCCTGACTCTATTCATGAGACTTTCTTTCTAAGTCCATGGGCAAGAGGGTAGATGGGTTCAGGTCACATGTTTTGGAGGGATATGTTTGCACACAGTAAGTGTCTCACCTCCTGTTTGTGGGAGACATACACTACCGGTAAAAGTGTGGCCCTTAACTTTTACCAAAGAGTCTATTTCAGTTTAATTGTTGTTTTCAATTAGAAGTTTATGCAAATATCTTTTTGCTGTTGTCGTACTATCATTTCTTCTTGTTGCATACTGAAGTTCCACTTGAAACCTTGTTAAGATCCAACCATGCAAAATGTGATTTTTTGTTGTTGTTGTCATCTTTCACCTGGTCTTAATAATAATTAGAGCTTGATATAAATGTCAGATATTTTCATCTGATTAATTTTTTAATCGTGTTTTAGGGACATTGAGTCAGATGTTGTGGTTCATAGTGCAGGCTGTAGAGCAGACGAGTGCGCAGACGAGTGCGCAGACGGGTGGCGCTCCTTGCAATCTTCAGTGTCTTGGCGCAAAAAATGGGCAGGACAGGGGGTGGACAGACTTGCATTGCGATGTTGTGGTGCCGCCCCCTCCCCATGCTTTACCCAGACCGCTACTGCGGAAGGCGGTGGGTTGCGGGGGGTGTAGTTTGTCCTGTAAACGCTTAAAGAGGGGGTATTATGCTTTTTTCAATCACATAGCACCAGTCTATAGCATACTATAATGATGACGTAACCTTCTGTTGGTCTGTATATGCAGTAAATTAAAATAACTGCCTTGAATAAAATTGCTCTCTTAAAATGGCTGTACTGAACATCTTGAAATAGGCCTCTGGCTCTTTAAGAAGCTTTCCGACACGCCCCCTTCAGCACACTGCTGTGGCATCTAAACAACACTACTGTGCGGGGAGGGGGCTCTGCTGAGCTGAGGAGCAGTGGTTGGTGGCTTGGCTGGTGACAAAAGGTCCAGAGGCGTCTCCAGGAGGTGGGGGCGTTCCTAGGAGGACTGAGGCATAGCTACACCTAAAATGGCTGCCGTCTAAGTTTTTACTGATTACTCAAAAATATGTGAATGAGCCAAGGCAACACTCCAGGCATGTGTTTAATGAGGGAATGACATAATAACATGATATAAAGCTTGAAAAAGTCGATTTTACATAATACCCCCTCTTTAATAACATGCACATGCAGCGCGCAATGTTTAATAAAGAGGAAAGAAATAAATCTGTCCCTCCACTGTGTGCAACCACTCACTGCAGATCCAAGATGAGCGGGCGGGGAAAAAAAGGCAGCAGCCTCGGCGTTGGACACCGTAAGAATGCGCAAAGTTACCAAATGTAAAGGATTTAATTGATCAGAAACGGTCATATTGGCGGAGGAGTTGCGGAGTTATGCAGTAGTTGCAAGACAATTGTAGCTTATTGGAGCTACAGCTGCTAGTTTGCTGTGCGCCCCGTTTGTGAAATGTGCTTCTTTCTTTTGCACTGAGCTGTAGCCGACACAAGGAGCAACAATGTAAAAAGGAAACATGAGGCTTATTACAACGACCACCACTGATGCTCTTCATTGATCAGGAGGTAAATACTGACACGATGTAAACGTCACCTTTAAACGCAGATCAGACGTGGTGTTTTGGCACTTGAGTGTGTGGTTTATTTATGGGAAACTGTTGTTGTTTTGGTGTTAGGGGTGTGTGTGTTGATCTACTGTACCAAAGTAAGCCCGTGCAGACTTTTAAAGGTAATTTCGCTCTTGTTTTCAATTTGACATCGATTCTAAGGAAAAATACAAGGCAGCGGGATGTAAAGAGGAACATAATGTGAATTTTACTGCTTGTAATGATCCACGCCTCAGTCGGCCTGTTTTTCTTAAATAAAATCCTCTCCCTAGTGGCGCAGCCTTTAGCGCAAAACCTGCACCACATGCAAGATTGCGCGTGTACCACGTTGCGTTCAGAGTTGCGCGCAGACTGCGCCAGGCACAGGATCTGGCCCAGAGAGTGGATGAGAAGCAACGTAGTACTAAAATACCATCCTTTTAAATTCCCAGTTAAAGTAAGAACAAAGAATTATGTGAAGTGTGTGCGTCATAATATTTGTGAGCTGAAAGATAACAAGCGGATCTGTATCTCCATCGTTTCAAATGATTCCAGTGTGTGTGAGCAGTGGGCTTTGTTAAACAAACGTGAACTCCTGAACTCTCATTCATCCAGTTCCCACGCACTTCACACTCTGAGTTGGTAATTAAAGCTTTACACAGTGCATTTGCTCTGAACGGCCCACTTTTAATCTCTGGAAATAAAAAAATAAAAGTCTTTCTAAGTAGGTTGATGAAATTGAACTGTGAATTGGTATTTTTGGTCTATGTTAAAAGCAGTCCACTTAACTCCGGCTTAGAGGAGTTCAGTCCTTCCAAAGCAGCAGAATGAGGATGTCGGTAACGCGCGAAAGAGACCTGATATGAACCAAGTGCGCCACATACTTTACATACGAGAGCATGAACACTGAAGGATCCTAGTAAGTAAGTAAGCTTTATTTGTATAGCACCTTTCACAGACAAAAAGCCACAAAGTGCTTCACAACACAGTTTAAACCACAGTTTAAAAAGTACATAAAATATAAAAGGCCAAGACAACGCCAAAAATCATAGCAGACCAAAATGTAGCTAATTAAAAGCCTGAACAAATAGATGAGTCTTAAGTTTGCTCTTGAAGGTGTCAACAGAGTCAACTGAGCGCATCGCTGAACTGTGTCTGGGCTTTGAATTACTTTGTTACAATTCTGTAATATATATTTTTTTAAACATTTCAAAGCTTAAAATGTCCTATGGTTTCTTTATCATTAACATCTTACAGTGGGAGGAAAAAGTGTGTGAAGCCTTTGGAATTTCTCACATTTCTGCATGAATTGGTCATAAATTGTGGTCTGATCTTTATTTAAATTACAAGAATGCATAAACAGTGTCTGCTTAAACTAATACCACCCAAACAATTACATGATGTCATATTTTCATTGGCCATAACATGTAAACATTCACAGGACAGCGTGGAATAAGTAAGTGAACCTTCTGGCTAAGGATCCTGTAAGAGGTAATTAGACACATGTATGCAGACATTTAGAGTCAGTTGTGACTACTTTAAACTGATAAATATTGGGTACAGGAGGCTGTACTAGCATAAGAGGATCCTGTTATGTTCATTTCCAAACTGGTTTGAATCACAGGACCATAGGACCTCATTCTGCCCTAAATAGAGGTAAAAAAAAACAACAACAGTGTAATTAAACTGCAATAAGTGTCCCATCATGATAAATGTTTATTTTTGTGAATAAATCAACATAACAATTGGTGACAGTTAATCACGATTGGATTTGAACAATGTGACCTCATGTCTAACACAGACAGATTATAGTTGGCTAAGAAAATATTTACACGGAATGGTTCATACCTTTAACTAAAAGCATGTTGTTTGTCGAGAACTAAATACCATTGATGCAAACTGTGGTTTACAGCTCTACAAACGTGTTCTGTAATGATGCGACCTTGTATTAGATGTTAATGTGCCGGCACAGCTTTGTGTAGCGTTACTTTGTCAGCCCTCGTTATATCACGGTGCGACTTTTTCATGACAGTAACACGTTAGAGACTCCTGCGTCGCCAACAATAAACATCTATATACAGCCTGTTTGCCGATCAGGTTTTCCCACACCGAAGGCTCTTATTTCACAAACCACGCAGACAGCTTAATATCAGTGAATGCATATAATCAGCTTAATGAATCCGCTTCTCTGAACTCTATTTCCATATTCGCTCTGACAAACTAAGAGGTTCAACAAATGAAAGAGCCCAGAGTCGACTAAAGATGTACAGGGTGTTCTTTGTGGAGTTTGTCAATAAACATGGTGAGTATTCTTTAGTTTAGTTTATTTGTTTATTTGAGCAGCAAACACTCTGCTCAAAAGGAGTGGGCCGAAGCAAGAGCTTATAAGCCCCACCCCCAAAATCAATACAATTAAAATCATAAATTTCACAAGAACACAGTGGAACAACAAAGGAACAAAACAGCAACAAGGAAACAACAGCAAAACAAAATAATTACAAAACAACTACGATAATGCCACATACTTACAAGTATTTACAAAGAACTATAACTTACAAAACACTGTTTGAAGTGTTCGTACATCAACAGAAAAGAAGCACAACTACAACAACGGTCTAGTTTCATGTACGGAGTCTAGTACAAAGCAAGTAACAAAAGGCGATCATTACATTTCTTTCAGATGGTTACCATGGTAACATTGTTAGCGTTACCAAAAGTCACTAGTTTTATGTTAAAAAGACAGATTAATATATTATACTCCGTGAATATTGTTATGTACATTTATTATGTAAGCCCTACACAGTGCAGTGCATTAAAAATTCTGTATGTCCTCTAAAGAAAAAGTATACTATTGCTTTACTGTGTTGACAAAGTAACTAGTACTGGAATAGTGACGCTTTACTTTAAACAGCAATGCGAGTACTCTAACGCTGCTCCAGGACATTACAAAACTGTATTCTGATGGTTTGAAAACACCAATTGCAAATGTAATCACAGTCAACATTCATATATACATTTTTTTTTTTTGTAAAATCATCCCATGTTTCAACTGACTCTACATAATGTGACGTGAACACATTATCTGTAACTGCGGCTTATAAACAATAGGGCACGTGTTTGGTTAGAGCCTCACCTGCTGGCAGACAGGGAGTCAAACATGACAAAAACAATACAAGAGCCTCTATAGCCAACGGCATGCTAATGAGTGGATGGCGTTGTGATGAACACAGTTTGAGTGAAGAACAGGTTCAGTAGTTTATGGGTTTTCAAAATCTAAAAGCAAGGACATACAGAAGCTCCGTACATAGGAATGAATGAGGAAAGATCATCTGAGAACTTCTAGTTTACACATGAAAACGTTTTCTTTGTTTTATTTATTTTATTTATTTATCGAATGTGAAAAGGAAGCCATGGAAGTGACCTGTTGCTTCAGATAATTCACAGAGAAGACGGTTAACGTTTTTAATGAGCAGCTAAACTTTAATAGCTAAACCCACTGTTATCGTGACTTGTCAGTGACATTTGCTTGTGTAAATGTTTCGCTGGATGCTTTATAATGCCACTACAGCTTTTAGTCTGTCCCTTTTATAGTATCATTAAATTAAAATCATACAGCCTCCGATGTAGTTTTATAGCTTATGAGAGCAAATGGTACATGGTTCATTCAGCAGCTAACCTACTAGCTGCTAATGCTAACGTTAATGTGCATTTTAAAGCCGAGAGAATCATTAATTAGGCGCCTAATGCTGAACAGGTTGGATGAGTTTGAATATTTACCGATTAAAGACGTTACAAAGTGCATAATAATTCACGGCCACAATGTGGAGCTGTTTCCTCGGTAATGAGCCTTGACAGATGCTAGCAATCGATAGCGATAAACTCGCTCATATGTTTCCACACAAAAAAAAAAAAATCTTCCAATCATCTTCTGACAGTGAGTTGATGTGTCTGTATTCAAGAAGGGCCATTTTCCTGAGGTTCTGATCACTGGCCTGGAATATTGTGTCCCCAGAACGAGAAATGATCATGTTTCCACATACACACCAATGCAAAAGGGGGCGTTGCTCAGCAAAAGTTCCCGGATGTTGCTCCCATCTATTCAATCACAAATATTGACGTCATTTATGTCCACGTGTCCTGCGGAGGACGACCGAGATGATGCTGGAATCCAAATATGGTCGTTTCCTTTGTGGGAGACAGCAGCGGCTAAAGACAGGAGGAATATACACAGGGCGCATGTGCACAAAGAGGGACTAAACTTCAGAGTCGGTTTACTCCAAATGAGCTTTTCATTCCACTCTTTATCTCCACTTTAGTAGCTCTTACAGACTCAAAAATCAAAGCGGAAATTAATATATTTACAGATTATTCCACTTATAATCATCTTATTCAAAAACTAAACAAGATCCAAAATCTGTGTTACTAATATATCAACATAATAAACCAATAACTTAAACCTATGCATTATTTAGATTTTGGTCACATCAGTAATGTTCAGCAAAGGTGTCAGATTGATATCGTTACACTTATTTTTTCCCCCATTCACCTGCAGGATCTGGCCTTAAAGAGTCGATTCCCAAAGCTAAGACACAGAACAGTCGCACGAAAAGCCTGAATAATGCATACATACTATAGGACACTGAAGTACATCGCGTGTATTTCCAGCGCAGACAAACCGTGCAGAGAGAGCCAGGCTGCCGAGTGGATACGTATAGTATAAGCGCAGTTCAAAAGTTCAGCGCCGTTACAGTGGCTGCTTCTGCTGCTGCTGCGGCGCTTATTATAGTCGCTCCCACTGTGCGGGGAAATGTGGTCGTCTGTGGCTCGCCGTTCACAATCGGCGCTGTGATTAGCAAACAGCAAAAGACTTGACTTATTTAGATCACTTAATGTGCTGTGCTAGGAGCTGACTACATCTCAAAGCAGCTAACACTATAGTGCGACCAACATGTTCTGAAAGGCACTGGCTTAGACTTCTCTCTAACGCTTTTGGAACTTTGTCTAAACCTACAAGATCGAATGAACCACTGACTGAGAATCTGCACTGTTTTTTTATAATATTTTTTCAAATTTTTCCATACAGAAGAACAAAAACAAAACAAAAAAAACAAGAGGTGTACATGTAATACAGAGAATCATACATAATCAGGCCTCGTGGGCAAAATATAAATTCTCCATTTCTCCCAGATTTTGTCAAACTTATCCATTTGAAGTCTTTTATGGAATGTAATTCGTTCCATAACAAATATTGCATATACAAGATTATACCAATCTTCCACATTCGGGGATATTGAATTTAACCATCCTTTTGTAATCGATTTTCGTGCTGCTAAACTCAACATACCAAACAAACGTTTCGTATCTTTATCTGCATCCATAGAATATAATAAGCCAAATAGTAATTCGTCCCAGTTTAAAGTTGTTTGTAGATTTAACATGATTTTCAATTCAGTTTTTACAGAATTCCAAAAGTTTTGTAATAATGGGCATGACCAAAACAGGTGGTATTGTGACACACCCTGGGCACCACAATTTCTCCAACAACTGGAAATGCCTGAATAATGTGGTTGAATAATGTGGTTGAATAAAATGGTCCCATTTTAAGTAATACTATGTTATTTTAATTAAGTTGCCATTAAATAAATTAATCACTGTTCACTGTGATTGATAAACTGACAGCATTAGTGGTTCAGACTAAATGTTCTTTCTTTAAAAGCATATTTACAAATGTACCAAATATAAAGCAAATGTATGCAAGTAGCTATTGTTCATAAGTAAAAGTGTATCACAACATTTATACACAATTGAGTTACAAGTGCGTTTTTCAACATGAACAATTGAAAAACGTCAGCTTTGTATATTGTGCTGTTTCTGTTTCTGATCCAACTTAACAAAAGGTTATGAAGAGGATCACCTTGCGAAAAAAATAAATAAAATGCGCCTAAAAAACGATTTATTTTGTACTTTTTATTTTTGCTTCCCACTACTGAAAGCATTACATTATCGAACCGAAAAGCTATTTTCAAAGCCGTGCAGCCTAATCAGAAAAACGATCACGTCTTCATTAGTTTAAACTGTTGTTGTTCATGTTAGCTAATAGGCCTACTTTTTAACATTTAAACACGCAATACCTACAGTATTGCCTACTGTAGGTTCGCAATACATTTTAGTACTGAGTAAAGAAAAAACTTACTTTAGGTGCCTGTTAGCGTTTATCCTAGTCCAGTCCCGTTCATTACCGTATTGTTGTCTGTTTGGCTCTCAGACCGCTTAACGGGGAAGACTTCTGCTCGTTCATGAGTCTTCACGCACACGCTCGCGCACGTCCACAGCACTGGTGACGTCACGTCATTGGAATACTTTTTAAAAACTGTTTTTGATACTTTGCAATTTTTTTACGAAGAAAAAAAGTCCATGTCCTAAAATTGTAATTTTAAAGAAATATATTTGCCTTAGTCTGAAACTCCAGATGCCCCGTGGACCATTTACAGGCTGCTCCTTTTACATTGTTGTCTATGGCGAAAAAGGCTGTTGAGCCGTAGGCTGCAATATCACGGCCTGCCACTATCACAACTCATTTCAGAGCAAAGGGGGCGGACCCCCCACTGCTCTAAACATGTAAACTTAAAAAAAAAGAGAAAAAAAATAACCGCTCACGGGTGAGACTCGGCTCTCATCGTTCACTTAAAAGAGCCGGCTCTTTGTACCGACTCGTTCGCAGCGGCCCATGTAAAAGAGAAAGCGTTACAAAAGTGTCTAAGCCGTACTCGAACCGGGGACCTTTGTACCAGAGACCAGCACGTTGTCAGTAAGCTATAAAGCCACAGAGAAGTCATCGTTTGCAGGCAAATTTATAGATTGCCCGAGCGGTCAAGTCGTCAAATTTATTTTAGTTTATAAATTGGTGTTCACTGAACAAAGATTATGAAACTATCACCTGGATAAAGTTGGTACAGTCCAATCCAGCAGAGATAGATAGGAAGAATGTAGTTTTAGATGAATAAAAGCTGATAACGTTACGTAATTGCACACCAGCGCACGGAGCCAAAATCAGACTGGAATCGAACCCTGGTCTCCTGGGTGCCAACCTGTAACGCTAACCATTCGGCCAGCACAATCTCGCTAGGCAGAGAAAGTTTGCACGCAGTGTTATACCTAAGCGTTTAATTCGCCGGTAGAGCTACAGTGGACTTAACTTGCCACCTTGTGGCGATAAGATGTAATATGTTTCACGCAGCTGCGTGATTCATGAAAAGCGTGAGTGAAGACGACAAAACGAAATGGGGCCTACTGTATGTAAAGTTCGGCGAATGTTATCTTGTGTCTGTCTCTTTTTAATAAAACCGGTCTGATCCAAACGAATAATTTCAGGTAGTATATTCTCTAATCTTCTTGAAATGATATGAGTAAATATTTTATAGTCCTGATTAAGCACGCTTATTGGGCGATAATTGCCACATTCAAGCCGATCCTTTCCCTCCTTGGCTATCAATGAAATTGATGCCTCACTCCAAGGTGGCGGCATTATTCCGATTTTTAAAACATAATTAAATGCTGCTTTCAACACTGGGACCACAAGGTCTTCATCTCTTTATACCATTCTGAGGGGAAGCCATCTGGTCCCGGTGCTTTATTAGTTTTAGATTCCGAAATTGCTTTTTTAATTTCATTATCAGTTATTTCAGAAATTAAACCCTTATTTTGATCTTCAGTTACTGTAGGTAAATTAATTGTGTCCAAAAATTCAGTCATAAGATTGTCATTAACTTCAGGTTGAGTATATAATTGCCTATAGAAAGACAGAAATGTTTCTTGAATATTATCCAATTTACACACTAAAGTGTTTGTTTGGGGGATCTCTTATTTTATGAATTGTATTTTCTAACTGTTGTTTTTTTTTAACTTATGAGCCAATAACTTGGCTGATTTGCCCCCTGCCTCATAATATCTTTGCCATAAAAAGGTAATGTTTCTCTTTATTTCACTTGAAAGAATTTCATTTATTTCGTTCTTTTTTTTATTTACTTCCATTTTAAGGTTTTACTTGTATTGGTTTTGTGAGCATTTTCCAAAATATTTAAAGAGGGGGTATTATGCTTTTTTCAATCACATAGCACCAGTCTATAGCATACTACAATGATGACGTAACCTTCTGTTGGTCTGTATATGCAGTAAATTAAAATAACTGCCTTGAATAAAATTGCTCTCTCAAAATGGCTGTACTGAACGTCTTGAAATAGGCCTCTGTCTCTTTAAGAAGCTTTCCGACACGCCCCCTTCAGCACACTGCTGTGGCATCTAAACAACACTTGGCTGGTGACAAAAGGTCCAGAGGCGTCTCCAGGAGGTGGGGGCGTTCCTAGGAGGACTGAGGCATAGCTACACCTAAAATGGCTGCCGTCTAAGTTTTTACTGATTACTCAAAAATATGTGAATGAGCCAAGGCAACACTCCAGGCATGTGTTTAATGAGGCAATGACATAATAACATGATATAAAGCTTGAAAAAGTCGATTTTACATAATACCCCCCCTTTAATTGTGCTTGGAGCCCCTTCAATTGTTCATTCCGTTTCTTTTTCAAATTTGAACTGTGACCTATAATCTTTCCTCGAATGACCGCCTTTAGTGCATCCCACAGAATTGTAGGAGAAACTTCCTCATTATTATTTTCAGATAAATAATTCTTAATATCATCTGTAATTTGATCCCTCATTGGGATTAAGATATTTGTATTTAACCTCCAAGAGGTGTCTCTTTTTTCTTCACTAAACATTGCTTCCAAATACAGCGGAGCATGATCTGATACATCCATGACTCCTATTTTACAGCTGACCACTTTATGCAAATCGTTTTGATACATAAAGAGATAATCTAATCTAGAGTAATAATTATGAGGATGGGAGAAAAAACTATAATCTCTCTCTGTTGGATTCAATTCTCTCCAAACATCAAGGAGCGCCATCTCTTCCATTGTTGCTTTGACATTCTTTGTTGTTTTATTTAGCCCTGCAATCTGTGGATTGGATGTATCTACTGACGGGTTAAGACGGATATTCAAATCACCCCCCAGAACAAGAATGCCTTCGGCTTCCACAGTAATTAGTTCAAAGATATGTTTGTAGAATTTCCATTCTGATCATGGAGGAACATATGAATGTCATCAAAGCACCCTGCAAATAACCTTTAATCAATACAAATCTCCCCTCCTTATCCTTCTTTTCCTTAACACATTCAAAATTCAATCTGTTTGAAATCAGTATAACTACACCTCTTTTTGAACTTTGTGAACAGGAGGAAGAAAACTGTTTGTATTTCCATTTTTTAAGTTTGTCATGCTCTGTCGGTGGCATATGTGTTTCCTGGAGTAAGGCTATGTCTATTTTTTCTTTTTTTAATTTTGACATAATTTTTCGTCCTTTTGATGGGATTCCCCAAACCATTCACATTGTATGTTACAATTTTAATTGGCGTAATACCCTGCATAGTTTAAGAACGTCATCATCCCCCGTAAGCACAATATAGTCACCAGTACACCTCCGCAAACAAAAACAGAACTAATAATGAACATCAGAACAAGTAATAATAACAAAACAAACAAAAGTAAATGGATCTCCAAAAAAAAGGCCAATATATTGGCCAAGGGTAAAGGAAGGGCTGGTCCGTCTTTTGTGGTGGAGCGCCCTCTTCGGCTTGCAGGCCAGTACCACGTGAGTCTGTAGGCTCCATGTTGTAATAAGTTACCCGACTACACAAATATTTCAAGCCCGCCCCTTAGAAACAAAAATGCAGCCTCGAGAAAACTCAGAACAGTTTTCAACCACAGGGAAAATAAATATTGTAAGGCCAAGTCTTGTTTTAAAGTTTACCTCAATTACGTAGTTTATAAACAGTATTTATCCTGTGTCATCCCGGTGTCGATATGCCTGGAGTCGCTCCCTATAACCTTGCTTCAGGCCACGTCGCTTCTTTTTCCCTTTCTTCCACTCGGTTGCCATGATAGCTGTTGGATTTCTTCAAGGAGTAAGACCGGTTTCTTAACAACAGCCACTGCTATTCCCCGCACCATATCTTCTGTCGCTTCGTGTGCCGAGTTGTACAGTACGTCACCGTGCCATCGCTGTAAAATACTCTCAGCTTAAATGGAAATGGTGTTTGGAAACGGATGTTTTTCCCCGGAGTGCTGCTTTCGCTGCGGCGTATTCCTTTCGTCTCCGTTGTACCTCCGGAGCATAATCGTTGTCCAAATATATTCTCTGTCCTTGAAAATCGAAACCCTTTGCCCCCCAAGCTTTCTTGAGAATATCTTCCTTTGTCCGGTAGCTTGCAAACTTGACCACGAATGATCTTGGTGAAGCATCGGCTGGAGGCTTTGTAGCCAGCTCTCTCGATAGCTAGTGTTGGAGGCGAGGGGAGACCTAGGCCTTTTTCGAGTAAAGTGTCAACAAAGTTAATCACGGATGGCGATCCCTCCTCGGCTCCCTCTTTCACACCATATATTCGGACATTGTTAAGGCGCGAGTGCCCCTCCAAGGCCATTAGCTTAGAGTGAGTTTGGGTATGGAGGTTTGCTAGCTCGATTAGCAACTCCTCCGTTGACAGAAGACGTGTTTCCACCGCCTCAATCCTTCCTTCTGCTTCGTCCATTCTTCCACCGATACCATTCATGTCCTCTCTCATTGCATCCATTTGTTCCTTGTTGTCTTTCCTAAAATCCCGTAGCTCCTTAAGTATTTGGTCAAATTTAGAATCGTAGTCTTCAGCGTTAGCATCGTGCTCGTCCTCCATGTTGCTACTAGCTTGCGACATAACTTCGTCGTCTCCCTCGAGTTGCTCCTTAGGTTTACGGCTAGGTTTCTTAGGGTTTCTTTACTGAATTGAACAAATATTTTTCGATTTCGAGTTATTTTGGGATGTTTTTAAAATTTGTAGTCGGGAGCTCTCTCACTACGGTGTGTTCGCCTCGCCCTCCAGACCGGAAATCCAGAATCTACACTGTTTAAAAAAAAAATTGCTTACGGAAGATCAGTCGGACCTAAGTCAAAAAGAAATAAGTAAAAGAAAAGAAAAGAAAAAAAAACTGTCGGGAGTGTCTGAGCTGTATATACTCACAAACAGATGTGACAAAAACAGAACATTCTGAAAAAGAGGGTGCTTCAAAAAGTGAGAAATAGATCAATTTCCCTATATAAATAGAAGAAAACAATTTCCTTTCAAAATTATGTACAAATAAATGATGTGTAAAAAGGGACACAATTGCCTGTATTTGTAAATAGATAGATAGATCTGCTGCTGCAAATACTTTATTTATTTATGTGTCGTCCTTTTTAGTATATTGTAAACCAAGACATTCTGTGGGGGAAATACTGTGCATCTAGTTATCAAACATTTGTACAATATCAATTTCATGAACTTGCAGCTAGTTTTCTTACATTTATGTAAAAGTGACCCTGCCAGTTGTGAAATGTGTCGATAAACTCGTCCCTGTGAAAAACTGGGACGATACAAAAATATTAGGAATGTTTGGAAAGAGTTTGGACACAACTAACATTTTAATGTAGTGGCTTCCTCTTCGCCTTGAATGCATCTTTACATCTGTAAATCCATTTATGCAGTTGTTCTGTATTATTTATCTTCATACCCTTATAGTTTTAAAGTTTCAGTTTGCTTTTTTCTCTATCAGTAGTTTTATGTTTCATGTTGCACGTTTGCGCCGAATACAATTCTTAGTTGGTGAGCCTGTTCACTGACAACGGCAATAAAATCCTATTCTGATTCTGAGTCTTTATTAAAGCAAACACTGATGGGATCTGAGTGAAAGCGCTCCGTCCTGCAGCGCGTGCAGAACAGACGTCAGATCTTTTGAGTCCCAGACAGAAGCGCCTGGTGATACTCTGGTAATCTGAATTTTCTTACATATGAAATACAACTTCTTTTTTTTCCCTAAAGGATTTTAGAAATCTCGTACAGTATCTTGGATGTATTTAGTATTTTTTTATGGTGGCCAAAGAGCCACTGCTCTTTCACTTCGAGAGGAGCCAGCTGAGGTGGCTGGGGCATCTGTTTTGGAGCCTCCTGGTCACGTCCTTCGGGAGGTGCTCCAGCCATGTCCCACTGGGAGCTGGCCTGGTGTCACTTTGGGGTCCCCTCAGAACAGCTGGAGGAGGTGTGGAAGTCTGGGCATCTCTGCTCAGACTGCGGCCTCGGATAAAGCGGAAGAAAATGGATGGATGGGTTCGAAATAGCCTGGGAATCCCCATGCTGTTGTCGGCGCTCAAATAATTTCAAACTGCACAACAGCCTGGGGACCATGGCCGACATTTTTGCATGGATTTGGGGACCAATCACGGAAAGAAGAGGGACGGCAAGACGATGACGCGCTATTCTACATATGGAAGCTTGTAGTCTGTTTACGGATACTTTAAAAAAAAAAAATACTTACGGATCCAACATGACAGCAGCAGACGCGACGCCATCTTTCGATCAAGCTTTAGACCGTGTTCTAAATAGTTTAGCTCGAAAGACATTCGTAGTGCCCAATAAACGGCTATGGACAATCGTAAACCACACCTGTCCTATGAGAAAATGAATGGGTGGTCCCCAGACTAAATATCACTTGTGGTATCTTGTCTAGGTTCGAAGTTCAATACATCAGAATATAAATGATGTATTTCGCATTCCTTCTGATGGTAAATAAACACAAATGATAATAATAGAAAGATTTAGTATAAGACTGGAAAACGTCCCTTGAAATTACAAGTTTTCGTATAAATCTATGAACAAACTGATGCACCGCAAAAACTAAACACCTTATTGTGGAGATTATTTGTGTCCTGAACAGCAGAGTCTCCCATCCTCAAACATGTACTTAATGTGAAAACTGAACTTTAGGATAATCCATGATCAATTCTTATTATATTTAAAGTAAGTACTTCCTGGCACTGGCATGGAGAGTTCATTGCGACCTATTTTGATTAACTCTTGATTTGTTTACAGCGGCGGATGAATTACGACGGCTTCAATCGGACTAAAATGTTGTGCGGAGTAACAAAGGCACTGCACTCTCTCTGATGGGTGTCGCTGGGAGTGGTGGGGTCAGCCGGGGTCTCTCTCTCTCTGCTTCGCATGTGCTTCCATTGGACTCGGCCCAAACTCCCGCGGCTCGTGCCAAATTTACAGCCTTTCAGAGCCGCCGGCGCGCACAGCTCAATACCTCTCATCGGCGAGGCTTGTTTGGCCCCGTGCCACAAAGAAATGAAAGCTGAAAATGCATATGAGCGCTACACGCACAGTTATGTATTGACCCCCGCACAGTCAGCCCGCGCACTTTGTTTCTAAACTTCATTCAGTCGGGCTTTCAAGACTAACATCCAAACCGTTGGAGGGCGTAGGGAAGTGAAGCTGCTGCTGCCAAAAGCTGCTGGCGCTGTTGGCCTCATGTGTTCTGTTGATCATACTGTATGTCACGAATCAATGAGGTGGGGGAAAGTAACGTCAAGGACTTTTTAGCTTAAGTGTTACCTTGGAGAAGGGGTGAAAGTAGCTTTTTTTGTCTTGCCGGTACTATGTCATATAGATATAAATAAATAATATAGCCAGGCCTCTCCCGGAACTGCCACCTCTCCCGGAACCGCCACCTGGAGTGGTTTGAGGGAGAATACTTTAGTAACGTATTCCACTGCTTAGTCCAAACGGAGTACTGAATTCTGAATACTTAGAATACTTTCACGTTGATTTTCATAATGTTAATGCATACATGCGGCATATGATTAAGAAGATGTTTAGGCTATTGTTACATGCCTGTTACCAACTTATTTACCACTAATGTGGAATGCAAAAAAAGCACTTTGCAAATGCCCACAGGACAGAGGACAGAGCTAAACTTTTCCCCGGCCATTTTGACCCTTTTTGTCTTCTTAATGTTATGAAACTGAAATTTAATGAACGAGTACTTTGATGTATTCCTTTAATATTACTGTATTCAGTAACTGTACCTGAATACAGTTACCCAAAATGAGTATTCTAAATATTCTAAATACATGTTGTGGTGTTACGCGTTAGTAACACGAAAACTCCGGTTCCCATGATTCCTTGCGAGTTACGCATGCGTGGTTGTAGAACAACAATCTGTTTTGGAGTCCGCACTAGCGTGATGTACAGGCCTGCTGTAGCTAATTGTTGTTAATAAAAATACAAGTTTATTCAACACACCTCTGCTGTTCATCTGCATTAGAACAGACATAACACATGTATTCAGTTACTACCAACACTGAATATAGCAGTGTTTTCATAACCAGATCTGTTTCAACGGCATACACATATGCATTAGTTCTTAATTAAATTCCCACAACTTTACTTTCACACGTGTCATCTGTGGACCAGTAACAAATACCCAAAACGATTTTGAAAGAAAATCAAAACGGAGATAGGAGAGTATTTGCATCTATCTTTAGATCCTCATGTATGTCATGCCTTTCACAACAAAGGCTTTTGCTTTTATTTTGTAAGGCCAACAGGAAGCGCTCAGTTCTTATTATGCTACTTGACAAACAGGGAACTTTAGAAATATTTACCGTTGTTTTGGTAAAGGATTTAACATTTCTAAGACATGGATAAACAGGACATTTGTGACGCGTTCCACAACTGCAGAGAGAGATTGGAGAGGGAGAGGCGGCGGACCCAGCGCGGATTTGTTCACTTCTCCTTTTTTCACAGGTAAACAATGTCTACACGCTGTGAAAGTGTCCCGCGAAGGAAAACCAGAAAAGCCAAAAGAGCCTTTAGGTGGAGGAGCGCATGTGAGCCGTGGTGCTGACGCCGTTACCGTGTGTGCAGAAAGTTCAGGGACAGAGCAGATGAGATCCACTCTCTGCCGAGTCTTATATTTCATTTAAGTGGCTGAACTTCAACGCGTTTGAGCTCACGGTGTAATACTATTGACAGACATACGGCATTTTTTTTTTAGTATTAATAATTTGGATTGTTAAAATTCTTTGAAAAGTCACTGTACAATTGTTAACAGTTTTTCACACTGATTGCCTTTGCTATTTTTCAAGGTTTGTTGATGCACTTAAACTAAAAACAATAAAAATATATTTTGCAAATATACTTACATTTAGCAGTTATTTTGTGTTATTTACTCAATTGTAATTCGAGTCTTTTAATACAATAGTTGAAGTTTTTTTATTATTTTTTACTGTTGGTTCTGAGAGAGAGGAAGTAGGAGGAGAGAGCAGCTTCTGAACAGAACAACAATCTCATCTTGTGCCTCAGATCGTTCTTTATTTTATTATCAATCAGCCCCACAATCATGTACCAATGAGGTCAACAAGCGACAGTTTTGAATGATTTAAAAATAAACCTTATGCTCCCAGTCATTCTCAATAGTTGATGTTGTTTTCATAAGCTCCTGTTTTCAACCGCAGCCCGGCAAAGAGGGTGAAATGAGGGAGATAAACAGTTATGATGGGTCGGCCCATTAGTCCGACGTCTTATTATTCCGAAAATGTCCCATTGAGTAGGGGTTGAAAAATAAAATTAGGTTCAGGGAAGAGTCCACTGACCTTAAGGTTAGGGCCAGTGGTTCTATATGGGTTAAAGATGTCGGACTAATGGCACCTCTGTTCAATGGTAAATTTTTGGAATAAAGAGACGTCGGACTAATGGGTTGTCGGACCAATGGCATGGCACAAAGTAGTGCCCCTTTTGATTTTGGTGCCCCTGCCCCTCTGTAGCTCTCTGCACTGCCTTGCTGGAATCTAACTGCACAAGGCTGCACACACTGCTAGTCCAGCGCGGATGACAAGAGCGCTAACTTTATAGGCTTTTTCCCTGCCATGTCTCGGCTTAAAATTGTGGGTTTATTTAATTGACATTTTTTATGCAAAGTCTTTTTTCAAGAAACAGGCCCTTCGGAGAACTTCGACGTCCACGCAGTAAGTGCTCTTAAGGCCTTACCATATAGTACCCCTTTTTATCCGCTTAGAAAATCGACATGTTTTTGTGTGACTAGACTTGGATCGTGTAACTTCTCATGTAACCATATTTAAACAGGGAAACATGGAAGAGCTTGGTCGCTTCTTACTTCACCCCCATTTGGCCCCATAGAAGAGAGGAGGAGAGGCTAAAATCTAACAACATCTTTGGTCTTTTTGCGTGACTGAACGCACGCACAAATAGCAGACAGGTACGTATCAACTCGTCTAAGCTCAGGTAAGAACATATCTCAGTATAAAAGTATAAAAACGGTGGCCTGTTCCTTTAAGGGGATTTTAGTTATGTTCTATAGTCATTAGTCAATGAAAAACAAGTTACCATTTTTGGCTTATTCTTTGGGGTTTTAAATGTAATAAATCAGGCTAAGAACGAGATATCGGGCAGCTCCAGGATTCCAGATGTTGCCACAGATGGAGAAAAAAAAACATGAGAAAAAGGTACCACTTAAATGTGCTTCTCTATTTGCAAGTGAGAGATCACAAGTTAAGAGTGCAAACCGGCCCAATAAGGCCGATTAGCCGGCAGCGTTACGGTCTGTGTAGAAGGAGCTCTGTGAACATTCAGAGCACAAACGCTGCAGTGGCTAATGGGCCCGCTCCTCTCTCCTCAGCCGTAAATGCACGAGGCTCAAAGATTATGTTCGGTCCACGCTTTGTTCTGACCTTTGATAATGAGGCGCCTTTTCACACCTCGGCACCCAAGTGTTTCTTCATCACGCGGCATTCGTCCTCACTTTTCCGCACTTTGCTCTTTCAAAGGCAGCCTGCACGGGACCAAAGGACGACAGAGGGAGGATATTTAAGCTTTGTGACCGCAAACCAGATGAAAAGAAACAATGCTGCCTTTTTGGTGCCCAAACCGAACCAAGAGTCAAAGCAGCCTTACTTTCTGGGTCGCAATTTCTGTGTGTGTGTGTGTGTGTGTGTGTGTGTGTGTGTGTGTGTGTGTGTGTGTGTGTGTGTGTGTGTGTGTGTGTGTGTGTGTGTGTGTGTGTGGATTTATGCACACCAACAGCAAATGGTTCAATGGCTGCTTATATCTACTTTGAGTTTGACTTTCTCCAGTCACCCACCATGTCCCAGCTCATCCTAAAACTTGTCCAACTCTAAATACTGTTTGAAGTGGTCGCCCCATGGAGGAGGGGAGAGCAAAAGGGAGCGAGAGGAGAGCCGGGATTAGGAGCAACAAGGGAATCAGATGGAAAGAATCCAATCTCCAATTGTTGGCTTGAATTTCAAGGGTTTGCTGACCAATCCTATGGCGGTATCATTGTGAACATGCGGGTCTTACACAGCTATGTCCACGCTTGACATGAGAACGCGAGAGTTGAAATGTAAACTATTGTTGATCTTTTATGGAAGCAACAATGAAATACCATCCATCCATCCATCCATTTTCTTCCGCTTTATCCTTGTCTGGGAGCAGACAAGGCTGCTGGGAGGCAGCAGTCTCAGCAGAGATGCCCAGACCTCCCAATCCACGCACACCTCCTCCAGCTGTTCTGGGGGACCCCGAGGCGACACTAGGCCAACTCGGAGACATAGTCCCACCAGCGTGTCCTGGGCCTTCCACGAGGCCTCCTCCTACTGCCTGGAACACCTCCCGAGGGAGGCGGCCTTTTTTTTTTGCCATGATATCAAAATCGGTATTGATAATTGAGTTTTATTTTCAGTATCAAAATTGAGTTAGTAGTATTAATAGTATGATGGAGTCCGAAAAGCTATAAGTGTACACTGACAGCAGCATGTGAGTGACGGTGAGGCAGCGAACGGGGGTCTGGTGGTGGGCCGAGGGATCTGCTGACCGTCCACTCTGAGTTGGGGCCATTCCATCGCACAGACCCACCACCGGTCAATCCCACCGCCTGCCGACGCACACGCTAAGGACACTGGACAGCAGAATGAGCCAAACTAATGATTGGGTGTAATGCGGAGTCCCCTGTTCCCATCCGCGCTTGCTCACCGCTGGACTCATTACGCTCTGGCCCTGGCCTGAAAGTGCCTGCACACCACTGGCACCGTGCCCTGCCTGGCACTGAGCCGCCCAGAGCAGGGAGGGCCACAGTCTTACAGTGAGCGCAGAGTTTGTATAACCAATGAACCTGTGGTCAAAGTCCTTTCAAAAGGCTATCCTTTCACGCCTTTTTACTGTCAGAGAGAGACAAACGAGTGACTAGCTTCCAGGTGTAACAAAGAACTATGAAAGTCTTCTGGCGACTGACAGATGTTTGAAACTTTCCGTGTGCGTGGAAGTGCTGCTGGTCAAGAGGGGGTTAACTCTGTGGTTTTGAACTTTCACTGATAGATTTAGATCAGTTGCTGTCTGTGAAAAGCTTTCTGTTATCCCCAATATGGCACAGAGAGTAGAGAGGGTCGGCGGTTCAAATCCCGCAGGTGCACCTTGTTGTTGTGTCCTTGGGCAAGACACTTCCCCTCCATGCCTCCAGTGTCTGCTTATAAAATACCTGTATACATGTGACCATGTATCTACCATTAATAAACGGATTGGAAAATAAGAGTTTAATCTCACTCAGAAGTTTGAATTGTTTGCTTTTTGTTAGTTTTTTTATAATGATTTTAAATTAGCACATTTGCCGTAAATGACCGCTCATACAGCCGCTGTGTCACTACAAGGTCAAACACACACAAATATCAATTTTTTTCCAAATAAAAAGTTCCATAAAATGACATAACATGAAGTTAAATGCACACATTTATACAGCACTTTTCTATCTTCTTTTTAGACTCAAAGCCCTTTACATCAAGGAAAGCACACTCTCATTCACACACTGTATGTCAGACACTGGAGGCAAAGGTGGGTGAAGTGTCTTGCCCAATGATAATGTGCACTTTGAAGCGCCAACCCTCCGGTCACAAGGTGTCCATTTATGAATGAACACATATGGAACTATGTTTTAAACAAAAGAAGGTGAAATAGATATATCCGCCTTTTGCTTTGATTACTGCTTTGCACTTTGGACATTTTCTCAGTGAGCTTCACAATGTCGTTTGGACTTCACAGACTAATGTCTTCAATCACACAATGTAAATAGTGTTGAAAATAAAGACTTTAAGTGTTCCCAAACTTTTAACCAGTACCGTATATTCCACTAATGTTCTTTGCCTATTTTGTATCAGTGAGAGATTTTTTCAACTTCTCTACTTTTAACGGGAAAAATGACATGGCAAAAAATGTTTTTTCCCCTCCTCATATAGATCATACTGCATTTTTTAGATGTTGCTGATTCATGAACTTTAACATTTTTTACTGAAACCTAAGCTGAAACAAAAACAAATGCTTTCCTCCAGATTCATCAATAAACAAAAAGCTTCCATTTCCTCGTCCAACCTCCCAAACTAGGTGCGGTTTCTACCAAAAATGTGGCTGTAACGCCTCATTTACGGGGTCGGCCCATGAGTCCGACAACCCATTAGTCCGACGTCTCATTATCACGAAAATGTCCCATTGAGTAGGGTTGAAAAATAAAATTAGGTTCAGGCAAGAGTCCACTGGCCTTAAGGTTAGGGCCAGTGGTTGTATATGGCTCTCTAATCCACAACACAACTGGGTTAGAGATTTCGGACTAATGGCACCTCTGCTTAATGGGACATTTTCTGACTAATGAGACGTCAAATCACACATTCTAGTTTACACAGTGTCCGTACGTCTTTAATCCGTCTTGTAATAATGTAGCCTTTTAATCACGTGTAAGTCACTAATGCCAGCTTTTTTTGTTGATGTTGTTAAAAATAAAATATGAGAGATTATATCCATTCCTAGATTTGAACTTCATTTTTTTAGGCAATGCTCAGTGTTAATGTGTTTACCTGCACCACAAGAAACATCACATGGAGCCGCCGTTGGTTTGTGTCCTCTCCTCTGCTTACTCCACTCCCATCTCCTTGCCTGTTCTCCTCTGTCTTCCTCTCCATGTCTCTGTCCTCGGCTCCATGTCTGTATTCCTCTCTCCTTTCTTTGTCTGTACTCTTCTGTCCCCTCCCCTTGTCAGTTGTCCTCTGTCGTCCTCTCCTTGTCTCTGTTTTCCTCCAATCATCACCAGCCTCATATCCAAAATCTGACGCTGTGCTCTCGGTCCCCAGAGTATCAGATCGTAGCGAGTTTGTGTGAGAGAAAAAGAAAGCCGGGCCGTGCGATGGGTCTCAGTGCAGTGACGGGATAGAGATCAGGCTTTAGCTCGCTCATTGTGGCTCAGTATGACCAGAAGAGAGTGAGGAGAACTTCCAGGAAAGTTTGGAGTTTTTGGAGTGGCGTTACACTGTTTATTGTCCCACCGAAACACGGAAAAGCAGTTCCCCTTTCACATTAATGTTAAAACTAGGCAATTATCCAGTGTTTTTCCCTTTATCGGTTATATGGTTTGTAAGAGGCGTGTATGGTTTTAGGCTGTCAGTATGAAACCAGCTCTAAAGTCATGCTTGATGAACTAAATTGGTTATCAGCGCTGGACAGAATACTCTATTCACTATTCACTATTACTATTACTAAACATTATAACTAATAATTGTTGTTTTCAAATACCATTTAATAATCTGTCATTCAGTACGGATACACATAATTATACAGTAACACATTAACACCAGACATGCCACAGCCAAGAAATGTATTCTCCAAAAAAACAATCCAACGGCCTGAAAAGAACATCCTCTTATTGAGCGATGTGCACATGGAATGTATGAGCAGAAAAAACAATTACATTTAAACTGCAAATAAAACCATATTTATCAGCTTGGACAGCACTAAATTCAAATAGTGAAAAGTCAGTCTGAAAAGGCATATAGGTTTATGATTGTGGCGGACCGTGGTCTGTAGTGCACTGCAACTCTATGTGTGCAAACTGCATGAAAAGGTCAAATAGAAAATGGATATAGATGAATGGTGTGTAGAACTTTGCATCCTGACAGTCTGGAAATGAAGTACTAGCTGATATGAAAACTGTAAACTATCTCTGCTTATGAAAACTGAATATGAAATTTCTGGACATGGAGTGCATAAACAAGATTTTGAATTCTGTACCGAGGATGGTAAATGGTAAATGTTTTAATGTATATTGTTGTTTTAATTAACCTGTTAACCATTGTTGGGCTCATTGGCATTGTTGTCACAGACACCATGAGTGACAATAACACAACACTAAATATAATATGCTCTTTGTTTTCAGTCTGTCACAGAGCGACAAGTGAAGAAAGAAGTCATGGAGACTCTGCAATAGAATGAACTTCATACATGTGCTCTACAGTTAAATGCTGTTGAAAACATACACATTATATATATATATATATAAAATCTCATGTAGAGTCATGGTGGATCATGACTAAAAAAATGAGTTCCAAGTTCACTCTACTAATATGGGTCTGTCCACATCAGTCCTGCTCCACCATGACTCGGACTCACATTACACATGACTCTACAGCAGATACACGTGTTCATAGTAATTCAATCTGAGTAAATATGATCTCCAGGCCTTCACTAGCTCTTCTCTGAGCCCCTGGTATTTCTCTAGTTTCTCGTGTTCCTTTTTCCTGATGTTGAAGTTGCTAGGTATTGCTATGTCAACCACCATGGCTTTCCTCTGCTCCACGGCTTTCCGTATTTTTGTGTTTTAGATAGTAAATTAGTCTTATATAGTAGCTTTCCAGGCTGTTTACATTTCTTTTCACTGTATCTATGAATTACTGAAGTTTCTGCATTTAATTCTTCCATCCAGCAGAAGTTTGAAGTTCTGTCTAAAGCAGAATCTCCATGACTTCCTTCTTCACCTGTTGGTTTGTGACTGACTGAAGTGCAATGTTTGCCTGGCTCTGCCATACTATTTGCCTGTCCATTCCACGCAGGGAAGTTAGTCTGGTCACGGAGCAATGGGAGCAGTTTGAACGGGTGGGCCTAACGCGCACAGATGAAATAAGTGAAATAAACCAATTAGCGGACGTGACGACGTCCAACTCACAAAATATGAACTGAATATAAACTCACGAGCACGCGGCGGCATAATTCTTGACTACTTTATCCATGATTAGTTTTGGCTAATGTTAATGTTGTTAATTGAACCAACAACATAGCGGTGCAGCGAGTAACGTAACCTTGTCAATTCTCTGTGACGGTCGTGATTGGTTCGGCTAGGCCTTAGCCGCCAATCAGCAACATGTTTACCGTGTATGTCCAGAACCACCTTCCTTCACGCAGAAAAGAAGTGGGTGTGGTTTATCAGGCTAGAGCAGGGGTGGCCAACTAGTCAGAGACCAAGAGCTGAAATTTTCAACCTTGATCCTGTGAAGAGCCACAAAGGCACCGACCATTCGCGAGATCCAGGGACGGTAGTTTAATGTGATTAAATGTAATGTGACCGTTATATTTAATCACAATAAACTATAACTTTATGCCTGGCCTTTCTCTTTTCTTTTCAATAATTGTATTAGATTTAATGGTTTTACTCCTCACCAAGATTGAAATAAATGTATAATAAATAAACTGACATTTTGTGCTGTTCTGCTCTGACTGGGACAGAATTAGATTTTTTTTTTTTAATGCTTGAGTGTGTTAGTGTGAGGGGCCTGCCCACTGAGCCCCTGCTCTGGTTCGCCCCTGGCCTGTGGCTCAGTGCCTGCAGCTTGGTGCTGACTGGACTGTGCAGAGAACGCACACTAGGCTGCACAAAGTTCATAAACTTTAGTCAGGAGCCTCTGGAGGACGTCTGAGATTCTGTTTTATGTTGCATTTGTTACAGTTACAGCACATGTGACAGAAAAGTCAATGACTTTGCGTATTTCCACGTTACGATGTCGCGCTTCGCATCATATGCTTCATAAGAGCTCGGCTTTTTTCCATTTCCTAATTTTGATCTTTTTCTGTGAATATGAGGCCAAATTTCATCAAATAAAGAGTAGGCTAACCAGAAGCTGATCCCAGTGCCACAGTCTGCCTGACTGTTGTTTAACCTACATCCCGCTTTGAGTGAAGCTGCTGCACGGGCACCTTTTACAACCCGCCTCGAAAAGGAGAGAGATACAGACTCTCATTCATGTGTGTAGAGATGGGAAACAGGGTCTGTAGGACTATGGTTGGATTTTTGATTCTTAAAGACTGTTACAGTTTATGGGAAAGATGTACCAATTCTTTTGCAAAGAGCCACATTGTATAAAACATATCCAATCATGCAAAGCGCTGCAGTCTGATTGGCTGAGAGCCGCATGTGGCTCGAGAGCCGCGTGTTCGCCACCCCTGGGCTAGTGCAATGAGGCCTCAGCTTGTTTGCTGAAAGCAACAAACACATTTTTGTATTTAGTGTCATGTTACTCTGAAGAGAGTGACTTCATACTGACTCAGAGTTGGTTGGACTCTTGATATTCACTATTATTGCTTTACTGATGAAATAAATGTGTGTCCGTGTTTAGTTTTAGCGGGAAATGAATAGATAAGACATTGTCTGAACAAAACAACAATGCAAAAGTTTTATTCAAGATAATTAGCATACTCATTTGCATATGAATGGTTGGAAGTGGTCCCTGATCAGGGACAATGGTCCTGAAGAGGCTACATGTTGAACCCCAAGAAGAATAGCGACAGTTTGGCTGCGCTAATGAGAAACCTTTCTATAAAACAAAATAAAACATAATTGCCCAGCCCAGGAGGCGCGGTTCCTGCCCCTCCAGGAGGAGCCATGGGGGCTGGTGCAATGAGATATGGGCAGCTCCAACAGCTGCCCCCACGACCCGACAACGGACAAGTAGAAGAAGATGGATGGATGCCCAGACCTAGAAATGTAATCAAATAACTTACTTTCCTTTGGCCCATATCACTCGTTTTACAGAAGAATCTGTCCAGGTGCCGCTGTTAGTGTTAGTGAAATAAAAGTTGTATCTTTGAGATTCCCTGGTTGCCTCTCTAAATGCTGTGTAGGCGGCTGGCCTGATTTCAGAGTGAACTCATGCATACGGCGCTGCACATGAAGAATATTTAAGCGGAGGATGTATATGCTTTCCGTTGATGTGTGTCATGGCTCTCCGCTGTGGCTGTCTTGAACATCCCAGACATCTTCGCCCACAGTGTGTGATCCTGCCAAAGCCTGCAGCATCAGCACTGGCCCCCAGCCAGCCCCTCTGTCGGCCCGGGGGCCCCGCCGTGCGGCCCCCGCCGCTCTGCCAAGGTCAAGTGTGTTTAGCTCCACTTCAGCTCACAGGCCTGGCCGGGCTGGCAGTGAGCGAGGCGGAGTGGGCGAGACGGAGGGGAACATGGACACATGAACAACACACAAGCTACAACGCGGGGAACATGACTTTTTACGCAAATCCCAAAGTTTCCACGGCAACTTGTGGAAACTTGGCTCGCAGCGGCTGGGTCTCCGTCCAACAAGAACTGGATCCTTTTTCATGGCTGAGGAAGAAAGGAACCCAACAACTGACCACTCTAAATAAAGACGAGGGTACAATACGATCACGGGAGCAAGAGGGTTTATACAGGCTGAGGCAAGTCAGATTGAATGCTTTTTAATGCTTTTTAATGCTTTTTAATGCACAAACACTCCATTTTAATGCCACAGATGAGAAAAAAATAAAGGTGCATATTTCATTCCTGAAGATTGGCAAGCCTTTCATCAATCAGAAGAAAGAGAATTGGACAAAACAGGAAACGTTTGAGCAAAAAAAGTGGTGAATGTCAGGCAAAACTGCAACTGATTATGTTTTAACCTCTTAACCCCCACCTGAACCGAGGACATTGTCTCCAGTTTGGCTTTACGCAAATCTAAAAGTGCAAAGAAAGCAAAGAAAAAAGTGACAAAAGCGTGCCAGAAAATCAACAATAACACAACAAAAAGGTGAGAAAAGAGGAGCAACAAAAACATGACAAAAACAATAATCAACATAAACACGGCGACAACGTGACAAAAAACTTACGACTAGTTTTGTAGGCCTTTCAAATTAGACATTACACTGTTGTGCTCTGGTCAAGAAGCTTTTAGATTGGGGTAAAGCTGAACTGGAGAATATTGAGCAATGTCACCATTTTCCAAGAAATTTTGATTGAACTGCTTGTTTAATGACATTTAAGGCCTTTTTTTTTTTTTTTAAACAAGGAAAGTCCCACTGAAATTAGGAATCTCATTTCCAAGGGAGTCCTGGGCCCAGAGGAGACACTATTGTACATGTTTTAGTGATAGGGGAGAATTGGAGTACCGGGAGGAAACCTACGCAGACATGGGGAGAACACGCAAACTCAGTGTGGAAAAGTGGCAACAATTTACACAGTGTATGACAGATGACATTTTTATTTGGGCCGCGGCTTGTCGTCCTAAGGTAATGGTGGGTCACGAAGCCGTACCAGTCTAAAATATCTGGAAAATGATTTCATAATCCTGAAACACTGCGCTTGTATCAACATTGCTGGAATGAGTAAAAAAAACAATAGCGGCAATGATGGAAGCAATAAGGGGAATTTGGCCGATGGAAATAGTTACTAATACAGCCAGTCCTCCAGGATTTTGGTGCGAAAGGTTTTTTTTTTCAGCTTAAATCAATATATTTTTACATCTTAATCAAACTTCTCTTATGCATGTTACATCAGTTTAAACCAAAGAGACTCTGGGGAAACAGAAAAGACTTATAAAACTGTTGTTATTTTAAATAGACAGATAGATCAAAGACAGGCCCCTGATAGTCGCTGTGAGGCTCTGAGTCACACACCCCTGATAAAACACAGCCCTGAATGAGACTCCGAGGAGAACAGAGCAAATGGACGAGTGGCTCCGGTTCAACAGAACTGTGACACCTAAAGAAAGCACCAGCCCCTCACACAAACGCCACCACATCACGGGGGGAAGAAGCATTTAGTCAGATAAAGTCTATCGCCAAATCAAGATCCAGTAGCAGAGAAACGAAACTCGAACAGAGGGCGTAGGAGCACACAGCGGCACTCGCTGTAAAGTCAGACCCTGGCGAGTGAGAGGAGGCGGAGAAAAGAGGCAAAAATCTTTGCTGTTGCTTCCGTCTGAATGACTTAATCCCTCTGAAGGGCTGGACACCACTTCCTACACGCAAATATAACAAGTAAAATCGATTTAACTGATCAGGAACTCGCTTTAGTTGCAGGCAACTATAACTATCATTCATAGTTGCGATCGCAACATCGTGAAATCCAACACCACTACCTACTGATGATCATAATGACAGTTACGGGAATTTGTTTTTCTATCTCTTTTATGACACATCAGTATATATCAGACTTTTCTGTTTTCTCTTGTACTTTTTTATTTTATTTTAAAACAAACAAAGAAAACCACCTGTGTTGTGTTTCTCTGCAGGCCTTTGCCCTGAGAGCAGACTATGTGATTACTTGGATCGTTATTCCATGCACTTACAATAGCTCGATGGCCGTGAATGTTCAATGGTCAATTGAATTTGAACAGTGGCCATTCACGGCCCACTGCACTAGCTCCTGAAGAGCTTCACCTGCAGATAGAGAGATGACTAAAGGATATAGAGAGACAAGTCTGAAGGGCAAACACTGCAACAACTTTGGAAACCATTAGGGGTGTAATGATATGTTTTTTGATCGATTCGATACGCATCAATTTGAGGTGAAACAATTCGATGTAAAACGATATATTGTTGTTTTTTTGTAGCGATACGATTCGATCGATACAGCAGATTTTCGATATGATAATCCAATACATTTAACATTGGATTTTCAGCAAATTAAACAATAATTATTACAAGTAACTGAACATACAGTAAATATAACAGAATGCATTTGCACTGGATGTTCTTTGAAAATTCGATTCAGCTTTGCTGATTGTTGCATCAAACAGTGGAAAAAAAATATTTTTAGTTATAGCATAATCTTTTCTACAGTTTATTTTCAGTTAGAGCCAGTGCTGTTTTTGTGGGATACCTTTAACCTTGAGACCTCTCTTCTTTAGGCTTTACATCTTCTTGAGTGAAGTCACCAAATTCAGCTGTTCAGTGTGTGGTGACAAACCAGGAGCTGCAAAACGTTGCAGGATAAATAAAGGGCCTCTGTCACATTACAACTTACTAACAAAGTTACCTGGTTTTAACCGACAGGTTTCACACACAGACACTGTAGTGTTTATGATATTTTGGACACTGATCGCCTCATCCTCCTGCTGCAGCTACTATCTCTGTTAAACGCATCACCAACAAAATATAACACTTGCAGCGCACCGCCAGAGCCAAAAGCAACAATACCAAGATACTACTAGACTGCATTTTACTTTCTCTGAATGTGTACAGGGACATAAACAACGTCAGTGAGCGCCGCTAGTTTGTCCACAGCCTGAAACTCTTCGACAGACTTCAAACTTTGTAAAATTACGAGCCTTGTCGTATAGTTAAATTACCATGTCTTGCAATGTGACATCTAATAATCTTATGAAACAAAAAGATATCTTGCATTGTACACCCAGCTTTAGACCCAGATCAGAACTTTTTCCAGTGCAAGAGTAAAGTAACACATTCCACGCTGTTGTCCTGTCTTTTGTTTATGACTTGCCAAAAAGTATGCAGCCATGGAAAAGAGATTCCTAATCTCAGTGAGACTTTTGTGTAAATCCTCTACTTTCCGTGACTCTGGCTTGTGCAAATATACTGTGTGACTAGGGTTGCCACCTATGTCTGACAAAAACCTGGACATTTCAGCAACCCAATCAACCCTTTTGCTTACCCAAGACAAAAATTGCCCTTCTACAGCGAAATTGGACATAACCTTATGATGAAGCTTTATTAGTTTTGCTTTAAGTAGTTACTTTAAGTGGTTAATGTCAACAGATGTGTTTACTAATATTATTATTAATACTATTATTTTGCTCTCAATAGTAATATACTTTTGATACTATTCTTTTGCTAGTTATTTATTTAGTTAATTGCTTTACATAATATGTCTAGTCTTTATTATTTGGGCTTATTTCCTACAGTTTTTGGTTGTAGACACCTGGGGGCAGTAGTGGGCACAGGTACAAGGTGATATACAGTATAGGAAGTTTGTTTGCTCATGTGGAATAAAAGAATAATTTCATTTTTATTTCATTTTGCTAAGTCTGTTTGACACTGCTCCTTACATTGTTCAGACATCTCAGGCAGAGAGGAACAGCTTACCTGATTGCTTAGACCAGTGTTTTTCAACCTTTTTTAAGCGAAGGCACATTTATTTCATTGAAAAAATCAACGAGGCACACCACCAGCAGAAAATGTTAAAAAATGTAACTCTGTAGCCTATATTCACAATATAAAGTGCATCCATGCATCGCTAATTCTCTTTAGCTTTAGCTACCTGCAGCCACTTTGTGATATGGAAGAGTTTAATATGGTTACTCTGCCGATCAGCACAGAGACTTGACAATGGCACATTATTTGCAGATAATTATTGATTTGTTTTCAAAAAATATTTTTTAGACCCACTAGCTGAAATTGGATAATTTCCTAAGGCACACCAGACAATATCTCATGGCACACTAGTGTGCCCCGGCACAGTGGTTGAAAAACACTGGCTTAGACAGTGGTGTGTGCTTTGCTTGTGCTGGCCTTTTCTGCTCCTTGTTGCTCTTGGCTAAACACCTCTCTCTGTCAGCTCCTGTAGCATTCTGCCACCGGCCCCCACACTGGCCTCAGCCAATGAGTATGCGCCACGTCATTTATAGCATGCGCACAAGTCTAGCAAGTCTGTGCAGCAAATAATTAGCAGAAATACACATTTTACGCATCATATAGAAAAACATGCAGTGTTCAGGGATTATTTTTTTTCACCCAGGACAGACTATTAAGAAGAAGTGCAATCAGGTAAAACGGGGACAGGTGGCCACACTGTGTGACGGAATAGCCCGTCAGCTAGTGTGGGGAGGCCACGACGCTAACACTCAAGAACACACGCACACTCACTCAGACCGGCTTCTTCTTACCATTCTGTCCGCTTACCACTGTCATCGGTGCACACTTGACCGCTGCTCAATAATTCCTTCATCTATAGTTTTCTCCGAGTTACATTCCCTCATTATACACCTCTCATTCATCGCGTCACACCCAAGCCGAGTGTCTGCGTCTTTTGCACTATATTACATCATATGCAGGGCGCATTCGGGTGACGCCACAGGATGTCATGTGACTTGCCGTTTTTGAACAGAATGATTTGTACTTATTTTTTCTGTTGAATTTTGAATCTTTAGCTAATTTAATATTATATTGTCCTCAGTTATTTGTAACCCACTTCAGAGTATGTACACGCCTAGGTTCGTAGGAGCTGAGAAGTAGAGTAATAACCAAGCAACACAGGTGTAACGTTTTGAAATGTGTAAACTCTTTAGTTCAACAATATTGAAACAGCTTACAACAATGGTGTACCTATGGGTCCAAAATAAAATGAGAATAAAATAAAATAAAATGTCCTTTTTTTGGAAAACGTTCCTTGTGGAAATTGTTCTTAAAAGATCCAAAAGAGTTAAATTCAGAGTTCAAGTCAGTTAGTCAAAAGGGGAATAGTCAAGGTCAAGGGTAAGTGTTCCGAAGGTCTTGTTGGTGCCGGTTTGTTGGACTGACACAATCCTACCACACGATTCCGGATTGGTGTGGTGGAGGTTCACAGTTCACTGAGAAGGCTCGCCATCTATGGATCAATGGTTCACCTGGTATGATTCAAGGACTGGAGCTTCTGGGTCTTCTTCGAGCCTCATGAAAAGACCTGACCTGCATATATATATAGGTATACAGGTTCAGTCCAAGATCTATACAATATCAACTAGTTCTAGTGTTGTCAACATTATACTTCTGTTCCCAATTTTTACAATATAGCTTAGTTCACATAAAGAACAATAGCTATTTTAACAATGAAGTCAGAATATACTATTTTGACTTTGTTATTACAATGAAATATAATTATGTTGACACATTTTTCTAATGAACTCTCTTCTATCTGTTTGAACCCATTTTTTACATAGGATTTTTAGATTTCAAATCAAAATAAATGAAATACAATTTTTAATTGAAAAACATTTCCATGAATTGCAGCATAGCTGCTTTTATCCACTTTAAATAACTTAAAATGATATTTTATATGTCTACTGTATGTAACTTGAACCTTTAGTCTCACAAGGTAAGAATGTTACAAAGCATATTTTTGTAATACATGCCAATCAGTTTACATTTCTCCTTAACCATGAAATAAATTTCTTTTCTCATGTTATTTCTTTAAAACAACAGAAAATGGTCACCTCGTGTTTTTTTCCACACACACAATCATTGAACACATTAGCTTACCAAGAGAGGATTTTCAATATGAGAAGCCAGGACAGATAAAAATGGTTTTGCGATGGCTCTCCAACTTCTAAAACAAAATATACATGTGTTTACATAACGGACTAAATCATATTCAACTGTCAATAAAAACAGACAGGTTTTCATACCTTTTTTCTCCGCTTTTTTTCCTCATGGGAGAACCCAAACCAGCGCTCCCTCCACGTTTTAGCGATGTTAAGCTAACAGAGGTATTTTAGCGCACTACTTCCGGTTTCCCACAAAATAAATTGTAATTTCAAAATAAAACCCATATTACTTATAAACGTAAAATAGGAATAAATAATGATGCAAAATGAATACAAATAACAGGTTAACCCCCTTTTTTAGGCGGGTTACATCTTTTTCAACATTATTCACATAATGGTTTGGTTTGTGTACGAGGAGAAACTTGATTTCCTGTCGTAATTGTTTTGGGGGAGGGGTTCCACAGAGGCAGTGTGGGCCTTTCCGAAATCACTCCCTTCTCCCTACACGCTCGAGATCCTCGAGCCCGCGGAGTGACGTTCTGTCCGAAACAGACCAAGCAGTGAAGGGAAATGGCTGAAAAGCTCCTTCACAGCGAGTCGGCATCGATGCAGACTTAACAGGTGCTTGTTACAATGAACAACTTCAGTTCCATCTTAATTAAGGTGCGTCAAAGTGTTCATTTTAACAACTATACCGTCATATGAACATGTGTTAATGAAAAAGGAAGTGGTAATAAGATCTAATATAATTTTATTGGCCGTAGAAAAAGGCCTCAATACGAGTTTGAAGAGGCTAAAATGTATAATGTAAATATGACAAATCTTAATATGAATGACTTAGTAAACATGTAAGGAGAAATTGCTTTCAGTTAAAAGTATCATCAGTCAAACTAATAATTTTTGCTACATCAGTGGGCTGTGCTGCCACGGTAAAGGGGCGTGTTTGTTCCGTTGGGCGAGGGAGAGTGCATCTGAAAGTCACAGCTCCAATTTCTCTGATGAGGTGCCCTGACTGAGGACTGAGTGGAAGGGGAAGGGAGAAGGGAACGGTTTTGGGAAAGGCCCCATGTGTGTATGGAGGGGAGCTGAGTACACACACAGTAAATGTACTAGTATTACTCTGTTTGGAGGACATATGGTCCCACTCTTCACTGAGTAATTGCGAGTTGACTCTCTTCAGAAACGTAGGGTTAGACAGTCATAATAATAATAATAATGGCTTACACTTGTATTGCGCTTTACAAGCCTGTATTACCAAGTTTTTCAAAGCGCCACACTGTCGTCTTTATTCATTCACGCCATACTTGGTTGTGGTAAGCTACTAGCCACAACTGCCCTGGGGTAGACTGACGGAAACGAGGCAACCAGTCTGCGCCATCAGTCCCAACGTCCACCACCACCCATTCACTTCCTCACTGCATTCACACAGGCTCCCTGGTGTTCCTAAACGGGCTCTCATCCAAGTATCAACCAGATCCTTCCCTTCTAAGCTTCTGAGATCTGATGGGATCGGGCAGAGCAAAGACGGTTTTCAACACCATGAGTGACAATAACATGACAGTAAATACAATGAGCTCTCTATTTTCAGTAAAAAGCCTTGCCATAATATTGTTGTTTGTTTTATAGCATTAGTACTCACTTTTGGCAATGTAAAATTGCCTGTCTGGTGTTGTATCCATAGACTGTACAAATAATAGACAACTCCTCCTCACTCCTCCCCGTTTACCATAAAGACCATGTTCGAGGGGGAAATCATGGCGGATTTACAGACTCCTCCTCCCCAGCTCTGACGAAGCATGTTCCTAATAAGGGCATAAGGGCGGGATCTTCACTGTAGACTCGGCCCTTGTGTGACATGTAGCTCGCGCAGCTCCAATGCTAACAGTCCGACCCTCATTAAGTACGAGATTTCTAAAATATATCCTACGATAACCAGCCCGGTGCCTCTGATTGTGTCTAACCCAGCGTAATCACAGTAGGAATATCTAGCTGTAGACAGTTCCAAAAAATTAGGCACCGGGCATTAAAGTTGTTTTTAACGTGTCTAAAGTGCAATGGATTCCAATGGAGGACTAGCGGCTATATGGCGGTACTACAGCAATGGCGGAGCAATGGCGGCCTCCAGTGTCGTCGTCGCAAAGCAGAGCAGCCAGCGGCCATTGGTTATATCCATGCTTTTCTCTGAATTCTAGATGTTTATATACAGTAGTATAAATGGAGTTTCTGAAACATTCCACATAAAAGTAAGTAATGACTAAAGTAGTCGCTCTTTCACAAATAACCATTTCCGATCTTCATACTGTACATTCCTCTTACATTTGCCCAATAATCTCTTTTAATAATAAACGTGCAGTTCTGTTCTGGATCTTTGGTAGTTTTTCGATCATGTCAGAATTTACATTCGACCAAACTCTAGGACAACAATAGTAGCATCACAATTTGTCTGTGTCATCGATACTGAGCTTTTGTACAATATTACAGCAGTAATAGTTCAAAATCACTGATTTACTATGGAATAAATTGTATGATTCTACTCTATTATAAGAAATAGATTATACTTAAAGCAATAGCATATATATATATATATATATATATATATATATACAGTGAGGAAAATAAGTATTTGAACACCCTGCTATTTTGCACCTACGATGACAATTTCAGACCCCTCCATGATTTCTAAGTGGGAGAACTTGCAAAATAGCAGGGTGTTCAAATACTTATTTTCCTCACTGTATATATATATATACAGTGAGGAAAATAAGTATTGAAGGTATATATATATATATATATATACAGTGAGGAAAATAAGTATTTGAACACCCTGCTATTTTGCAAGTTCTCCCACTTAGAAATCATGGAGGGGTCTGAAATTGTCACCGTAGGTGCATGTCCACTGTGAGAGACATAATCTAAAAAAAAAAATCCAGAAATCACAATGTATGATTTTTTAACTATTTATTTGTATGATACAGCTGCAAAGAAGTATTTGAACACCTGTCTATCAGCTAGAATTCTGACCCTCAAAGACCTGTTAGTCTGCCTTTAAAATGTCCACCTCCACTCCATTTATTATCCTACATTTAGATGCACCTGTTTGAGGTCGTTAGCTGCATAAAGACACCTGTCCACCCCATACAATCAGTAAGAATCCAACTACTAACATGGCCAAGACCAAAGAGCTGTCCAAAGACACTAGAGACAAAATTGTACACCTCCACAAGGTTGGAAAGGGCTACGGGGAAATTGCCAAGCAGCTTGGTGAAAAAAGGTCCACTGTTGGAGCAATCATTAGAAAATGGAAGAAGCTAAACATGACTGTCAATCTCCCTCGGACTGGGGCTCCATGCAAGATCTCACCTCGTGGGGTCTCAATGATCCTAAGAAAGGTGAGAAATCAGCCCAGAACTACACGGGGGGAGCTGGTCAATGACCTGAAAAGAGCTGGGACCACCGTTTCCAAGGTTACTGTTGGTAATACACTAAGACGTCATGGTTTGAAATCATGCATGGCACGGAAGGTTCCCCTGCTTAAACCAGCACATGTCAAGGCCCGTCTTAAGTTTGCCAATGACCATTTGGATGATCCAGAGGAGTCATGGGAGAAAGTCATGTGGTCAGATGAGACCAAAATGGAACGTTTTGGTCATAATTCCACTAAACGTGTTTGGAGGAAGAAGAATGATGAGTACCATCCCAAGAACACCATCCCTACTGTGAAGCATGGGGGTGGTAGCATCATGCTTTGGGGGTGTTTTTCTGCACATGGGACAGGGCGACTGCACTGTATTAAGGAGAGGATGACCGGGGCCATGTATTGCGAGATTTTGGGGAACAACCTCCTTCCCTCAGTTAGAGCATTGAAGATGGGTCGAGGCTGGGTCTTCCAACATGACAATGACCCGAAGCACACAGCCAGGATAACCAAGGAGTGGCTCTGTAAGAAGCATATCAAGGTTCTGGCGTGGCCTAGCCAGTCTCCAGACCTAAACCCAATAGAGAATCTTTGGAGGGAGCTCAAACTCCGTGTTTTTCAGCGACAGCCCAGAAACCTGACTGATCTAGAGAAGATCTGTGTGGAGGAGTGGGCCAAAATCCCTCCTGCAGTGTGTGCAAACCTGGTGAAAAACTACAGGAAACGTTTGACCTCTGTAATTGCAAAGGCTACTGTACCAAATATTAACATTGATTTTCTCAGGTGTTCAAATACTTATTTGCCGCTGTATCATACAAATAAATAGTTAAAAAATCATACATTGTGATTTCTGGATTTTTTTTTTAGATTATGTCTCTCACAGTGGTGGGATGGGGTTCCAACATTGACTAAAAAGTCCAGAGCCAATTGTTTCTGCCTGTCCAGCCCCAGACACAACAAGTATTTGTTTTGTATTTATTTCTATGGAGGCAGTGTATCCACTTATTTCTGTGTGCCTGGTTTCTGTCCGACAGGCTGTGAACTATAAGTCTTACGGACCTGTCTTCCTATCCTATAGCAGATCTGATGCACTTGTCTTGCCATTCACTTTGTTTGGACGCTAGGAAATAAATTGCTAGCGGTAGTCAAGGTAAGCTGCAGTTGTTATAATGGAAAATGTAATGGGAAAAGAATCTTTGAACTGAGATGTACGTTGATAAAAAGAAGAGAAGTGGATTCAAAATACTCCAGACCCAAGGTCAACCAACGCTTTCCTGAGCACAAAGCGTCGATCCACCGGCAACTACTCCGACCATGAGCTGTTCATGCTGACCACAATGCTTTCCTTTTCAATCACAAGAGCAGAATTCCAACTCACCTCAACCTTTTGAATTAACCCTCACACTTGTGGTAATTCTTGTGTGAGGGTCATCTATGTAGATCAACGAGCGAAATCCGATTAAGCCAGACAGCCGAGTGTTAGACAAACAACTGTGATTCGTGTTGAACCAAATCTCCTCAGGACTGTCACTCAGGACCATGGTTTGTCAAACTGGGCCCTGACACACACATAGGAAGTCGTTTACCAATTCCTATCTTTCGGAACATATTTGCATCATGCACAAAAACTAGCCTGCAAATTCACCTACCTACCTTTTGATACAAATGCTTTACACTTTCCCCCCCCACAAATGTCTGAGTTTACACTAAAGGAGGACACACAAAAAAAATTCAATACTAGAATAAAAAGGTATAGTGCCCTGAATAGTACAGTCAATTTCAAAAGGTAAATTAGGAACAACATGCCTACAAATAGCTATATGGTATGTTCCAATATCCCCATAGTGCAGACCCTACCCAGCCCAGTGCCTGGTTGCCTGGTCTTCCCGGTTGGCGAGTGTCTGTACTGCCCAGGCCAGAGCAAATCTGGGCTGACCAGGCATAAGTTTGGGGCCGACCTCAGGACGTGGCTAAAGCGCTGAACTGATGCTAATGTGATTCGCCGAAGGAGAGAGGACGGCCCAACTTTAGCTGCTGTAAGCATAATATTAGCATGTAGCTTACCATCATAGCTCAAGTTTAGCTGCTTCTTACCTCTAGCATTTGCCTTAGCACCTCTGAACAATTTCATAAACTCTACCAAAAGGCAGCATTTGTCCAAACCAACCTACCAACCAACCAACCAATAACCTATCAACAAACTAACCAACCAACCTACCACCACCAACCACCACCAACCAACCAACCAACCAACCAACCAACCATCAACCAGCCAACAACCTACTTACCAACCTACCAAGAAATTAAACAACAAACCAACCTACCAACTTACCAACCAACCAACCTACCAAACAACAAACCAATTAAAAACCTACCTACCAACCAACCAACCAACCAACCAACCAACCAACTAACCAATCAATCAATCACGTTATTGTCATTTAAATAACAGAATTTCATTGGAGCATTACAACAGTACATTACTGTAGGTTGTGAGAGTGCAGATCCCATTAATAAATACCCTCTGTGTAAACATGGCAAGTCAAGAGTAAATTGTTGCCAGCAAAAATTGTAATATACAATAACATTCTTTCTTGGCAGCAGCAAAGAATCATTTACAGAAAAGTATAACAGAGCATCAAAAACAGAGATTATGGCCAGAATTGGATATATATGTAATTAGTTACTCATTTGGCTGCAAGCTGCTCCTTGCAGGAGTGAGTCGCAGCCCTGTCCTTCGTCCTCGCAGTACAGTCAGCCGCCACGTCCTTCCAATAGTGGACTGTGTTCACAAAATAAATGTGCTCTGTTTTTGAAAATATAGAACTTGTCCAAGGCTTGTTCACTGAAGAAACTCTCCTTATTTGTTAAGCAGCCCAACGCTAACTAAATTCTTCTTGTTTGCCTTCTTCACAATAAAAGCCATGGAATGTTTTATTTTTTTAAGTAAGTAAGTAAGTGCTTTATTGTCATTGTACAAGCGTACAACGAAATAGTGTTCAGGTGTTAGTCCTAAGCTGCTGCGGCTGAGCCGCGCTGCCGCTGTGTCAACCTGACCCGCATGACCTTGGAGGTCGGGGAAACTGTAGCACTCGGAGCACACCTGGCTGGCTGCCCTCTGTCTCCTCTGATCCTCTGAAACGGTGCAGCGCCTCCTGGGTTTGTTCCTGTTTTAGAGCGTGGTGTCCTGCATTGGTCAGGTCCACTTCCTCCTTCCTCTTCCTCCTGCGCAGCTCCCTCCGCTCCACAACAGTCTTTCACCATCTCTGGTTTGTCCCTTTTTGTTTCCTGTAGCTCCTCTTGTGACGACTCCACTGTGCTGCAGCTGTGGGGGCTCTTGGTGCCTCTTCAGTGTCTCAGAAGAAGACATTTGTGGGTCTCAAATGGCCTTAGCTGATAAGCTAGCATTTTGTTTACCTTTAAAAAGCTGCTTTCTTCAGGACCATTATGGACTCTCAAAGTAAACAAATCCACCAAACCTCCACAAAAACACAGCAAAGACGTACAAAAGTATCCAGAAAAACCATGTGGAACATAGAAACAACAAATCGTACAAAAAGGCAAAAAACTCTGCACCAGGAGAGAGGGAGGTCACTTCCTGTTTTCACGTCTCCATTTTAACACGCTAGTAAGACTCTTATTGTGAAACTTACTTTTTGCATTTTTATAAATTAAAGAGTGAGTTTGAGTATTTCTGTATTGATTTTCACAAAGTTTAATACATTTGTATATTTGTTTCAATCTATCCCCCTCTTAAGTTCTTCAAGTTTCTTTTTTTTAACATTGTAAAAAGAAGTTATAAAATCGAAATCGTGATATTCTAATTTTGCTATTTCGCCCAGCCCTAAACTGAGGGCAGCAGGTGGAACAGGTGATGGGCCTGTACCTTCTTCCAGAGGGCAGCAGGTGAAGCAGGTGATGGGCCTGGTCACGCTGGATGATGTGCACTCTCTTCAGACAGCGGGTGTTGTAGATGGTAGTAATCTCTGGAAGAGTGGTCCCAATCATTTCCCCTGCTGTTTTTACCACCCGCTGAAGTGCCTGCTGATGGGCTTTAGTGCAGCTGGAATATCACACGAAGAAATCATATGTCAGAACACTGCTGATGGCACAGCGGTAGAAGTTTACCATCAGCTGTTTTGTTGCCCAGGGATAGGTCCTCCGTCACAGATACTCCCAGTTCCGCCTCATTGTTGTTATTGATGTTTAGTTTAGTTAAGTATATTAGTTTATTTCAACAGGGAGAATGTGCAAAAAACATTAATTAAAGATGCTTTGCACCAGATTTAGATGAGCCTGATGAGTCACATGACATGGGAATCCAAATCCAAAGAGCACAAAATTACAAATTCATTGGTCTGTTCTTACTCTGTTTGGGACTAAGCAGTTACGATGCTCAATGCACAGAAGGATTATTATATTTTCTGTGGAAATCAGTGTGGCCAGAGGATGGTCATCGAATCACACAATGCTTTTGTCATTAGGACTATGTTATTAGGTAATCTAGAAAAATGACATGTACAGTTTTTCTCTCTGCAACTCTTTATCCCTTGTTCTGTTCCCCGTCTGCCCTTCGTACAGTTTCTGTGCTCCTACGTAAACACACCTGTCAGCCGCTGTTTTTTTCGTCGCTGTGACATGTGCTGTATTGAGTGCTAATAAAAACACATCAGGCAGAGCTACAGCAGGGCTAACTGCAGCTGCTCGCCACATTACTGCTCTCTGAGTCTTATTACAAGACATTTCCCAGTGCCGTGGTTCAGCAGGAGAGTGGTTAGTCGCCTGTTGATCGATGGCAAATGTGAGAATCTTGTCACTAAGTGCTGGATGTTGGAACAAGCTAATCTGCAGAGCGAATGGAGGCCCATGAAGGACGGAGAAAGCTCGGTCTTGTGCATGAATGTTTCCTTTAACAATAGTCCATTTGTAACAAATCCACTACACTGGAGTGCTTTGGGTGACTCGTGTCATGTGAAAACGCAATACGAAATAAGCTTCCATAAGTGTTACTTCAGTTACTGAGGGGATTGGCCGTGGAATTCTGGAGGTTTTCTGAAGTGGTGGGATTACTTTCCAACGCTGCTGCACTCATTACATTTACAGTGGACTGACTATTTGAAGACAACATACGGTGTCAGCACTTTCACAACCGTTCAAAACACTCAGACTTAGTGCTTTTGAGCTTTTAGCCATGTCTGTGTTTGGAGCTTTCCATTGTAGATAAAAGTCTTTGAGCAGTCGTTTGTACTTTGCCGATTAAGTGTTGCAGATGTTTTGCTTCTCACCCAAGACGTTTCGTCAGCAGCTAATGATCTTTTCTTTTTGTATTTGATTGTATTATGGAGCTCAACAGTCCCGTCCTCCTCCTCCTTCCAGACCAAAAGTGAAAAGTTTAAAACCCAGACAAAGGCATCCATGCCTCTGTCAGTCAGTGCTCCAAAAGACTACACACTGTAGAGGACGGAGTGAATGAATGATTATCTCTCATGAAGAGACTTGTGTCTCTGGAAAAGTGCCATATAAATCAGATTTCTTCATTTTACACCTTCACCTGCCCTGTTCCATTTCAAAGTTTCGCATTTGACATAAGCTATTATCTTCTTTTTCCTGTGCTGTACAACGTAGCATTTGCACCCACTGTTTTTGTTTGTTTCAAATGCATTTCACAACTCATTCTCCCAGCCACTTCTATTATTCTTATTTATACCAAAGTTAGTTCAAAAAAACACACACAGTGCACAATACTGATGCTGCAATCCCCTCATGTTTTCAACATGGACTTTTCAAGAGTTTTTATTACTTTTCTCCTTTACCACTGCAGTTTTAATGTTAAGAGTAAAACAAAATAGGGCAATATCACCTTTAAAGTGATAGAGACAGATTAAACAGATTGTGTATATTTGACGCCTGGGTTTGAAATTTGTTTTAAGTAATATTAAATTCTGATGTTTTTTCTGATGTCCCTCCCTTTGCTGATCAGACACTAATCAGAATCCCCAGGTGATTGCTTTGACCAATGAGACGAGCTTTCCTCCCTGTGAACCGGCCTTTCAGGTCCAATCAGGAGGGAGGTTCAGGAGCTTGATCGTTTACTTTAGAAAGTGTGTTACTGCTCTCTCAGACTATCACTTTAGCAAATGTTACTTTGTACAGTATAGAGGTTTTGTCAAGTAGCGCACCGGAAAAAGCACAAAAGCTGACGAGAAGACACTGTCATCCAAATATGGACATTTCCTTTCTAGGAGACAGCAGCAGCAAATCTGATGATTTAACTTTAAATAATATTGTACTTGTTTTTTTTTTGCACAAATTGTGACTTATAAGTTGCTTTGTCATTGATATACAGGCACATTTACTTAAAGTGAGGTTTTTCCACTCTCACAACATCTCAATTTAGTAGCTCCTACAGACTGAACATTTTGAGGAGGGATTTTTAAATATTTAATTCATAGCTTGATTTATTAGGTTTGGAACCCCCAATTAACAAGGCACAGTGTTAACTAGTACGGATTTTTCCCTAATTACAAACTTACAATCATTAAATAGCAACAAAACCAAAAAACTAAACATTTACAGCAATGTATTCATTTGTTCATATTCACCTTCAGTGTCTCGCCTTAAACCCTACTTTGGGCCTGAAGCAGAGCACACACAGTCAGTAATGGATCTGCTCCTTGTGGTCTCACTCTCTGAATGGTGACTCCAGTAGAGCAGTGGTTCTCTTTGACCTGTAAGTGAAGTTCACACAGAACACTGCAGAAGAGGAAGAGGTGATGACGTACTAGATAACCTTCAATAAACTGCCCCAGAGTTTAGGCAAAAGTCACTTTCTCCGTCCTCTGCTGGAATGGAAGTGTGCAGAGGGCGTGATGAGTTCCCACATGGGATCTGGCTGCAATTACATTACCCTGTGCACATGTCGGCGTTTTACAACTCTGAACACTTTGTTCCTTTCTTTCTTTGGAGTCCGCTTTCTCACCGCACAAGCAAAGAGTGTCAAGTTCGATGTCAAGAGTTTCTTGGCAAGATAGTGGAAGTTGGAGTCGTCAAAACAGAAGCTTCTCCATGGTCAGATGGGGGTTACAACAAACCTATGGAGTATGTTTACATCCACTTGAGTTTCCCCGTAATAAACGGGAGTTTTTGATATTCCGGTTTTGTCTTTGGTCACATAAATGCAGTTTCCCGGTTATAGAAACCTGACAAAGCAATTAAAGAACAACTAACCAACAAATAACAATAAAATAAACCTGAATCGGATCTGAATCTAACCCCCGTACTAGAGCTTTACTCCACCCACATTCAATATTTGAAAAATGCGCCTACGGAGGCGTTTCCCGGGGGTGATGTTGTCTGTGTGAGCATGAGGCTGGCCACCACTGCAGAGCCAATGATTCAAATTCAAACAAGGTATATTTTTTAACTACTAGATGGCGCCACACAGCTCAAGATTAAGATTTTAACCATAATGCACTTGAATGTCAAAATAATGATCGCGACATGTACAGTACACAGTACTAATAAACACCCGTTTATACAGTTTATCAGCCCAAAAGAGTTCATTATGGGTTTAATTGTTCTTTAATGACTACCAAAAACTTTAAGGGGGCAAAAAATATAAACAGTAAAAAAATAAAAATAAACAGACTATAATAAAAAATGTCAGTCTTAGCAGTGCAGGTTTACAATCATAGTGCAAGTGGTTGATAAAGTGTAAATGAAATGGTGGTTTGCTTAATAATGGTGAACGTCCTTTTTCAGTAGTTTTTCCTTTAACTGGACTTAACCTGATAACTAATCATCGCAGGCGTCTGAGATTGATGTCAGTGATTCAAAGAGCCCTGAGACACAATACCATCCATGAATTTCATTGAAAAACTTTTTTTGTCCCTTTATGACACTGAAATACAATTTGCATAATCATTTGGAACACAGTGTAAATCTAAGAAAAGCAAATGTTGCAGACCACATCTGTGTTTACAAATGCTCTTTTGTAGATTTGTATTTAACTGATGCCTGTAAATTTCAAGTAAATATGTTTTGTTCATGCAGCCCTAGTGTCCAAGAGCATATAAAAAATGCTGAATAATGCACAGGCCCTACAAACTGAGACCGGAGGCAGCTCACTCTCGGTGAATGTGTCCTGCCTTCTGCACGAGCGAGACTTTTAACTACTCCGACAAATGAATCAGGCGCTAAAGCTCCCCGGCGTGTCGTTCTTCTAAAACAACCACAGGCTTTTCTTCATCTGCCTTTGTGCCCCGTCTGCTGAGGGAGGCAGCTCTTCTCAGATCAGCCAATTAAAAGCAACGCCTGTTTTAATCACCGCAAAATGGTGCTACAAAAGGCGCTTAAAAGTGCTGCTCTCACACAATCCAGTCAATTACGGGACATCCTTCCAGGGAGAACGCGCGCTCTATTTTCGCTTAATGCATGTGGTCCCGGCGCGCGACTCCCTGCACACGCGCTCTCTGCTGACGCCGGACTTTTGCGCTTCATTTATAGCAGCTGCGGAGTCAAAGGTCCAGCCATGGCTTCCATTATGAGGCGTACGGCGGAATTAACAGTTGGGCTCATTATGAACTGCAGCCCGGCTCTTGTTAATCTGCCCCGCGCGTCGGAATGTCAGTCAGTTTGCACACTTCAGCGATACCACCCTCCCACTCGTCTTCCCTTATCGCACCCCTTCGCCGGCGCGCTCCTTCTGGCTTTGTGTGCTCGCTGTAGCGCCGGCTCGCGCGCTCCTGATAACGCTACAGAATTGAATTTCTCGCCGGCTGCCCCGCTAATGGCTGCAGTGGTGATCGTTTTGTGCGTGGAGGCTCGCAGGTGTCGCGGGCAGTGCACACCGAAAGTGGCAGCAATGAGGTATGACCAGTACATGAGATCACTACTGTACTGGCACTGTATGCTGAAGGAAATGATCTGCGTCTCTCCATTCTCTGCAAACACTAAGGCCATCTCATCAACGCGGGGCATATGGACAACTAACCATCCAGTGGAAAGGGTGTCAAATTTGATATATAATTATAATTGTATATACAATTTGAGCTTTTTCCCTGTTTGTTTCCCATTTTCAAACAATTTTATCATAGCCCACTCTCCCCCTTGTGGTGTATTTTATAGGGCTGGGACGATACACAATTTTGTTGCGATACAATACGTATTCCGACACAGAGGGTCCGATACGGTAAGTATTGCATAGGGCCAGGACTTTTTTCGATTCATTCCGATTCATTACACAAGGTTCAATGCAATTAAAAATACTCATGTAAATTAATCACACTTTACTTTTTACAGACACTTTTTCAGTTTCTTTTTTTCCTGCAGACATTCCTTAGGGACGAGCACGGCATAAAGCCAAAAACAATTTGACTGTCAGACTTGTTTATTCACACAGTCGACATAAACTTATTTCAAAAGTTATTATTAAAGTTATTATTAAAAAAATCATTCTCCAAATTAAATCAAGCGGCGTCTGTCTTTGAAGTGTTTGACATGATCACACAGGCCTCCTCACATCTCCACCAAAATCAGTTCAAATGTAGGAAAATACAAAGAAGCACTGAAAATATACCTTTAAAAAAGAAATAGAAACCTCGAAATAAATGATGCTATAATGTGATTAGTTAATTACAAAGGCCATAATTAATCGATTAAAAATTGCAATCGAGTCCCACCACTAGTACTGTGATACATGTCATTATAATGGACTGCGATATGAAGTGAATAAGAAAGCACAAGTTGAGTTTTCGCAAGTTATTTCAAATATGAATCAGTCAGACGCTGAGCAAAACCTTTGAAAACTGCAAATGGCAGACACATTTTAAATATCTTCTTTTGTTTAAACCAGTCAGCACCAAAACATAAAGTATATCAACTTTAAGTCTAAATCATTTGAATAAATGTTTTGGATCAGTATTTGTATACGTTTTTTTTAAAACTAGAACTGAGGTTGAATATCAAAAGTATTGCGATACATGGCTTCCCATTTGATACGTGTATCCCATCAAAGACAGATCAAAACGCTATTTGTCCCAGCCCTATCATTTTGTACGCAGACTTTTGTGAAGGGAAAAATGCGCCATGTTTTCAGACATTTTTATGCAGTTTGAGCAAAGCTGCGTTAGGAGTGTCAGGGGAGAAAAGTATTGTGAGAGAATAGTCACAATTATTTTCCCGATATTGATCGATAGTGATTTTTTATGTACATTTTTGTTTTAATAATAAAAAAATAAATGTGGCCTTCCCACATCAACACATACATCTGCAAAGAGGGTGCAAAATAACACATCTACTCCTTCTCACCCCTCACCTGCTATTATCCTGTTATGTAAGAACTATTAAGTAGTGCTAGAACTAGTGAAGACTTTACCTGGGGCTCCTCCTGCTGGCTGCTGTGGGAATAACTTATTCAAAAACTGGCTTTCAGTTTAGATTTACAGTGTGCTTTACAGCTTCACCTCGGTATCACCATGGAGACGATGCCATCAGTGAAAACCTACCAGAAACTGTAAAAACAATTGGTCCTGGAGCGTTATAGAGGCCTCTGTAATGGTAATTGAAGGTGCCATGTTGACCACCCATCACGCCGCAGTGTCACTGAAAGGCCAACAAGAAAAACAAAAAAATGCATATATGCTTTAGTAATGCACATTTAAGTTAAGGAGAAATAAAGAATTTGACTGACTTGAGAGGCTGAGACCTGGCCATATTTATCGTAATGATTATGAACCTATATGAGCAACAGGCTACTTATTACTTTAACCCTGTTGATCCTATTCAAAATGACCATACTGAAGAAGCTCCACATAAATATTGTATTCATATGTTTATACCTCATATACATGCGCGTTAAGGTCAAGGAACTCTTGTTTTTCTCAGAATATGCCACATAAGCAACAGTCTTGAGCACAACAACACACTTCTTATCTTGTTAACAGCGTTCTGCCTGTTTCGTGTGCTTGTTTCACCTGTTTCTCAAGCCTTTATCACCGAAGCCCCAAATGAATGCAGCGTTATCACAGAAAAACAACCTCCAGCAGCAGTTTTTGTGGGTGGCACCATTTAAATCCAGTGTCAGAGTTGGGCATGCTCCCCAAAACACAAAGTGTGTTTGTGAAGGCTCTCATTCATCCAGGGAGTGTCCATCGTAGACAAGGTTAAATCATCAACTGGACTGGGTTTTGGTAAAGTTGAGGACGTTATAGTAGCGTCACAGAAGCTTCTTCTTAGCGCTTTAGTTCATAAAAGACACTATTACCCAAACTGGAGTGAATAAATGCAAGGCCTTTCTCAGCAGAGTTTGTTTATTCTCTCCAGTCCTGCGAAATAAGAGTCTCATCAGTGAATAATTTTTTGTAATTTTTTACATCAGACGAGTAGGAAAGCTGTGATAAGGGGTTGTAGATATGTCTCTGACGAAGATAACAGATAACACATCACTTCCCTATTCTCTGTAATGAAAGAAACATTACTGCTAACCACTGCACCATAGTGCTGCCCAAAACATAATTTAACAACCAAAATGTAAATTCCCCCAACTCTTTTAGTGTGCCCCAGGGTTCAGTCTTTGCCCCGCTCCTCTTCATCATTGTCTTCTGCTCCTTGGCAATATTCAGTGGTCAATATTGAATTAAATTGACTTAAGTAGAGTTTTTGAGGATCTGTACATGTATATTCTCAATCTGCCACGTGGTTAATTCAAGTCGTCCGATTCAAAATTCCAGCTCCTCCCCTCTGGACGCAGATACCGAACACTTCAATACAATTGGGCACGTTTGACAGGAGTTTTGTTTCATCAGCCATTGCCATTCTCAACAAGTTCCTTCACTAATTTATTTTCATACTTTCAATGTTAATTTGTTGTCTGCTGGAACCTGAGTCCTCCTTGTCTGTTAATGGCCAGGTGCATCAATCTCTCATAAAAGGCCTCCTTTGCACCACTCAAACTACCGCTGCTGCTGTCACAGTCTCCAGCCCTGATGGAGGGCGAAACGTCGGCACCTTTTTTGCATGCGAGTCTGCCTGCTTTGGATTTCTCTTTTTGGAATCAAGTTATCTTTAGTAGTATTTTTATTGAGAACTTACTTAACTCTCTATTTGAAAAATAAGCAGGAGACTTTCATCAGTGACTATGACTCGCCACAAAAAAAATAAAAATAAATAAATGTCTCTGTCCTGTTGCCGTACTGGTTACTGTCCTGCATTATACTGGTTACTGTTTTTGAAGCCGCAACATTATTATCCACAACAGTAATTTAAATAATTTGGAATACAGAAGTATATACAACATATAATTCTGTACTTTAACTATAGCTGAAACTAATTTGAAATGTTACTTTTATAGGAGTAATATTTGCCTTTCGTTGTGTATCTTTGCTTTTGCCTGTGTAGTAAAATCTTTGACCACCACTGGCAATATTTCAACATTCATTTCCATCTGTCTTTCCAGCCACTCACTCCCACTCTCCTTCGTTTTCAAACTGCCTTTACGAAGACACTGATGTTGATCAGTTTATGTTGGATATATGCCAGCATGTTAAGGTCAACAACAAACACAATGAACTTGCCAAGTCAGACATTTTCAGCTTTTCTCAGAATGTTTGACAGAAGACACTCTCTTCAGTCTTTATCATAGGAAGCCCCAAACGCTGCAGTGTTATCACACAGAGCAACATCCAGCAACAGCTTATGTGTCACTAACAACAAATAGGTTCCTGTCTATTAGGGGTGATACGATGCAATGTAATTAGATGGGACACTTATTTACTTGATACTGTTTTGATCTACTTTTAGTTATTCCATGACTTATTTCAGTTGTCAAACACTTCAAATCATTCACTTGTTTATTGGTTTATTTATTTGGTAGGGACAGTGCATGTTAATGAACAAGCCACACCAGATTGTAGCCTTGGGCTAATTTCCATCTGTCGTCCCCCATGCACACTCTCATTCATCCTGACCTATTGTACATGTTTATATGAACAATATTTATATGAAATATAACATTTGTTTCCTACTTTAAAACAGCATTTCTGCACTTTTTAACACGACATGACCAATATTTATTAATCATGGGTCAGTGATACAATGAATGCTAACAATGGAGAAAACAATGTTAAAAAAAGAATTCATTAATTAACCAATCACAAACAATGAGGCTGTCTCACATTCTGACATTGAAATAATGAAAATGTTGCTCCTCGTTTTGCATTGGTTGCTATAGGGGTTAGCCACGTTTGCCATGTCAATGTGCGTCATCTTCGATCTAGAGTTATTTTAAAGAACTTTGTTGCTACAAATCTCATTCATTCTGCTGATAAATGTGTGTAGCACACAAAATTGAGATCTTTCCTTTTCCCTTTGAATGCACTATCAGGGCAGTGTGTGGAAGGGAGTGAGGGTTGTGGGTGAGGGAGGGTGAGAAGTGTGCGGGCATCGGTGAGTTGAGTGTATGCAGGCTAGCCCGTGTAAATGTTCGTCAGAGCTAACAGGTGTGTGTCTTAATGGTGTTGGACTCCTTGTGTGCGTGAAGGGGCATTTTGTACAAGACCTGTGGCGTGCCAGGTCCTGCACCTCCTCCCCGGTATGTCAGTAACTCAGCCTTAAAATTATTTTAGCGATCAAAACTAAATATACCTTTTTATAGGTTTCTGGTTCAGTCAAGCCTCCCCTTTGGAAGCAACTCCAAACTCCAACCGATCTCGGAGGGTGCGCCCAGCCACCCTGCAAAGGAAACTCATTTCGGCCGCTGGTATTCGCGATCTTGTCCTTTCGGTCATTACCCAGATCTCATGACCATAGGTGAGGGTGGGAACATAGATCGATCGGTAAATCCAGAGCTTTGCCCCCGACTCAGCTCCCTCTTCACCACAACAGTCTGATACAGCGACCGCATCACTGCTGATGCCTCACCGATCCATCTATCGATCTCACGCTCCATCCGTCCCTCACTGAGAACACGACCCCGAGATACTTGAACTCCTCCACTTGAGGCAAGGACTCTCCACCGACCTGAAAGCTGAACTATTTAAGATCTTTGCCCTGATGCTTGAATCTGTAATTTCAGACACCAACTGCAGGGGACGACATTGCAATAGATTTTCATCAAAAGTGGCAGTTCCTCTATTGCCTTGGTGCCCTAGATAGGAAATATATAAACATTTTGCCCGCACTTCATAGTGGAAGTATCTTTCATAATTACAAGGGGTGGTTTTCTGTGTTAATGATGGCTCCTGATGATGCCAAGTACCAGTTTCTGTATGTGTGGGAGCACTGGGAAGACCATCAGATGCAGGAATGTTTAATGAGTCAGAGTTCAAGAAAGTGCTAGACCAGGGCCTTCTAAATGCCCCTGCAGCAAAACCACTTCCACAATCAGACATACAAGCACCCTTTGTGTTCCTGGGCGACGATGCTTATCCTTTGTGCACAGACCTCATGAAGCCATACTCCTTTTGTCAGATGAACTATCAGCAGAGAGTTTTTAACTACAGGCTTTCACGAGGACACAGAGTAATGGAAAATGGATTCGGAATACTCGCAAACCATAATGCTCAACGCAGACCAGGTACAGAAGGTGGGATTAGCTTGTGTGTGTCTCCATAATTATTTGTGTGGGATTTGGTCTGACACATAAGCACATCCAGCTCAGATTGATTCAGAAGACGGTGGAGGGTACCTGGAGACGAGATGGTCTGGGAGCCATGCTCGCCCTTCAACCTGGAAAACCCAAACAAATAAGAGACAAGCTGAAGAGCTACTTTGTTTCATCTGCAGGCAAGGTTTCCTGGCAGGACAACTACGTTTAGGATCAAACATGTTCCGTATTTCTTTTTCATTTTTTGCATTGTTACATTTATAGTTCTGCAAATACAGCATTTGTATTACATGTTTCTTCAGTATAAGTTACAAATTGTAAGGGTCTGGAAATTGAACATGAATAAGATATTGACACTGAACTGCCTTAAGTTCAGTGTCAATTTTTAAGGTTTACAAAATTGTATTGTTTGTTTGTATTCAACATTAATATTATTAATAATAATAATGCATTAGTCTAATATAGTGCTTTTCCAGATGCTCAAAGTCGCTTTACAATTTCATGCATTATTCATTCACTCCATACTCTGTGATGGTCTGCGCCATCAGTGACCACCACCAACCACTCACACACTACATTCACCCAGGCTTCCTGGTGTTCCCAAAAGGTCTCCCAAGTACCAACAGGCCCTTCCCTGCTTAGCTTCCGAGGTCTGATGGGATCGGGCAGGGCAAAGGTGGTATGGCCACACATTTTAATATTTAGTGCCTCCTGAAATTCCCTGAGAAACAAATTAAAAAGAGAGAAAATTTAAAAGAAAACACAAAAACAGAGTCTGCTGGAAAAAATAAATAACAGATTGTGTTTATTATTCACAGGATATAACCAATCCACTAAAACATTGTGTTCTTCATCACAGTAAATTCTCCAGTGTTAATTTTACACTGTTTAGTGTCTATATAGTTCACACCTTCTCAGTGTAAATGTGAATGACACTCTTCAGTGTTAACTTCAGGTAAGACACCATGAGTGACAGTAACATGACGCTAAATACAGTGTGCTCTTTGTTTCCAGTAAAAAGGCTGAGGCCTCATTGCTCTTCAGACAGAGAAGTGAAGAGGGAAGTCATGGATTTTCTGCTTTAGACCGAACTTCAGACTTCTGATGGATATAAGAAGTAAAGACAAAAAATGATGTGTTTGTTATTAACAAGTTTAAGAGGTTAAACTCTACATATACTTTTATATTATGTATAATACATTAAATAAACAAAACCTTCATTTGTATCTGCTGTAGTGTCATGTTTGTCCCAGTTCCTCTGAGTCGTGGTGCAGTAGGACTGATGTGGACAGATGTTACAGAAGAAGCTCATGAGGTTCATTTCTTCAACAGTTACTATAGTAACTGTTTTCATCAAAGTAAAAGTAGATCTACCACAGTCCTGTCCACATCGGTCATGGTCCACCATGACCCACCACAACTCAGCTGAACTGGGACACACATGACCTACTACACTGGATAGAAGTGACTGTGTTTTATAAATATATAAACCAAAACACATTATATAATTTTAAGATTTTTTTATTTCCCTTCAATGCTTGAAATAAATTTGTATTTCCATCAGGAGTCTGAAGTTCTGTCTAACAGAATCTCCATGACTTCCCTCTTCACTTCTTAGTCTGTGACTGAAGAGCAATGAGGCCTCAGCCTTTTTACTGAAAACAAAGATACATTGTATTTAGCGTCATGTTTCTGTCACTCATGGTGTCTGAAACTGAAGTTAACACTGAAGAGTGTCATTCACTTTCACACTGAGAAGGTGTGAACTATATATACACCAAACAGTGTCAAATTAACACTGGAGCATTTACTGTGATGTCACTTATGGTGAAATGGTTAACAAGCATTTGAAACAATAGCGGTGTGTAGAACTTAAAGCCTTCATATAACAAAAGGGCTGAAATATATCAAACTTAAAGACATCAATAAAGGATGTGCAATGAAGATGCATTTGAAAAAACACAAATTGTTTGTCTGATTAACCACAAAAACAGAGGTAGTTGTAGTAGAACTTGAGAACCATGACTGACAATCTACCCTTAAATCTATATTCACTCATCGTCTTCCAGAATTCTCCTGTAGCGATGCGTCTCATTATTATTTTGAAGCTGGTACTGATTCAATAGCAGCTGTGTACCTATGGGTAGAGGCATGTGGTGAGGAGGTTCTTGTGGAGTTGTCCGTGTGTGTGTTTTGTTGTGTGTTGGGCATATGTACAGAGGAAGGTACTGGGTAAATACTAGGTGGCAGCTGGTACGAGGTAGATGCCTGTGCATCATTCTCCTGATGATTCTCCTCACCTAAATCATTCATTATTTTTCTCTTTATTCTTGTCTTTACCACAGTGTTTTAATTCAACTCCTCAGCTACTTATGCTCCAAAGTTGCTGTCACTATCCGCGATAGGTCTGCTTCTACCAGCCCTGAAAGCAGTTGATATCTGTTGATATCAATTTTTCCATTTAGATCAGCAGATTGGCTTTTCTTAGTTTCTACAGAATGATGACGACCTTTCAGGAGGGGAAAGGTCGTCATTATTCTGGAGAATAGACGGTTCCTCAGCAGTTTTGTCAGAGATCAGAGACGTCATCATCTGGATCACTCAAAGGTCCCTCTCTGCAGCCAGGGCATCTTTAATTGATTGAGTTGGCTATATTAAAATATATGAAGGGACATAAAACTTAAATATTGATGAACAGTCCACAATCAGGTTACAAACGCTGCTTTCAGTGGCATATTGGGTGACATGCTTCCTCAGAAACATCAATGTCTTCATAAGCCATCTTTGTTTTCTTGTTAGTGGCTTTTCAAAAGTCCCACTTAGTTTACTTTTCAGAAGCTTGCCGAACTGGGTTCTTAAAGTTGTGGCCCGCGCCTTTACTTCTTCCACTGACATGAACAAACACGAGACATTTATATGAATCAGTGTTATCGTCAAGCCAACGATGGGTAGTGTAGGTAAAAGTTACCTGGCTTTCTGGTGTTTCCTCGCTGCCTCGTCACCTCGCTTTCTGATTGGCTACACGTCACCTCACACCATGAGAAATCGAGCCAATAAAATTCAACATGTTCAATATATCCCCGAATTGTGATCGGAGCCGTCCTTCCGAGCAGATGAGAGCAGTCTGACACCGCACACAGCAGGAATATCTGATCAGATTATCTTATGATAACCGGAGCGTCTTTAAGATAGTCGGAAGGGGAGAATCGTGGCTAAAATCAGCTTAATTATCCTGGCGCGTGAACCAGGCTTGAGGCAGCTTTAAGTTTTACAGTGGAAATATGTTTAAAAGGTGATATCTTTACATTTTATAGTTGTAGATTTAAAGCTTAGGTCTTGGACAGCAAAACAGCGTTTTTACATTTAAAAAGAAAACGAAATATGGCAACTGTAAATTATGCTGAAAATGGCCAGTCATAAACAGCTGAGACAAAGCTCAAATGTAACTTAAAGTACAGGGATCTTGTACTTTTCTTATACATCTGGCAACTAGTGATGGGATTTTCGGCTCTTTTGGTGAACCGGATCATTTGGATCGGCGCATCAAAAAGAGCCGGCTCTTTTGGCTCCCAAATGGCTCTTCTTCTTTTTTTACATAATACAGTTTAAATTTAGGACAGGTTTTGATTCATGGCTTGCTAACTGAGCTTTTCGACTACTCCCTGCACAAAACAACTATAATCAAGAAAGAAATTAAAAAGAACAGAATACTTCTGCTTTAGTTGCTTTTGCAATGCGCTCATACACATGTGGAAAAGGCCGACATTGACGTATCGCCGCTCCGCACGTGATCGCATTGTTTATTTTTCACTCCACAAACCCAGCGTAACTTTATCTAACCATAAAACCAAAAATTTGAGGCGGATCTCTCTCAAATAAGAAGTGGCTAAAAGCTAGAGATGTACTGACTACATTTATGGATTAGTTTAAAGAGTAACTCACCCTCAAATCCACTTTTTCCCCCTGATAAACTGTATAAATGAGTGTCCAATAGTGTTGTCTACATATCCTGGTCATTATTTTGGCACTTTAGTGCAAATTAGTTGAAAGATCAACTTTCTGCCTAAAACCGTCAGTGAGGCGCCATCTACAGCGAACTGTCTGTACTGCATTTGATTTTTGAATTTGGCCCCTATTTGCGTAGGCGTTTGAGATGACGTTGGGGGTTAGAGATGACGTTGGGGTTAGAGATGACGTCAGTTGCCCTGCCGCTCTGGGCTATAAAAGTGGACCAGTCTCGCTCACGCCACCGTAGCGAGTTGGAGAGAATATTTTCATCAGGTTTTCTTCAGGTTTGCGAATTGTTAACATAGCATTTAGGTAGATTTTATTAGCATAGCTTTTGTATCATATATAATTGTATAGTGTTAGCAGTGTTAGTTGTTGAATAGTAAGAAAACTGGCACTAAAAAATGAAGATCTATAATTTTCATTATTTTTTCATGATTTAACTAAATAAGCATAAAGATAGAGACTTTATTATAACCTTTACTCTACAGAGTGATCAATCAGTGGTAGTTTAGTTAATGTGTTACATTGGTTAAACTTAAAATTTAGTAATAGAAATGACTTTGGGCTATTTACTTAGGGGGATAACTGGGTCTATGGGTCCACAATGTTACAGACCCTTACGTCAAACCTTTAGATAAACATGACCTGGATGATTCTGTACTATCTTCAATGACAAACCCAAAACAATTTCAAAAGGACTGTTCCTGCACAATAAGATATATATTTTTATTTATGTGACATGTTTTGTACACTTTGCTGTAAGAAAAATAAAATAAAGCTTTGTAATGCATATAGTCATGTCTCTATACCTCACACATTTATCTGCTGAGGACACAGATACATCTCCCATGCTTATGTAGACTACAGCAAAAAGTCTACATCTAAAATAGATCGGTAAATTCTGAAAGGACAGTTCGGTGCCTTAGCTGCGATGCTAACATCGATCGAGCTCAATGCTAAGCCGCTAGCTTTGTAAATGACAGAGGAATCACTCTAATAAAATAACCCAGCGCCTCAGAGCAGTCTCAGGTACAAGACCTCTGTCTGTCACGATGCTTCTCCTGTGTAGAGAGAGCTGTAGAGTTGTCCCTGTGGAACATGTTGCTAAACAAGTTAGCTCGCAGGAACTCCACGCTCGGACTTTGTTTATGAGTAGCACTGCAGGTGCCGTGTTGAAGTCAGATGACTCAGACCTGTCAATCACAGACCCAGACCCCTCTCACCCCTCCCCCTCCCGTGTGCTCCAGTCCTCCAGGCAACGCCCCTTTTCTGTTAATATTTTCAAATCTGAGGCTGAGGCTCTGGAAGGGGGGGTTAGTAACTCTTTAAGTTTGTAGAGATCTAGAATTTGTGTAAACAGCAGCTTCGTTCCTTGCGGACGGGCTGCAGCTGCAGATGTTTTACCTTTTCTTTCTCCCTCTGTCCCTGAACCCATTCTCTTACTCTCTTTCTCTTTTAGTCTTTGCCCTTCTCTATTCGTCTCTAATGTATCAGAGTGCAGTGTATGTAGAGCTTGATAAACATGCAACCTAAAAAAAAAAAAACGGCTCACTTGTGAGACTCGGCTCTCATCGTTCACTTAAAAGAGCCGGCTCTTTGTACCGACTCGTTCGCGACCGACCCATCACTACTGGCAACCACAGCTGCAAGTACAGACAAAATGCAGTGTGGACTGTTGTACTGCATTGAAACCATATCCTCGGACGCTCTCTTGATTCCCCCTTAATGATGTCCGAGTATCCTCCTGCTTCAGCCGGGCGGCGGTCAGGGCTCCGTGCGCTCTGTAAACACACCCGCCTGCGGGCAAAACAGAAAGTCCATCATCAAAATGACCAGGCGCCATGGATTTCCTATAATGAAGTAAGGTCATTTGTGTTTAATTTAGGGAGCCTATAGGAATATGGAAAATCTATGATGTGCATAATCACCTTCGCCGCTGTGAGCTAACTCGACGCATCGATCTCAGACGTCCTCCAAAGAAAAACTGAGAGCGCTCCGTCCAATCAGCCGCAGACAGGGGGCGCCGCAGAGTCACGCCGGGACACGGGGGATGTTCTAATAACTGTGATTCTTCTCATCAATTACCTGCGATGGCTACAACACGGGAGAGTATCACATTAGCAGTAATTACCAACGGCACGGAGATGATTTATGGTGATGACGGCCAAATCGGACTCACGTACAGTGCGCATGAATCACCAGGGGTTATAATAGATAAATACAATACGCTGCATTTATTCATCAACTTTAGTCATTTAAAATTACTCCTCGGTCTCAGGGCCTCGGGCGAACGCAGCTCCGCGCCAAGACACGTTCACGGGAGGAAAGCGAGGTATTTCTTTTACGAACGTCATACAACTTTTAAGATTCTTTGAGATCTGCTTTGGTATTTCAAGCGTATGGATCCAGAGCGCTTGACCTCAAAGTAATGGGAAGCCGAGCTGTTCAGAGATTTGGTTTCTTTGGATGGCTCCAGGCTAAGGGCGCATTCACAACCCAGTCTTGATCTGAACGCTGGCCCGTTTGCTCAGATCGTACGGTTCGTTTGAGGTGTCGTGTATGCGCAAACGGACTGGGATCCGGGGACAAAGAAGTGGGTCCTGGTCCTGCTGAAAACACGGTTCTGTGGTTAAGACGAACTCTGAATCGGATTATTTGATTTGTGAAAGCAACTGGGACAGAGAGTGGAACAAAAACAGGAAGTGAATGATGCCAGAACCTGCTGCGGGGCATTGTGCGTGTGCTACAAACAAAACAGACAAGTAGCGCGACTATAGAAGAGAGCGAAGACAATCGGAAAAAAGCAAATATAAATGTATACATTCCTGACCAGACATAAGGCGGAGTGCAGATACAGTATCAATTCATCATGCAATTGCATTGTTATGGTTTGACTTGACTCTCATTACGGAATGAAAAGAATGCATGCAATTTCAAGCCCTGATTTGATCCTTTTTGGTCCTTGATACATCGGCCTGATATATCGGTCGATCTCTAAAAGGTTAAAAGGCACGTTTTGTTCATTTTGTTGTTGCAGCTGTCGGTGTAAGAACAAAGTGAATGAGCCTTTATTCAGAGCAGAGCTGTTCATTTTCTTACTGTAATTCCATCGTTAAATTAAAACTGTTCTCCGTCTCCTCAGGTGCACGATTACCTGTCGTGGTGCGCAGCGATGGGCGGGGCCATGGCGGCGGAGGAGACGATCAGTGACGTGGCCACGGCCGACCTCCAGCTGTCGGCGCATCAGCAGCTCCGCGCCAAGATGGACCAGAGGGAGGAGAGCTACCAGGAGGCGCTGGACATGGGGGAGGAGCTACAGGGGGAGGAGGTGAGGAAAGAGGAGAGCTACCAGGAGGCGCTGGACATGGGGGAGGAGCTACAGGGGAGGAGGTGAGGAGAGGGGAGTCTGTTTCCCTTGAACAGTAGTTTTATGTGGTTTTCGACGTCTCTGCCCCGAGCATGTCGCCTTGCCCGTCGCCTTCGCAGTTGTCTCGTGAAGAGGAAATATCCCTGTGTGGCCCGCTGCCTCGTCTGCTGCTCATGATGAGCCCATTGCTGCACCGTGTTTGTCACCAGGTGTTACAAAGTGTGGAAAGAAAACCAACACAGCCACAATCTGATACACAGCAAATGTTCCAGTGTTAATGTGACACTGTTTGGTGTTTATATGAGTCCAACCTCTCAGTGTTAAAATGTGAGTTGACTCTCTTCAGAGTTAGACTGAAGGATAGAGAATCTGACACCATGAGTGACAGTAACATGACGTTAAATAGAATGTGTTCTTTATTTCCAATAATAAGGCTGAGGCCTCATTGGACTTCAGTCTGTCCTAGACTGACAGGTAAAGAAGCAGGAAAATGTGTCTTTCAACGAATGTCTAGGACTTCAGCTGGAAGTAAAAATTAAAACTGAAAATCAAACAATCATTAATAACAGTTAGATTAAAGGAAAGAATAAAACTGTGTGTGTGTGTGTGTGTATATATATATATATATGTTTAAAAAGCTCTCAAACTGTATCTGATGTAGGGTCATGTGTGTCCCTGTTCCTCTGAGTCAGGGTGGACCATGACTGATGTGCACAGGTCTATGTTACAGCAGATTGCACTCCAGGGTTATTTTATTTTCTCCAAATTAAAACTGTGGATACCACAGTCCTGTCCACATCTGCTGTGGTCCACCCTGACTCAGAGGAACAGGGACACACATGACCCTACATCAGATACAGTTTGAGAGCTTTTTTAACATATATATATATATACACACACACACAGTTTTATTATTTCCTTTAATCTAACTGTTATTAATGATTGTTTGATTTTCAGTTTTAATTTGTACTTCCAGCTGAAGTCCTAGACGTTCGTTGAATGACACATTTTCCTGCGTCTTTACCTGTCAGTCTAGGACAGACTGAAGTCCAATGAGGCCTCAGCCTTATTATTGGAAATAAAGAACACATTCTATTTAACGTCATGTTACTGTCACTCATGGTGTCAGATTCTCTATCCTTCAGTCTAACTCTGAAGAGAGTCAACTCACTTTTTAACACTGAGAAGGTTGGACTCATATAAACACCAAACAGTGTCACATTAACACTGGAATATTTGCTGTGTACCGCCTCATTTTGATGGAAAAGGAAGCGGAGTTTAATTGACCAATCAGATGGCGTGTTTCTTGTTCACTGTCTTTCCTAAAGAAGGTTTTGCTACAGCGCCATCCCAGGCGTGCAGAGGATTTCTCCATCTGAAATGATCATTTGTTCGACAAAAAGAGATGTGAACACAAACTGCAGCAGTTGCAAAAATGAAACCATTTTGCAATTTTGGTCCCCAATCGAACTGAGTCTCAGGTGTGAATGTGATTTGTTTTTTGTATGTGCTTTTATTCTATATCATAGATATAACGTACAAGAGATTGATGATTAGCCATTCAGCCCCATTCATAGTAATGATCCCGAGTGCCCTGTGAAATTAACATGGCTGCTCCTCCTACGAAGCCTGTTCCTTAAAAGGGCCTGCCCTCTGGGGTGTGCTGACTGGTTACGAGCCTAAATCATAGATTTAGGCTTCCACTTTTTATTACTGATGTACAAAAAACTGTGTGATTAAAATATGACGCCCAGCCCAGCTTTGTCACATGGGTCATAGCAATATTTAGAAAAATAATAACTCTTTGGAGGCAGACTTTTGTGTACAAAATGCATTCTAAATAAAGTTGCCCTGCCTTGCCTTTTAAACAGTGCAAACGAGGCCCAAAGCTACATTAGAATCCTGTTCACGTAGTGTCTTTTGGAGTCTCCCCTGGCCAGCAGGGGGTGGTATTACAGCAATGTCAGCTCCCCGCCAGGAGGACCAAAGAGAAGGGCTTTCCTCGCCCATTGTTCTATATCCTCTTTCCTGCAGCTGCACATCTCTTAAATCCTAAGTACACTTTTTAGAATTAGAGAAAGGAGCAGCTCTCTTTACTCAGCTCTTGTGCAAAGTCCACTTGAGGTGCTAACATTGATTTGTGGTGAGGTTTTTTAGCTCGTTAACATCTTAGTTTTCATTTCAGATTATAAAAGAGATTACATTTACACTATACAAGGTTTTTTTCTGACATTTTGCCCGTAAGCTGGACGGAGATTTCCAGGAAGTAACTCCAACATCGCACCGCTAAAGCCGGTTTCCCGCGCTTATTCATTCACAAATATTGACGTATTTTTGATCCGTATAAACTGTCCCTGTTAAGAAACGGGCAAGACAAAATGTTTTAACTTATAAATTCAAAAACTAAACAAGATCTAAGTCTAAAAATAATAAATGAATACATTTAAACCTGGCAGTCAAACGAGTTGGTACAATCGACCCTTATTACAGCGCCCAGTCGCATAGCAACAGGTGTAGCCTGCTCTTCCTCCCTTTCCCAAGTGAACTGGAAAATAGGAACGGGTCCTGTAGTGAAGGAAGATGTTAAAGATATTGAGTAACAGAATCATTGTGTGAGAGCCATTTGTCTGAACGCTGATGATTTTCCGATGTTAGTGCAGTGCATTCAGAGAAACAGTGTTATGTTGTCTGTTTATGAGGACAATAATCTTCTATAATTGAACATTTGAAACATTCTGTAGCTTGTGCTTGAGTGTGGTTTTCATTGTCAACGCAGCATTTGTGAAAGACAGGGTTTCCGCGGGGCATTAACCTCTTAACCCCCAGTTTAACAGTTTTCTCCAGTTTGACTTTACGAAATCTAAAAGCTTTTTACAGCCTACAAAACGTATCGAAGATTTTTCCCCGTTGTGCTTCCATGTGCTGTTGCCGCGCTGTCGTCACTTTTTGTCACATTTCTTGTTGCTTTTCAGAACTTTTTTGTTGCATTTTTGTTGCTTCTTCATCTTCATTTATATCAAATTGTTGGTGCTATTTTGACACTTGTTTAAAGAAGCTTTTAGATTTGGGTAATGCCTGCATAATAATTGGAGAAAATGTGCTTGGTTAAGGTGGGTATTAAAAAGGATTAAAAGTCATTAAATACATATTTGGTCAAAATCAAGGCCTTAAATGTCATTAAAAAGCATTGAATTATTTCAAACTGGCATTACATCTACATTTATTGGAAAATAATGACATTGCTGAACAATTTTACTGTATAAGTTCATGGAAAATACCAAAATGATGCCTGAAACATGTTCAGCAGTTTTGGCTGAAATTTACTTTTTGTTTTTGCTGAAAAGTTGTCTGTTTTGCCCAATTATTATAGTATTAGGGCATTACAGTAAAAAAGACATTGAAATGATCTGATTCTGTTCTAATTTAGTAAGTGTTTAGCAAAGTTAGTCCAGGCTGCGTTAACGTAGACGCACCAGAGTGTGTGCCATGTGTTCTGCCATCACAGTCGTGTCATTTGTCAACAAGTGCTCTTTGGTCCAGTAATAACGAGATCCCATTATCAGTGTGATGGGATTTATGGCTTTTTCATATAAGCCAAATCTACAGCAGCCTCTCTTTGGCGCTTCAGTCGTCCAATTTAACCCCGAGTCAAGGAGAGACTCAGACCTCGGGCGGCGGCATTAGGAAAGAGTCAACAAAGCATCTGAGACAGGGTTGCCAAAAAATTGATTCCTTGATACTAAGTTGATAATAAAAGTAGTGTTGAAGCTACATATTCATATATATATATATATATATATATATATATATATATAATCAGGTAGCATTGGATATTAAGTCGTCCTCTTAAAATTTCAACCAAATGAGTTACATGTTTACTATCTGTACTTGCCTCTTGTTTTTAAAGGTACATTTTAAACATTGTTTGGTGCTTTGACCTAATGCACTGTTCTGCTATAAATGACTGTTACTGTTCATGAAGGCAACACAGTGTTTTAACATGACGGTCATGGGCCAAATCCATTCTATTGTAGTTTATATTGTAGAGTACAGTTTAAGGATTTGACTATGAATATTGCAGCTGAAATGCAGGAAAACATTTATTTAAAACAAAGTATACCTTTTATTACAGTGATTTCTGAAGAACATGGTCAAAGCAAATAAGCTCTTATTATGTTGAGTGTTCTGCAAAGTACATAATACAGTGCAGATGGAATAAGAGACAAGTTTACTATAGCAAGTATAGTATATTTAAAGTTTCGAAATCGGTATCGAGTTTTTATTCCAGTATAGAAATTGAATTTTAAATGTCAGTATCACAACACTAGTCTGACGGCCTCACCTCCTCTGCTCACTGCTCTGCTCTCACGCTGGTACATCTTTGTTCAATTACATACACAAAAATACAGACAGATTCAGTTAAGTTTACAAATGTGATCCTTTCAGCACCGACGCATCACTATCTAGTTGTACACTCATATTTCCACTTACATGGAGCCTCTAATGCTGACAGATCACACTTGTCTCTGTCAGTGTCGGCTGATGTACTTGGTTCTTTGACATACAGGTAATAACCCAGTGGCAGGTGGCTGTGAACCGGCGGCCTATCGCAGACAGCTGGTGACGGGCTCATGTTCCTGCTTCAGATGAGTTCTTCTGGCAGACCTCTCCTTCCATCCTTTTAGGACTTATGCTTTGTAATAGTGTTGTCACGATGCTAACATTTCAAACTCGATTTTGATACTGAAAAACAAAACAAAATACCACTTTTTCCATCTGCGCTGTATTATCTACATTGCAGGACACTCCACACTGCATTAGCTTATTTGGTTTTACCATGTTCTTGAAAAATCACTGTAATAAAATATCTCATTTGTGTTCTCTGAGTAAAGGCTTTCCTGCATTTCCAGCTGCAATATTCATATTCATATGCTTATACTGTACTCGGCTCTAACCTACAATATAAACTATATACATACTGGATTATGTTAAAACAGTCTGTTTCCAATTCAAAGCACCAAAGCCACAGATGCCTTCTGTCCCTACTATTGTTCTGGCTAATGGACGTTCACTGGAGAATAAAACAGATTAACTGCTAAGCTCTTCCCAGAAGATGGTGAAAGTATGTTGTCGAGCGGAGGGAGTGGAGGGAGCTGCACAGGAGGAAGAGGTAGGAGCTGACCAGTGCAGGACACCACGCTCTGAAACAGGGACAAACCCAAGAGGCGCTGCACCGTTTCAGAGGATCAGAGGAGACTGAAGGCAACTAGGTTTCCTCCGGGTGCTACGGTTTTCCCTATACCTCCGGGTCAGGTCGACCCACAATGGCAGCGCGGCTCAGGACTAACACCTGAACACTATTTGTACGATGACATATAAAGCACTTACTTATTTACTTACTTACAAACAATGTTTGAAATGTACCTTTAAAATACCTCCAAATATATTCATGAGTCAAATACAAACAGTAAACATGTGACTACATTTGGCTTTGATTTAATTTAGTTTTGTTGAGAATTTAAGAGGAACACAGCTTAATATATGCTGTCACGTGTAAACGAATGGGAATGAATGGGCCGCTAAGCTAATGTTCGCAACACTTCCAACTCTACACGTTTTTATCAAAACCCGTCTCCTTTCAACACGATCCGGCAGCAGACGTCATATCCTACATTTCGACAACAGATGAATTTAGTTTTAGAACTTTATCCAGAGTTTTAGTATCATTCTGAGAGCGGAGCTGACGGAGGAGCTGCTCTGTGCTAAACATGCACCAAAGGAAATGGCACAAAGTATCAATACCTGCTCAAATGAATATTCGTGACCCGTCGTGGTTTCCAGGGACACAAGTCGGCAGACTCACTTTCTCGCAAATGGAGAAACAAGCAATTTTTCTTTTAAATAAGTGATTTACGCTTTTTTGCAGAATCGTTCAGTTGAGGCCACGAAGAAGCCTCTACATGTTTAAGCTAGCAGTTATGGTATATTTAAAAGTGTAAACTTTTAGGTTCAAACCGGCTTGATTTAGGAGATTTCAGAGCGTGCTGTAGGGGCGTGACTTTGTCTGTGTATTTACATACTGGGTAAACACCACGGAGGAGGAGGAGGCACCGCTGCTTTGGTTTGCGTTGTTGACACATTAGCTTTAGCAAACAAATGCCACGCAAAAAAGGCAGTTTTATACATACGCCTATTGTCCATCAGTTTTTCAGGTTTAAATCGGCTTGTTTCGTCGGAGAAATAGCGCATGTCGTGTCATTGTGCGTGTGTGGCTTCATTATTATGCAACACTTCCCTGTGTGTGGCTGTCAGAGGCCGCCAATGCTAACGCTGGAATACTACAGCAGAGGTTCGTTTTTCTGCGTGAAACTTTTCCAGGCTGACTTTCCCAGTGCGACTGATGATGCCCTGGCTGTAAGCATGCACAGCGCCCCCTGCTGACCATTACGTTTCCAGAGCCAACTCCTCACTTTCAGAGCGTGATTTAAGACAGAAGGATGTAGCGCGGATTTGCAAAACTCTACATTGAAAATAACAAAGTGAAGAAAATGGATTTGATCAGGAGTTTACTGAGCAGAAGGCACGCAAAGGTTACTTCAGACGGGTGAGTGAAAGTTTGTTTATTTTGTCGCTTGTGGCCGCTGTGCTATCGTGTCTGTCTGCTTTTTGATGAGGCCATTGTTGTGCTGTAAGCTAACGTGGTGTGTTCAGTTGATTGGATTTGTTTGTGTTTTGTTTTTGGTCATAATCAAGATCGCCACAAACTTAAACTAATCCATAAATGTAGTCAGCGCATCCCTAGCTTTCAGCCACTTTTATTTGAAAGAGATCAGCTTCATATTTAAAGTTTTACAGTTAGATAAAGTTATGCTGGGTGTGTGGAGTGAAACGTAAACAATGCAATCACGCGCGGCGCTGCATCGCAATGTCGGCCTTTTCCTCTTATGTGTATGAGAGTGTATGTGCATTACTAAAGTAGTACAGGAGTCTTTTCTAAAGTTATAACTTCAGTTATGTCTGGAGTCTGTAACTCTCTCAGCGTGAGGCTCCAGCAGCTCACGGAGGCGGAGCTGACACAGGCATAGAGGGACTGGGGACAAGCTCTGGGAGAAGCACGCAGGATTTTGATTGTAAAGTAAATAAAAGAGTAGGCTACACTGTGTCCATTATCTACATCACTATGGCCCAACATACACATATACACAGCAAATGTTCCAGTGTTAATGTGACAATGTTTGGTGTTTATATGAGTCCAACCTTCTCAGTGTTAAAATGTGAGTTGACTCTCTTCAGAGTTAGACTGAAGGATAGAGAATCTGACACCATGAGTGACAGTAACATGACGTTAAATAGAATGTGTTCTTTATTTCCAATAATAAGGCTGAGGCCTCATTGGACTTCAGTCTGTCCTAGACTGACAGGTAAAGAAGCAGGAAAATGTGTCTTTCAACGAATGTCTAGGACTTCAGCTGGAAGTACAAATTAAAACTGAAAATCAAACAATCATTAATAACAGTTAGATTAAAGGAAAGAATAAAACTGTGTGTGTGTGTGTGTGTATATATATATATATGTTTAAAAAGCTCTCAAACTGTATCTGATGTAGGGTCATGTGTGTCCCTGTTCCTCTGAGTCAGGGTGGACCATGACTGATGTGCACAGGTCTATGTTACAGCAGATTGCACTCCAGGGTTATTTTATTTTCTCCAAATTAAAACTGTGGATACCACAGTCCTGTCCACATCTGCTGTGGTCCACCCTGACTCAGAGGAACAGGGACACACATGACCCTACATCAGATACAGTTTCAGAGCTTTTTAAACATATATATATACACACACACACAGTTTTATTCTTTCCTTTAATCTAACTGTTATTAATGATTGTTTGATTTTCAGTTTTGAATTTGTACTTCCAGCTGAAGTCCTAGACATTCGTTGAATGACACATTTTCCAGCTTGTTTACCTGTCAGTCTAGGACAGACTGAAGTCCAATGAGGCCTCAGCCTTATTATTGGAAATAAAGAACACATTCTATTTAACGTCATGTTACTGTCACTCATGGTGTCAGATTCTCTATCCTTCAGTCTAACTCTGAAGAGAGTCAACTCACTTTTTAACACTGAGAAGGTTGGACTCATATAAACACCAAACAGTGTCACATTAACACTGGAACATTTGCTGTGCAGTTGTGCGGGTCTCTTTTCCACTTTTCCACTGTATTTTTGGATCCAGCACACTTTGTCACTTTTGGTGCATTTATGCGATATGGTGCCATGACTGTCCCTTTAGCTCCGTCGCTAATTTAATGCTAACGTAGAATATAAACGAGCGTGGTCAACGCAGCTACCTTCGCCTCTATTCGCTTAATGTCCGCTCGATTCGATGTATTGTTAAAGCCAAGATGTTGTTAAGCCTCAACACCTCGTTCTTTGTAATTATGGCTGTTTATGCCTGTTTTTGTACAGTTTTCTTTACCCATATGCCTAAGCGGCAATGCACTTTTGAATTGGCTTCAAACTTTTTGAACTTTTTGAACTGAACCCTGTTGTGCAACAGTTATTTATTTTCACACCTTGACACTTTTGTATAATATTTGATATTTGATATAACCTCAGCTTTGATTTGATTTTAGTGCACTTTATCCCTTTATCTCTGAAGCTTCACTTTGATTTATGTATGTTTTGTAATGATTTATTGTGCAATCTATTTATGTTGATGTTGTAAATTATAGCCTGCATTGCTGTATTTATTTAATGTATTGGATCTATGTAAATTGATTAATTACCTTGCCTTTGACTAATGGGACTTTTCCTTGGCCTTGTTTAGGTCAGGTTTTTTTTGTACCCCCTCCCCTTGGTTGGTTTTCCCCTTTTGAACCCGTCACGGTCAACCCTTGGATGGCGAGCCTGAAACCCACTGCTCTCTACCCATGCTACGTGGTGTGGTAGGATACAGTAAGCAAACTCTTGTTTTCTCTATTGGATTATAACCCGGACTCTATGCCCACAACTGAACTTTAAAAAACTGAACTATATCAAAGGAGACAAACCATTGGATCTACATCAACACATTGCTGTGTTTTCTTTGTTTGTGTTTTGTTATCGGACATTCTTTGTTCTGTTCTTAAGCATATCTAACCTATCTATAATACAACTATTCACTATAATATATTATAATTATTATTGATAACTATTATCCAATAACTTTTAACTTATACCTTAATACACGAACTTGAACCGAAATCTCTGTCTTGTGTTTTATTCACACACTTGGCTCCGTGGCCGGACCTGTTTCTGGTTCGGCTGCAGTCCACGCCTAGCCCTACAGCGTTACACACGCACTATCATTTTTTAGCGCCTGTGTAAACGCTCAGTAAATGACTCCCTCAGTGTATAACTGGTCTTCAGGCTTCATTGAGAATAAATCCAGCATCAGGTGCAAGAAAAGACTGACATTTCTCATGATATTATTTTTAATCTGCGCAAATCCTTGAACTAAACACCTCCAGCTTGTCTGACACAGCCTGCGGGACGTGCTGTGACATTAGGCTGCAGCAGACTTCATTAAAAACGCTGTCTCGGGATCAACTTTTCTCTCCGCGCTCATTTGTTCCCATTTCAGCTTGAGTTCAGCGCGGTAAACAACACTGTGCTATAAAAGTAGATCAACAGACGTGTCTAACCTTAACTGAAGGCGCATCTTAATTAGGACTTCCTCCCTCGCCAACCGGGGGTGGAAACGATGGAAAAGCGGCGACAACTTGCACCATGTTTAAACTCAGCGTGATTGTTTTGCGAGGGAACAACAGTGCTTTCTTGTGCAGCTTCAGTGGCCGAGAGCTCTTTGAATGTCCTCATGAGTGGAGCTTCAAAGCATCGCTGAGGTGACAGGGGAGCGTCACACAAGCTTTAGCCGGAGAGCCAACTGGAACAAGAGTCCCCCGTCCTTGTCCGGACAAGGACGTCCAGACACGAACCTCCAGAACTAGAACAGAGCAGAGACTGTGTGCAGTTTTAATGTGCTACACCATGAAACAAACATTGGTTAATGGGAACAATGGCTTCAAGAGTAGTGAGTTTTTCTTGCAGTTACACAGCAAATGTTCCAGTGTTAATGTGACACTGTTGGTGTTTATATGAGTCCAACCTTCTCAGTGTTAAAATGTGAGTTGACTCTCTTCAGAGTTAGACTGAAGGATAGAGAATCTGACACCATGAGTGACAGTAACATGACGTTAAATAGAATGTGTTCTTTATTTCCAATAATAAGGCTGAGGCCTCATTGGACTTCAGTCTGTCCTAGACTGACAGGTAAACAAGCAGGGAAGTTTGTCATTCAACGAATGTCTAGGACTTCAGCTGGAAGTAAAAATTAAAACTGAAAATCAAACAATCATTAATAACACATTAAAGGAAAGAATAAAACTGTGTGTGTGTGTATATATATATATGTTTAAAAAGCTCTCAAACTGTATCTGATGTAGGGTCATGTGTGTACCTGTTCCTCTGAGTCAGGGTGGACCATGACTGATGTGCACAGGTCTATGTTACAGCAGATTGCACTCCAGGGTTATTTTATTTTCTCCAAATTAAAACTGTGGATACCACAGTCCTGTCCACATCTGCTGTGGTCCACCCTGACTCAGAGGAACAGGTACACACATGACCCTACATCAGATACAGTTTGAGAGCTTTTTTAACATATATATATATATAATATATACACACACACACACACTTTTATTCTTTCCTTTAATCTAACTGTTATTAATGATTGTTTGATTTTCAGTTTTAATTTGTACTTCCAGCTGAAGTCCTAGACATTCGTTGAATGACACATTTTCCTGCGTCTTTACCTGTCAGTCTAGGACAGACTGAAGTCCAATGAGGCCTCAGCCTTATTATTGGAAATAAAGAACACATTCTATTTAACGTCATGTTACTGTCACTCATGGTGTCAGATTCTCTATCCTTCAGTCTAACTCTGAAGAGAGTCAACTCACTTTTTAACACTGAGAAGGTTGGACTCATATAAACACCAAACAGTGTCACATTAACACTGGAACATTTGCTGTGTGTAGATGCTCACCAGTCTTTATTGTTCACACCACCAGCAGGTGCTGCAATAAACACACATAATGCACCTTTAATTAAAGTAACATGTAACACTGGCCATCAGTCATTTATCCATCTTAACTTTTATATGTGGTGTTCTCTCAGAACAGCTGCAAATTTGCTCATCCTCTGCCCATGCAGAAAACTCATTTACATATGAGGTTTGCAGCACTTTTAATACACACACTTTCTAATGGTTTAGCTTTAGTACTACTCGCAATTTAGCACCTGGCTCTGTAAATGAGGCCCATGATCAACTACAGGCACACAGTTACAGTTCAGGCCCACATTAATGTGAAGCAGCGGTGTGTTTAACCGTCTCCTGTCACAGACCTGGAGTTGTGTTGTCTCCTTCCCTAATATTTGTAAAAGAATATCCATCAACATCAAACAGGCAAGGGTTTCAGGCAAGGATTTCTCAGTATGAGCTTCTCCCATCCGCACAACGCTACAGAGTGTCGAGCAAAAGCAAAAAAATTGTGATAAGAACTAATTCCTCCCCATTTCAGTGGACCTCCTCAAGTCAGGCCAAAGAGCACTGCGTTGATGAACATTCTTAGTCTATTTGAAACTGCTTCAATCCGATCCATGCTGGCAACAATAGTGCTTTGTTTCCCCAAACGTTAGGGAGAATGTAAGTAAATGGGCTTGAAACGCAGTAGGCGATGTCGCTCCTTCTGAATTAATTTCCGGTAGAACGTGCAAAAATCACATGTCCTCCTTCTCCAAGCAACAGGAGACACTAGTGCATGTCAACGTTCCTGCTCGTTCACGTTGACAAGTTGAAAAATGTACAGCTTATGTCCCTGTCACCTGGCCTTCAAACAATCAGCAAGAGTTTCACTGACAATGAGAGACATTCATCTTTAGAATGAGGCTGTTTGACAGTCGTTTGTATGTAAGAGAACAAAGTTATATCTGGCCTTGTAATTTCCTGTCATGCTGCAATAAATATAATGTGTCCTCTGTAGAGAGCATTAAACCTGAATATCTCCCATCAGCTACACACTACTGAATGAACTCCATCCAGTAGAATGAACTCTACTGAGGACATTTAGTAGAGCTTTTTAAAGATACCAAATATGGCTTTGGTCGCTTTCTTTTTTCTTATCAAGGAAAATGGTGGCCATCAATCCAAGCACAATATATGGGAAAAGAAAAGTAAGAGCATAAAACCTTTTATTGAACAAATTTTGGATTGAAATGTTTTGGGCATATTTTATATAAGTCTGCTACTGCTACAGCTGATAGTCGAGTTGGTCATCTTGTGACCGCAAGGTTGGCAGTTCAAATCCCTCAGGTGCGCACTGTTGTGTCCTTTGGCACGACACTTTACATACACTTCCCCTACATTGCCTCTAGTGGTTCCTTGATGTAAAGCACTTTGAGTGCCTAATGAAGGTAGAAAATGCTATTTATAAGTGATCATTTAACTGTATTTTAGCATACATGTAGTTTTTAAGTGTTTAGAAAATGTCCTCAGTAGTGGACATCTGACACTGCAGAGATGGATGGATGTGACTACACTCCCCACATCAAAAGTGGAAACCTCAGCCAAATGAAGCCCCGAGACACTACGGTCCATCCATATTCCAGAGATGGGGGACGAAACGCATGTATAAAGGAGCAAAACATGTGTGATGTGCACAAAGTACACTTTGTGTTTCTGAGAAGAGGAACTGTTTTTTGTGATTGGACAATTTGTTTCCCCCTTGTAGTCAGGATATGACTTGTGTACAATAACATATACATATACGTATAATAATAATAAATTATGGAGGGGAAACAATTTTAGCTTTAAATCATGTAATAATGTTCCCTCATCGAAAACCGGTTAAAGCTGGGGTACCTGATTTTTTTGGTGTACTTTTATTTTTGCCACCTCAGAGTATGTCGTAAACACAGCAAAACACAGACCTTGTTGTATTGTCTTCACCTAAAGTATTGAGCAATGGATGATAGGAGTCTGATCTAAATGAGTGGAATTTATCTTGGGGGTGGGCGCATCTGCTTCACTTTGTCACCACTCAGTGCTGTATATGAGTGTGAAATGTGCATATAATGACATTCTTTGAACAATTTTAATACACAGGAGGGACTGTGAGAGCTAGAAACAAGTTTGGGCCAAAACAAAAAATGTGACTGTTTGAACAGGAAAGATCAGGTACCTCAGCTTGGGCGACCACTTGGGTTGTGCGATGGGTCGTCAATGCTTTTGTGTTGGAAAAGTGTGCACTTGAGCTGATTGTTGATTGTGAGCGAACTGAACGGCGGCGTCGGGGCATATCTGACTCCACCCTGCCCCGTTAGCATTAGCATTCTGCACACGTCCGTACAGTGTGGCCTGTGAGTGCGGGTGCTGGGGGGGAGGCTGTTCCAGGAAGGGCTCCTTTCAAACACGGTTTTGTTCAACTCTTTTCACGCTCCATGTGCCGACGGGTGCTGAGGTAATTTCACACCTGACCGGCCTTTTGCTGGATCCGCCGGCCGCTGCCGGGGCCTGGGGAGGGGTTGCCATGGAGACGAGGAGCGAGCTGCCGCCTGTGTCAGGACGTTAAGTGAGTGTTTAACACGAGGCTGCAGTGGTGACTCCCCGGGACACGTGAGGACGGCATACGCACATCTCGCACTGAATGTGAACACGATCAACGTTCCTCCTGAGCGTGAGCGATGATTAGTATCTGTAAACAAGTTAAATAAGGCTTTCATTGTCAGTGACATTTTTGCTCCCAAAACAAGTGTTTTTGTATCTTTTTTGCAATGTTTTTGTGGCACATTAAATGTATTTACCAGTCGTGACGGAGTTGTTCCACGGCCTCTCCACTTTTAAGCTCATGTTAGTCTATGGAAAATGTTTGCTTGTGCCTAGTATGGCGGATCTAAAGACATTCAGTGAATTTATGACATTCCATCCTGAACTCTATAAACGGCTTCTTTGGAATCGCCCATATATGGTCATGCTCGAAGCAACCAAAGGGAAAACAAAGAAGGAAAATAACTTAACTTTGTCCCATTACTCCACCATCCATCCATCCATCCATCTTCTTCCACTTGTCCGTTGCCGGGTCATGGGGGCAGCTGTTGGAGCTGCACCAGCCCCTATGGCTCCTCCTGCAGGTGATGGGTCCACAGAAGGACGGCCTCATGGTTCTAACCGGGCCTGTTGGTCTCTCATAAGGGGCTTCTGAACCGCTCTTTGTCTGACCCGTCACCTAGGACCTGTTTGCCCTGGGAGACCCTACCAGGGGCACGAAGCCCCGACAACAGAGCTCCAGGATCATTCGGGCGCTCAAACCCCTCCACCACGTTAAGGTGGCGGTTCCAGGAGGGGTTACTCCACCATTACTTTAACAAACACTGAATTATGAATATATTTGTTTTCTACTAAATAAAGATACAGAGACATGGAGAGGAGAAAAGTGGTTAAACGCTATAAACGTTTAAAAATGACGTTAACATATCAATCAATCATTTTGTATAGCCTCCAACAGACGGCCCACGAGGATGTAAGAAAAAAGAAAGTCTAGCAGATTCCTGTGCGAAGTTATGAATAATAATAATAAATAAAAAAAACAGTCATCACTTCCGCCACTAGGGGGCAGCTTAAATTAAAAAAGGAAAGAATGCTTGTCTAGCAGAGGGCAATGACATAATAAGAGATCAGGATATAGACAACACATTATAGCCACGTGGTAAATGGTCTGTCTGCCCCAGGGCGGCTGTGGCTAGTATAGTGGCTTACCACCACCAAATGTGGAGTGACTAAATAATGATGACAATGTAGCAGAGACTTGTGACACAGGCTTCTAAAGTGCAATACAAGTGTACGCCGTTATTACTGATTAAGCTACAGTCCTGCCAGGCTTTTGAATATTTAAATATTTGCTCTGTCATGAATTTTACTGGAGCTTTTGTTCATGGACCCCAGCAATACACTTCCGATACACAGTATTTTCCCCCCTGGGAAATTTACTTGGAGACCCCTGGTATAGCCTAATATCACAACAGGAGTTGCCTCACACGGCTGCAGATGTGCTTAACTTAGCAACAAGTGATATTACAACATTCTAAAGAGCTTATAGTTTAAAGTGGACATGTCATGCAAATGGAGCCTAAACAAGACTTAAAAACCTTATTTTGGAGCCTCAGCTTTGATATTTCACGTTTTATAATTTGAAAATATGTAAGAATGAAATGCAGGCGAAAGAGCTGGTGACTGGCACCCAGAAGAATAATTTTCTAAAAAATACCTTCCAGGTTGGATACGGTGCGGTGAGCAGCTCCAGCAGTGCGCGATAAACACTTGGAGCACAGAGCGGCTCAGAGTCGATAATGTTGGATTATGGGCTTTAAAAATGTGGAGGACAGTTTTTGGGTTCGAACAATGACGCAAGTGTAATCAGGAAGTACAGAACGAGGCGCTGACGCCGTAGAAGAAGAAACAGCTACATTTAAAAGCTTTGTCCGAGGATTAACTCAAAAGTTTGTGAATGTTGTGAAATACTACTCCAGGTTTAAACATGTGGTTCACTTTAAACCTCAAGAAAGTACATTTTGCAGGATATGTCCACTTAAAAAGATATGTCCACTTAAAAATTGAGGCGATGGGCAACTGAAAATTCCACGGTGGTAGTATGGTAACCGTCAAACTGCAATTTTATTTTATTTTTGGGGGGAAATGTGGTACATGGTGTAAGATGTTTTACACGGTATTGTCAATTTGATTTATTTCAAGGATAGCCCCGTTGAGATGAACCATCTCTTTTTCAACTGGGTCCTGAACACAAAATAACAAAACATAGCAAGTATTATCACATACATACAAAAATCATATACACATAACAATAACGTCTCACGTCTTGCACTGTCCATCCCCGCCCTCCCCCCAAACTGCCGTCACTTTTAATACAATACAATATTAACAATAACAAGTACAGAGAAGAAATAAAAAATAATAATAATAATTAATAATAATAATACAATAAAAGTTACAACATTGTTTGAACATTAGAAAAATACTAGTAACATTGCACTCACATTTAAATGATCATACAAGGATGTTTTAAATGTATGTAAGATGTAGTTGAGCTAAGTTCTATTGGTAGATTATTATAATCAATTGTAATGAAAAGGGAGACTATTATTTATGATGAGTTTACATTTTTAGATGTTTTATTAAATTTATTTTAGAATACGGAGACAAGGATGGAGGGTGTTAAAGGGACATTTTAAACAGGAACATTCATATTTAGGTGTTTTCTAAATGATAAAACAAAATATCTGGAAGATGCTAAATCCTCTGCTTCCAAGTGTTTTGTTATTTGTTAATAAACTAGTAAAAAAGACAGATCCACATCAAGCACAGAGTGGGAGTGACATGAACAGAGCATTAGCCTGATTAGCCTCCCTCTGATGGCGTAATGTAAAGCGTTGGTGATGCGGAGTGGCTGCGGCGTTAACATGCCCACAGACTGGGTACATAATTAGCTTTGGCACAGTGTCAGCTCCATTTAAACACAGCTCAGAGTCTGTGGCGACGGCGCTGCAGGCACATTCGCTCCACAGTATTCCTCACTTTCACTTAACCCCAGCGTAACATCTCCACTCGTGTTGGTGCACCTCCGACAGCAGCCCACACACATCAGCGCGGTGATCTGACCCGCGCTCACATGGCCTTTGGTCTGAATGTTTTATCCTCCCACGTCCACGCGGAACAGCGAGCGGGAAGCGTTTTAGAGCGACTCAACTCTGTTCAAACGCCACAGACGGATGTGTCCAAAAAAACCAAGGCGCTCCTGCATCTCAGTTCTCTGTTCACACTTTCTAAGGAGCATATTTGAAGTTATCTTTACACGAAGTGGCACAATGGCTAATATTTGATGTGTTTTGTGAACAAAGCCGACCACTGAGGATTGTGTTTCATCAGAAGACTCTTTTATGGTGGGAGATGAACAGGGAGTGAAAACTCATCTAGATGAATGTTAAACAAATGTATTGCATGTTTAGGAAAATGAAATGACATTGTAAGATTTTTCAAACAAGCTTTTAGCATTTTATTTTCTTACACTGGCAAGAAAAAGTAAGTACACCGTTTGGGATTTCTCACATTTCCATGAGAAAAAACACAGTGTTTTTCTTTATTTCACTCTGCTGCAGTCTGTGTGTTCACATTGGGGACGGTAAACTCACCCACGTTTCTCCTGTGCGTCTAAAATCAGGCTTAATAATCAAACATGTTTGATTTCCTGCGACTGAGGTTTAGTTGCGTCTGACCCCCCCACACTACATGACACGACTCTCTGCAACTGCCTTCATCTAAACAAGACTCGGGAAGACTCGGCGCGACTGAGAATTGTATCAATTGGCCATAAAAATCATGTTGTGTGTGCTGACCTTAAGCAGACACTGTTTAATCATTCCTATGATTCTGATGAAGATTAAACCACATTTAGTGACCAATTTAGACAGAAATGTGAGAAATTCCACAGTGTACTTACTTTTTCTCACAACTGTATCTTTGCATACTATTACTGTGCAGATTGGATTTATGGGCGGCACGGTAGTACAGCGGTTAGCGCTCGTGCTTCACAGCTGGAAGGTCTGGTTCGATTCCCACCAGACCAGTTCTGTGTGGAGTTTGCATGTTCTCCCTGTGTCTGTGTAGGTTTCCTCCAGGTACTCCAGTTTCCCCTACCACTAAAAACATGTACAATAGGCCAGGATGAATGTGAGTGCGCATGGGGGATGACGGATGCAAATTAGCCCAAGGCTACAATCCGGTGTGGCTTGTTTACATGCATGAGACCCATGTATGTCATTAACATGCACTGTCCCGACCAAATAAACCAGTAAATAAAATTTGATTTACTTTCCGGGGTGGGGGCTTCATAAATCAGGACTGGATTCAGATGCTTCTTTTGTGACGCCTCCACTGTGCTGCAGGTGTGGGGGGCTCTTGGTGCCTCTTCAGTTTTTCAGAAGAAGAAATGTGAAAGTCTCTTTAGCTCATACGAAAGCAGTTTGTTCACTTTAAAAGAAACCTTCATGGCTTGTACGGACTCTCTGCAGTAAAAAAATAAAAAAAAGTGTAAAATACAAGACGATCTGACTCCTGTTGTTGGTTCATTGTAGACTGAGAGAACAATGCATTTCCATGGACAATATAGAGGGACGTACGTAGGTTTTATTAAACAGAATCAGACTAGATTTATTTGCATTGTTAGTGAACAGGTTCACAAATTAGGAATTTACAGCCCAGGGTGAAAGGAGATGAAGAGCGGGGAGAGACACTAGGCTGTCAGGGCGCACGGGGGATGTTAAACCACACCGGGACAAGCCGAGCCCAGTTTGAGCTGAAGACAGACACTGCATGGGAACCGTTTGATATTGAGAGAAATCTGAATCATTTTGGAAATTTGAAATATATTGGAATTTTAACTTTATTTTTTGTTTTGTTTTTTGGATAGTCATTTATTAAGTAATTAAGTGAATTTAAAAAAGGTAAAACAAAAAAATTCAAATCTCGCCTTGTTTTGGCATTTAAAGCGCAACAAATCAGACTAACATGGATGATTAAAAATTCCTCCTCGAAAAAGCTTTTCCCAGGTTTGTTCAGTGCAAGGACAGCACTGGACAATGTGAAGACTCCGAGTGCAGATGCCGTCGCCACATTTCCTTTTTATCAGGCAGAAACATGAAGAAGAAATTCTTTGGGAGAATGATGCATTTTGAGATAAGTATTTCCCATATAGCATTTTTGCTATAACCTGGTACAATGCATCTTTCCTTTTGGTCAATGTTAAATTGTGCTCTGTCCCTGTCTAAATAAAGTCATACCATACCATCTGAATCAAGGGCTCGTTCTACAGTGTGTAGGTGGGAAAGCGCTGCATTAAAGGGATACTTCGGGATTTTTGACATAGGGCCTCATTTCCTAGTTATCCAGAGTGTTGTTGATGTCTGGAGATATTTTTTCTTAAATTCATGCAGTTCTTATATTTGAAGAGTCTAGTGGCGCTAGGCTAGGGCAAGGCTAAAGCATTTCTATGGTATCAGTTAGCCTGCATTAAAAACAGTCTGACCCACTCCACAGTGCACCTGAGGTAAATCACTTATAACACCAGACTAACCATATAAATGTCTGTGTTAATAGAATATTTTTTGAAATATAACTGACCTTGTATCATGAATTACCGCATTTTGAGGGACTATTTTCTCACAGATCACTCCGCCGCTGCCTTAGCTTACAGCCACGAAGCTGATGCTGCTCAAATATAAGTTATTTTAAATGCAAAATGGTTAAAATTATTCTATTAACACAGACATTTATATGGTTAGTCTGGTGTTATAAGTGATTTACCTCAGGTGCACTGTGGAGTGAGTCAGACTGTTTTTAATGCAGGCTAACTGTTACCATAGAAATGCTTTAGCCTTGCCCTAGCCTAGCGCCACTAGACTCTTCAAATATAAGAACTGCATGAATTTAAGAAAAAAATATCTCCAGACATCAACAACACTCTGGATAACTAGGAAATGAGGCCCTATGTCAAAAATCCCGAAATATCCCTTTAATAGACCAAAAGAGACCATTTGTCATTGGAGAAAGTTTATGTTTTATTTTCCGGTAAATGATTGAAGATGCACTCGCAAACCTCTTTCATGAGTTTGTATTTCTGGAGTGTTCTTTCGGGAAGCTTTCCGAGCTCTTGTATCCTGACCCCCATCCTGACGGCGCACTCGGGAGTCCATTACAAACCGTCTCGGCGCGTCCCATCTCCGCTTGGCAGTGCTCGATGTTGGTAAATCATCACAGCCTACTCCCCGCGCGCCCAAACGCCGTCAACGCTGTCAGCGGTCGCCCCTCTGCCGGCTGCCAACGCTCCTCTCCGGAATCTGGAACGAGTCAAACGTCAGCTCCCGTCCAAGCGCCGTAATTGTCTTGGCGTCTGGCAGGGACAACATTTCATTTGAAGCATAATGCGCGCGGTCAGCAGACAGAAGGGGGCAGCGGCGAGGCGGGCGGGGGGGGGTCGAGGAGCGGGGAAAAGGGAAGAAGAGAATGAATCGAGATGCAGATCTATGGAGCGACACACACACAGCAAATGTTCCAGTGTTAATGTGACACTGTTTGGTGTTTATATGAGTCCAACCTTCTCAGTGTTAAAAAGTGAGTTGACTCTCTTCAGAGTTAGACTGAAGGATAGAGAATCTGACACCATGAGTGACAGTAACATGACGTTAAATAGAATGTGTTCTTTATTTCCAATAATAAGGCTGAGGCCTCATTGGACTTCAGTCTGTCCTAGACTGACAGGTAAAGACGCAGGAAAATGTGTCATTCAACGAATGTCTAGGACTTCAGCTGGAAGTACAAATTCAAAACTGAAAATCAAACAATCATTAATAACAGTTAGATTAAAGGAAAGAATAAAACTGTGTGTGTGTGTATATATATATATATATATATATATGTTAAAAAAGCTCTCAAACTGTATCTGATGTAGGGTCATGTGTGTCCCTGTTCCTCTGAGTCAGGGTGGACCACAGCAGATGTGGACAGGACTGTGGTATCCACAGTTTTAATTTGGAGAAAATAAAATAGCCCTGGAGTGCAGTCTGCTGTAACATAGACCTGTGCACATCAGTCATGGTCCACCCTGACTCAGAGGAACAGGTACACACATGACCCTACATCAGATACAGTTTGAGAGCTTTTTAAACATATATATATATATACACACACACACAGTTTTATTCTTTCCTTTAATGTGTTATTAATGATTGTTTGATTTTCAGTTTTAATTTTTACTTCCAGCTGAAGTCCTAGACATTCGTTGAATGACAAACTTCCCTGCTTGTTTACCTGTCAGTCTAGGACAGACTGAAGTCCAATGAGGCCTCAGCCTTATTATTGGAAATAAAGAACACATTCTATTTAACGTCATGTTACTGTCACTCATGGTGTCAGATTCTCTATCCTTCAGTCTAACTCTGAAGAGAGTCAACTCACATTTTAACACTGAGAAGGTTGGACTCATATAAACACCAAACAGTGTCACATTAACACTGGAACATTTGCTGTGCACGGACAGCGCTTTCAACCCCGGCGCGCGTGGGCGGGGAGGCATTAAATATTCAATCAGTTTGAAACATGACCGCGGCGTTACGGAGATAATGAGTGTCCTGAATGCTGGCTGACAGTCCCCTCCCGCCCCCGCGTTAACCGGGAGCGCTTGATTTGACTTGACTCGGACACGTGAGCCGCCCTTCAAAAACGCCATGCGCAGTCATTAGCCGCTCTGAATGCGCGGGTCGCCCGGCGCACAAACGCTCGGTTTGATCTCGACGCCGCAGCGATTGGCAGACCCGCCGACTGACGCGCAGCTATAGGACATGGAAAGTTACTCCAAGACCAGGTGGAACATTTCTGAGTCCAAGATACAGAACTGTTTTCTTCCTGAGCTGTAGTTTATGAGCGCAGAACAATCCCCACTACAACTCAAGACCGTGAACGACTTTGGGAAAAGTTTGCTGAGACCAGAAATGTGGGATTGATTTAAAAGTGCATATGACACATCAGACACAGCAGAGTTAACACAATTATATGTAAGACTTTGTTTAACATTTTAACCAGCTTTCTTTCTTAGGTTGGGCATTTTTTGTGAGGTCTGTTTCACTTCCTGTCAGTGCTCAATAAGGAAGTGACATAGACAGAGGCAAACATTTTTAAACTGTTCCCGTGTCTAGTGTTGTTGATTTCTGGAGATTTTATTTATTTATTTTTGAATTCATGCAGTCCTCATATTTGAAGAGTTTAGTGGGGCTAGGCTAGCGCATGTCTATGGTAACTAGTAGCCTGCATTAAAAACAGTCTGACCCAAGCACAGTGCACCTGAGGCAAATCACTTATAACACCAGACGACCCATATAAATGTCTGTGTCGATAGAATAATTTTAACTTATATTTGAGCAGCATCAGCTTCCTGGTTGTAAGCATCACAGCGGCGGAGTGATCTGCTCGGTTACCGGATCTACAGTCGTTTGTTTACCTGCGGCCGGCATTACTACACGTGGAATTCACAAAGGAGCTTCCTACAAATCAGATATGGCAACGTTTGGAGGACGACCTCATGATTTTGAAGAGGTTTTTAATGAAGCCTACTAGTTACCATAGACATGCACTAGCCTAGCACCACTAAACACTTCATATATAAGGACTGCATGAATTAAAATATATATATATATATCTCCAGAAATCATCAACACTCTGGATAACTAGGAAATGAGGCCCTATGTCAAAAATCCTGAAATATCCCTTTAACAAAGAACACATGAAATAAGACAAAATAAAACAAGTAATCAGCAGTGATGCAAAAAGGTTAAAAAAAAAAAAAAACAATAAAATGGCAGAAAACTTGCAATAAATTTTTTCCTCAAATTTACATCAGTAATGTTCAGCAACAGTTTCAAATCAATATCTCAAATGTTATTTTCCCCCCATTCACCTGCAGCCTCTAGCTTTGGTGGAAATGACAATATCTCCCGTATCTCTAGGTCCCTGTTATGTGTCGTCATATTTCCCTAAATCCTTTGGGGCCAGACGTTAGCCCTGCTCTAAACGAACACACGCCACACCTGTGCTAACTTTATGCTAGCATGTACTGTATCTCTGGAGCTGTCCGTGGTGCTGAACTCAAGCTTCTGCCTATTTACTGAAATCATTTCTTTACTGTGAGTTCTCAGGACAGATGAGACACGCCTGGCTCGATGTGGTATAACCTTATAGCCGCTGTGTGCCAGGACCCCAGAAGTTTGTCATCAAAGGTACACTGCACATGTTTGATCGCCTCTTGATTGCCATTAATCTATGTATTGGAGAAGCGGGTGTGAGTTGTGAGCCTGCCAGAGGACTGCCGCCTTTATACTCGTGCTGCAACATCAGAGCCGGCGCATGTTTAAAGCCACACGGCTCCTTTCGTGGCGGAGCCTCGGCCAAAGCCTTTCTCCGGATCTGAGCGCCGGGAAAAGCGCACGGCTGCGTTTCAACTCTGCCTTTGAGAAGACTGTGATGTGGCACAATAAAGACATTCATACGACTGTAATCTACTTCAAATATATACAGATAATCCTACAGAAAATGACAGAACATCTGTGATGTTCGACTATGTTCTCATCCGACAGACTTAAAGAGTCATCATGACTGTGGTACGTCCTTCAGCAGGGTTTAAAAAGCACTAATAGTCATGGAGACGCTGATGCATGCTTTTATCACCAGTCGTATCGACTACTGTAATGCCCTGCTTTCTGGTCTTCCCAAAAAGAGTATCTCAGGTTTACAACTTTTACAAAATTCAGCAGCTCGTGTCCTGACGAAGACCAGGAGGCGGGACCACATTACACCGGTTTTAGAGTCGCTGCATTGGCTCCCCGTGTGTTTCAGGATCGATTTTAAAGTTCTTTTAATGGTTTTTAAATGTCTTAATGGTCTTGGTCCTTCTTATCTTTCAGAACTGCTTTTACCTTATGAACCTTCACGGCCCCTGCGCTCCTCCGGCAGGGGTCTCCTAGTTATTAAAGTCAACAGAAAGACTCACGGCGAGGCATCTGTCCAATATTATGGCCCTCGCCTCTGGAACGACCTGAGGAGGAGCTCAGGACCGCAGAGAACGTTCATGTTTTTAAGAGCAGGCTCAAGACCCACCTTTTTAGTTTAGCTTTTAACTGACATGTATTTATCTAGTCCTAATTATAGAACTAGATAAGGATCGCTCAAGGGTCGCAGCAGAAAGAGAGGAGCATTTATTTACCTACAAAACACCGTAGCACACTGTGCAAGCGGAGGCCAGGTGGAGAGGACCAGAGGAGCAGCGTCGGAGTAGAAAAGGGGCGGTCCTTTTATGGGCGGCCTACAGGATGCACCGGGAGTCACCTCAAAATAAAAGAGTGTTAGTACCGGCAAACCCCCCAAGCTAGGGGCTGCCACAATATTGTGTGTATTTGTATATATATATATATATATATATATATATATATATATATATATATATATATATATATATATATACACGTTTACACGTCATGGCGACTGTAAACAAAGGACAACCTCCCTCTCTCTTGGTACAGCTGCGTTTTTTTGTTTTTTTTGTGCCTTTTTCTGTGAACTGCATTTGTGGTTTCTGTGTTCCACATTGTTCTGCTGGATACTTTTGTACGTCTTTGCCGTGTTTTTGTGAGGTTCAGTTTTTACTGCAGAGAGTCCATAATGATCCTGAAGAAAGCAGGACAGTGGAGGCAAGGAAGGGACAAAGGAGAAGATAGTCCTTTTGGAGCGGAGGGAGCTGTGCAGGAGGACAAAACAAGTCAAATGTTTTCCCCTCTTTGAGCAAACCCCTGTGTGGTTGAGATCCTGGGAAAGAAACGAATCACCTGAGCTTCAGCAGAACATTTCAAGATTGTGTCTCCAGTCAGGACATGTAATAAGAGTAAAAGTACTGATATGAAATACAGTCTGAAGATGCTCTGTCTCATCCTCGTGGACATTAGGATAATAGGGTCTCTTCATGAGAGTGAAATGTTGCTGCTTTTGGGACAAACTGATGAGCAATTAAGAATAAATGTTTTTTCTAACAGAAAATCCTAAAACTATGTTGTTCTTTCAAAATCTGCTCGAAAGTGTAAGTAAAGTACTAATCCGATGAATTGATGTAAACATTGGATAGTCTGGTCAGGTCCTGGTCAGGGTGGAGCAGGTCAACAGTGTGAGTCACTTCATTTTGCCAAACAAGAGTTGACTGAACGCTGCGCTGATTAAATGAGCCGGCTCCGTCCTGTCTCCGTCTCTCAGCCGTCTCTTCTGTCCTCCCCCAGCCGTCACCACAGATACTGAGGACAGACTCATTCCGACAATGCCTCGTCCTCCGAGCCGCCCAACAAGTGCGGCGGAGAGAGGAGCAGCAGATGAAGGGCCCTTTGTAGTGACACGTGGAACAAGACGTCGCACCAAAGGGAAAGATGCAAATCGCTAACAACGGGAACAAAATGTAACAGTATCAAACGCTCGCGACAATGAGGAGTCGCACAAGACGTCTTCCTAATGAGGCCGAGGGAACGAGGCGTGCAGACGTGTTCATCTTTAAACCCGGGCAGGCGGGCGGCAGGCGCGTTGTTAGACAAACTGCGTGTCACCCGCTCGTTTTCTCCTCTGCCTCCTCTGCCTTCACGTTATTTATTCCCTGCTCCCCCCCGCCGCGCGATTTAACAAGGTGGCTGCTCTTTGAAGACGGCGCCGTCACACGGGATCAGCTGGCCTCTGTGGAGAAGGCGGGGACCTGCGGCGCTGACGGCTAACGGCAAACACGGTTTTAAATACATCTGGTTGTCCAGACTTGTTCCAGAGGAAACACTGCACAGTTTTATCCAGGTGAATGTTGAGATGCTTGATAAAGTTTTCTCCTCAGTGAGGCCCACCACATGTCTTTTAGACCTGGTCTCAAACCTGTTTTTTAAAACATTTTATAGATTAAATTATGACTCACAGAAGGTCACAGTGTTGGTTCTACTGGATCTGAGCGCCGCCTTCGATACAGTAGACCACACTATTCTTTTAACTCGTTTAAAACACATCGGCCTCTCTGGTGCTGTCCACAAATGGTTTACATCCTACCTCACAGACAGGACATTCATGGTAAATGTGGATACCTGCTCCTCTAAGGTCCATAAAATTACATGTGGTGTGCCCCAGGGTTCGATTTTAGGCCCAGTGCTATTTACCTGTATATGCTCCTTCTCGGTGATGTCATCAGGAGACATGGAGTCAACTTTCATAGTTAAGCTGATGATACACAGTTGTACATCTCCATGTCTCCTGATGACATCAGGCCAATGGATGCACTTTTTAACTGCATTTTAGATATCAAATCCTGGATGGCAGAAAACTTTCTCCAGCTTAACCAGGACAAAACTGAAGTTTTAGTCATCGGTCCTGAGGCCCAGAGAGAGAAACTTTTACCCAAACTACAGTCATTGTCTTTTAATCCTTCCTCACAGGTGAAGAACCTGGGTGTGATTTTTGACTCTGAGCTGACTTTTATTCCACACATTAAGAATATCACAAAGATAGTTTTTTACCATCTAAAGAACATAGCCAGAGTCCGCCCCATTCTCTCTCGGGCCAACACGGAGACGCTAATGCATGCTTTTATCACCAGTCGTATCGACTACTGTAATGCCCTGCTTTCTGGTCTTCCCAAAAAGAGTATCTCAGGTTTACAACTTTTACAAAATTCAGCAGCTCGTGTCCTGACGAAGACCAGGAGGCGGGACCACATTACACCGGTTTTAGAGTCGCTGCATTGGCTCCCCGTGTGTTTCAGGATCGATTTTAAAGTTCTTTTAATGGTTTTTAAATGTCTTAATGGTCTTGGTCCTTCTTATCTTTCAGAACTGCTTTTACCTTATGAACCTTCACGGCCCCTTCGCTCCTCCGGCAGGGGTCTCCTAGTTATTCCTAAAGTCAACAGAAAGACTCACGGCGAGGCGTCTTTCCAGTATTATGACCCTCGCCTCTGGAACGACCTGCCGGAGGAGCTCAGGACCGCAGAGAACGTTCATGTTTTTAAAGGATCTGTATCATGCTATTTTAGCCATTCCAAAGTAAAGTATAGGCATATATATATGATATATTGTTCCTCTATCACTATGGAGTACTCATTTTTGAGAGAAATATAAGTATTTTTGGGGGGTATTTTCCCTACCCGGAAGACAAGACGCTTCGATTCAGTTAACTCCGCCCCTCTCTCCGCTCATTCCACATTTGCAGTATTATAAATATAAATATCGCTGCAAAAGTGAAGTTACTTCACATAATGCAGTTATAAGGAGTTGACATGTGCAACACAGTTTCATAAATGGCTAACACACACGCTAACACACACGCTAACACACACGCTAACACACACGCTAACACACACACGCTAACACACACGCTAACACACACGCTAACATGCGTTTTGATTGACTCACCGCTCAGTCTGGCTTCCCCATGAGATCGCGTTGGTTATAAAAGTGAATCCACTTTGATTCTGGCCAAGGTTCACTAAGCATCCATCAGGTTGGTTGATAAAGTCGCTGAATCCCGGAAAGAAATTCCAACTTCTGGCGAGTGCACTCTTCTTTAGGAAGGTTGAATAGTCCTGTTCCTCTCGTAGCCAAACGCGCATCCGTGACATTATCGTTCAGTAAGAAAAAAGAACAGGCGTGTCCAGAGTAGGTTAGAAAGAGCTCAGTCTTCACAAACATGACTTCTGTTCGGATCCATGGCTCCTCCAGCCGTGGGTGCGCTTGATTAGCGTCGCGGGACAGCACAGACGCGTCGGAGAGTTGCTGCTTTCTTTTAATTTTTTTTTATTTTTTTATTTTTTTCAAAAAAAATAAAATAAATAAAAATCAGGCCGTAAGGCATTACATTACAGACGTAGAGCACTTCCGTTCCTTTGAGACGACACAACTGAACAGCTCAGTGGTTTACCAGGAGAGGGCGGAGCAGCTGCTCAGAGAGCAGGATTCAGGAGGATTACTGAGAACTGCGTGAATGAAGCCAAAAACCGCTCTGGGGTGTTTTTGATAAGGAAATAGCATAACAACATGGCTAAAAACTCCAAAAAGTCGATTTTGCATGATATAGGACCTTTAAAAGTAGGCTCAAGACCCACCTTTTTAGCTTAGCTTTTAACTAATATTTATTTATATTAACTTTATTTATCTGTTTTAGTTCTATACAATTATTTCTTTAGTTTCACTCTTTTTATCTTGTGTTATTTCACACAGTCAGGGTATCCAGACACAAAGAGACAGGTTTAAAGGAACACACAAAACTAATGTACAAGTATGAGGGAGCCTAAATGAGGGTGACTGAATGATAAAGATAATCAGTATTTAGCTGCTAATAAATAATGATTTTGCTATCATTCTCAGTGGCGGTGAGTCTTTCCCGAGTCGTGACTAGTTGAAGGCAGTCGCACAGAGTCGTGTCTCGTAGTCTGGGAGGTCAACAAATGGACTCTCATTCAGATCGTGCAATGTGGAGCAGAAAGACGCGACTGAAGCAGGATTATAAAACATCAGCATCAGCTGTAACAGACTCTTGTAGTGCAGTTGCTCTTACAATTCTCAGTCTTTATGTGTGAAGCCCCAGTCATTCGATAATCGTGCTAAAACCAGTCATGTATAGTGTGTCCCATCTGTCAGAAAATCTCTTCAGACGGAAAAAAATCGGGTAGTCTATGATCAGCTTTACAAGCATGGACCATGACATTTATTTTGTTGACAGATTGGTTACAAAGATTTACTCAGAGAGCACAGTATGCCACATGACTGAGGTTGTGCATGTGCCAAGTACTTGACAGTTCCAAACAAATCGGGACTGTCCCTGGCTGAATGTAGCCCTCGGCCTGGATTGTCTGAACCCTGCGACTCCCTCTCCTGAGCGCCACATCGGGGTCAGTCAGAGTCCTCCAAATGCCTTCGCCCGCAGCACCGTCGTCTCATTAGTTAAATAAGACACAGTCTTATTGATTAGAGGCGTTTAATTTTCCTGTGTGCTGTCACCAAGCAGAGGGGCCCGGGGCCCCAGACACATTGGGAGCTGATCAGAGATGACATGAACAGAGAGAGAGAGAGGGGCAGGTACGCTGCTGAGGACAGCTAATAATAGAAGCTGTCAGAGTCCGACTGAATAATAGATGACTCCATTAAATATGTATGCTAGGTTAAACAACTAAACTATCTGTATAAATTAACTACAGTTGAAATCACAGCACATTAATTAAACATGAAAGCTTAGAGTCAATGGCTACATTTGCATGGCCAGAAAATCAGATAACTGGAGTAATCACATAACCCAGTAATCAGATTTGATGCGTTTATTTTCACTTCAGAAATCTGAGAATCCAAAGTTCTCCATGAGCCAGAGCAGTTTGGGATTTTTAGAGCAACTGAAATATCTCTCTAATTGTAGTGATCTCTGCGAAGTTAAATACTAATATCACAAACTGTGCTTTAACTTGTAAGAGAAGAACTGTAGAGACAATTTAGTAGATATTTCAAGCTGGGACTTGAACCCTTGAGGATGGAGCAATACTCTGTATCTGTGCAGCAGCTCTAACCACTCGACCATCGACTGCCCGCCGAGCTTTCACTTTAAACAAATTTGGGATTTATTGCATGGATAACTTTGGTGTGTTTTTTTCCATTTCATTTTTTATTGAAATGTTTTTTAGTCTTATTTTTTACTATATGTTTGTGACATTAGTTTGGCCTTTTTCCTGATTAGTTTATGCACATGTGTGGACAATCTGAAAGAAATTAGAGTACTGTATATCTTTATCAGATAATGCTGTTTACTGTACATGTCTCTTCAATAAGATGAGCACTCCAGAAATCAGATTAGAATCAGATTTTTGGTCTCCATGTAAACGTAGCCAGTGTCTGTATTATGCATGAAAAGGATCTACAACCGAGCTTCCATGGACTGGATGTGAATAGGCCATTCTCGATTAAAATATCAAGTTGTATATTCATTTATTTATTAGGAGAAGTAATTTTGTCATTTGTCAAGCAACAGAGAGAGAAATATAGGCAAGATTTCACCTCTGGGCACTAAGTCAGAGCGGGTGTTACTTTTGTGACCTTTGTGTCTAACACATGCCCAGGTATGCAGTGGGATGGTTGTAACTGTCGTGGAATTTCTTACCATAATAAAGGAAAAAGGCTTGAAAGTATTTGTCTTATCAAAAGTGTAATTTATTTTAACACACGTGTGGAGAGCCGACACACAGAAATACGCGAAATCCATGGGTGAACTCTGCTGGGGCAGAGCCTCTGACCAAGTTAATATGGAAGACACAGTAATTGTGACACGATATGTGACGTCACGGCATGCCTATTTAGTGTGTTTAATGCAGATGAAGGGCAGACGTCTGCAGTGCTAGGACAATTGAGAAGCACTTTGTTTCCAGGGCCGGTCTTTGGCCTATTGTCTTTAAGGGCAATCAGCAGCGGTCTTTGTGTCCATTGTGATGCAGAAAGCCGGCGCTCCCCAGCAGCCCGACCAAAAGTCCCAGCATGGCAGCCAGACGGTCCATCACAGTGAGTATTTGCTTGTGGCTAGTTTTAGTTAGATAACTTTAAAAACTGTCACAACATAACCCAGTATGCAACAGTCAGTGACAAATGCGCGAATTGATAAGATAACTGCTGTGATGTGGGAGCAATCGCAGTTACAGTTTATATCGAGCGCATCACAACATGTTAATGAGAAATATCACAGTTTGACATAATGACAGGTTCAGGCTCTTTATAAATGAGTCATTTAAAGGCTGTGCTGTTCAGTCTGTTGAGTGTAGAAACGCCTCCAGGCCCTTGTTGTTCCTAAGGAGATTCAGAAGTTCAAGGATTGCCATTTTAAAACTGACCAGTGATGGTGCTGTTGGTCCATCTACACTTTGACAGTTCCAAATGTTGTTCATTCTACGCTAAAAATCTCTTTTTTTCAAATGGATGATGCACTAGCACTGATTAGACAGTCACTTTATTTCCAAACTGGTTTTAGCCACATGATCCGGCAACCCAAAGTTTGCTTTCTGATTGGATAGTTATCTTGAGCACTAAAACAGTGTGGAGTTTGGATGTTCTCACTGTGTCTGGATGGGTTTGCTCCGGGTGCTCTGGTTTCCCCATTAACCAAAAACATGCACAATAGGTGAATCTTCCTCAACTGGAGATGGTTTTCTGGGCGCTGCACTGTTCTGCTTCTTACTGGTCTTCCCAGCAGGGGTGGGTTAAATTCTGAGGACACATTATCCTACGGGGTTGAGTATACTATAACCTGTTACTTGCCGTCCCCCCTGATCAGGGGTTAGAGTTAGGAACGGCAAGTGTGATGTGTTTTACTCAGACAGATCTCACACATAAATAAACTAGAATGTCTTGACTTTCAAATGAGGTGTCACAGTGGCACATAGGCTGTAAGCTCTCTAGTCAATACACTTTGAGATTGGGATAACTTTTCTTTTTTGTTTGTGTGAGTCGTCTTGTTGTTCCTTTTTCACATTCAGTTTGATGCTCCTTCTTTCTTATGGGGAAAGCTCGCCCTGTTTCACCTATGTATGATTTCTGACATGATTTGCATTTTTCCTCTTGTCGTGTTCTGTCCCTCGGATGTACTAAAAGCTGCCTCAGTTTGGTGTGTGGTTTTATTACTGTTTATTACTGTTTATATTGTGCTTCCTCAGTGCTCTCTGGATGGGTTCTGTTATTCCTCGGACATATGGCAAGGTAATTATATTTTTCACCTGTTTCTTTCTTCTTATGTTTTGCTATAGCTCCTGGTTGTTTGTTGATTTTGTTGTAAACTTTCCATTGTTTATGGCCCATCTTGGGTACTGACACTGTGCGAGTGCTTGTTCATTATGTCTCTCCTCCTCCCGGTCTATTGCGTCGGTGATGAGAGTTGCTCGTTCAGAAAGAGTTCTTACAACTGATAGTTTGTGCGCGGTGGGGTGCTCGGAAGTCCAAAGTAGATATTGATCCGTATGGGTGGGTTTTCTGTAAACCTTTATTTTTACACTGCCGTCTTCAAGATGTTGAATTGTTATATCCAAAAATGGTTTTGATTATTTCTCCTGTCCCACACCTAAGGCACCCTTCTCCATCAGACTGGCCACACCCCAGCGACACTTCACTTCCATGCCGGTAATACTTCTGATGACGGCCTGCAGGTGGCGGCTGAAACATGTAAAGCAGGGGTGCCCAAACTTTTTGTCTCTGAGGGCCAAAATGAAAAAGTGCCTGTGGGTCGTGGGCCAAACATGGCGATGTGAAGCGTTAAGCACAGATAACTGCAAATAATAATAGTTACTTTATTTTATTTGTTGGTAGCCTATACATTTGCATTGGATTCTATCTGCAATAACATGCTAAATTAAAACAAATGTTAACTATGGCAAAAGCCTAGTTTTAGTAGAACAGAACAATTGTAGCAATACAGTGCAAAATGTAAACAACAGCAACACCTGTATCAGTACCTACAGTGACTTTACCTCATTCATTTGGTAACTCAAAGAAAATGCCATATTAGATCATTTTGAAAGTGTCAGTTCAGCATCAATTCTTTTATGAGTCAATTTTTAACATGTACCTTTGCTGATGTCAACAACCTTTGCAATAAAAGTTTGGGGTGACGGTGGCGCAGATGGTAGAGCGGGTCGTCTCATGATCAGAAGGTCAGGGGTTCGAATCCTGGCTCCTGCAGATGCAGACTGTCGTTGTGTCCTTGGGCAAGACACTTCACCCAATGCCTATGTGAAGTGTGAGTGGTTGGTGGTGGTCGGAGGGACCGTTGGTGCAGATGTGTGCAGCCTCGCTTCTGTCAGTCTACCCCAGGGGAAGCTGTGGCTACAAATGTAGCTTATCAGCATGGGGTGAATGAACCCCCTTCCCTTTCATATGTGAAGCGCTTTGGGTGTGACTAGTGTCATATATAAAGTGCTATAGATATAAGATTCCCTTCCCTAAAAGTTAGAAAACTGGGAGTTAATGTGCTACAACGCTCTGTGATTGATAAACACCAAGACAGCACAACAGTGTTTCCTTATTTATTTATTTGACAGGGACAGTGTACATTAATCAACATTTCTGTAAATGCACCGGAATTAGCCAAAAGGCTATTTTTCATCCGTAGTCCCTGGACAAATGTAAATAGTCTCCCTAAGACAATAAAACATTACGGTCAGTGCAATAAAATACAAAGTAGGACACAGTCACTACACTATACAGGTTAAATACAAATACAAAACAGTGCAAACAATAAAAGAGTCATATGATACAGACAGGGGTTAATGACTGCAAGACTGTTGAGTAATGAACCAGTTCTTTAAATGTTTTTTAAACAGTATGTAGGTGGACAGATCTCTTATGTTAGCTGGGATGGAGTTCCAGTCTTTGGCTGCAGTTACAGAAAAGGTGTTCTGACTAAAGGCACTTTTCCTAAATGGGACTATGCAGTCTCCTCGAGCTGCTCCTGTGGTCACCCGCTGTAAAGATGTGGGGTTTCTGATGCTGACAAACTGACTGAGTGGGGGAGATGATTGGTTGTGGATTATTTTATGTATGAGGCAGAGGTTTGAATACTTAATGAGATTTTCCCAGCTTAAAAGTTTGTGCTTTTGAAGGATGTTGCAGCGATGATACCTCATTGGTTTTTTGTCCAGAATTTTTATTGTCCGTTTGTAAAGTTACTCTATGGACTTTAGTGTTGTTTTGTTTGCTTGGGACCAAGTTGTTAAACAGTAGGTTATGTGCGATAGGACCATGGAATTCATGAACATTTTTGCTGCTTGACTTAACGCCACCAGCGCCCCCAATTTGACGCTGGTGGCCAAAAAGTGTACTGCATCCATATTTACCATTGAGAATGAATGGGAGAGAGTTGGTATTAACCAGATGCAGCGCTAATGTAGGTCACTCTCTGGCGGGCCAATGGAATTGTTGATGTAAAGGTAAAGATTTCAACTTCTCTCATAATAGTGTCTGACCAAATTAACTTTGGATGTTATACAGAAAAAGACATTACTTCAAATTATCCAATGGAAATATCAGCGCTGGAGAACTCTGGAGTGTTTCTGTCTCTTTGTTTTTGTATTTTCATTGCCTAGGCTTGACAGGATCGGACACACAATGAAATGCTGTGAAGAGTCAGGACCTCCTGAACAGTGTCCTGCGCACACGGCGACTGCCCCATCCACTGGACCATCTGCGCCGCCAGAGGATGCTCCTCAGCCTCAATTATGCATGACATGTCCACTTTAAAAGAACGCATCTTAGTAAGACATTAAAATGATGGAGCGAGATGAGTTTGTTGCTATTGGAGGACAATGGTGAGTACATTTGCTGACGGGCTGCGCTTCCAAAGATCTGCAGTCAACTCTTTTAACGCTGCCTGTTGACCGAGTCCAAATAAACACATCGCAGAAGCCAATTAGCGTTGTCCGTGACACCCCTGCAATCCCTCCCCCCTCCACTCTCCCGTCTTCATAAATTAGGCATGTCCACTTGGATACATTTGCATAATATTCTCAAAATAGTTCCCCCGTCTGAGGCTTCACACGTGGCGGCACACATGCTACACACATGCAGCAGCACACGCCACACGCCGGCCAAGGGATGGCGGGTTATCAAAGCCCCGCTCCGGTCTGCGCTCGCACGGACAGAGCAACGGCCACGGAATCGGACTTGTCTTACGTAACTGTGGCTGATAAACCTGCTTTTATAAATGAATGCGTGTGTGTGTGTGTGTGTGTGTGGTGTGGTAAGGGATGTTGCTTAGCCCGGCCAGCCAAACTACTCTCCTCTATTTATTCTAAACAGAGTGGAGTAGCCTGGACACAGAGCCGGGAGAAGCAGCTTCATGCGGATGCGGGGTTTATAACTTACATACGATACGATACGATATACTTTATTAATCCCGAAGGAAATTCAGTTTATCAGCTGCACAGACAAGTCATACATAAAAACATCAGATTTAAAAAGCTAGAGAAAATTTCAATAAATAAAACAGTGCAGAGAATAGATATAAAAGTACTATAAAAACCATCATTCCCATTAGTCCCTCCCCCCCACGGATTTGTTATAAAGCCTGATCGCTCTGGGCAAGAAAGATTTCCTAAGCCTATCCTTTGAACAGGAGAGCGAGAGCAGCCTCTCACTGAAGGTGCTCTTCTGCCACATCACCAGCTCATGCAGGGGGTGGTCGCTGTTGTCTATCACAGAGAGCAGCTTCTCCAGGGTTCTCTTCTCCGAGATCGACACTACAGAGTCCTGATCGGCCCCAATCACGGGGGGCCTTTCTAATTAGTTTGTCCAGTCTCTGAGTGTCCCCCTGCCTGATGTTTCCCGCCCAACACACAACACCATAGAAAAGGGCACTAGCCACTACTGCCTGGTAGAACAGTTGAAGCACTTTTCTGCAGACTTGTAGCCAGTCCTGCTTAAGACAAGGCACAGCAGTGGTAGCAGCTCCAACAGACTCCAAACGGTACAGGCTTGGCAGTGGAGGAGCAGACAGCGGGTGAGGCTGTGGGTGCAGCAAGCAGTGGAGGGCGGGGCAGATGGTGGGCGGAACAGGAAGTGGGCGTTGCAGGAAGTGGGTGGCAGGGAGGATTTTTACAGCGTAACTTTATTGACTTTTGTGACATTAAAGATTACCTGGAATTGAGCTTTTAAACACACGAGAGTCCATCTTGAACCGCTCCGCCTTTCATTGTTCGGAACCAAACCAAATTTGTTTCGGGCAAAAATTACACTAAGTAACAATGCAGCGATCACAAAAAGCTGAGGTGCTGCGACAAAAAACTTTTTTCAAAACTAAACATTGAATGGATTTGCAGTCTTCTTGATCCAATCAGCTGCAAATGATGCTCCAAACATGCACCTCTACCCGAACGATTCAACCCTGCGTCAGTGCAAATGTTAATGGCTCTGTAATATCAGTCTGTCTTTTGCCAGGTTACATTAAATGTATTTATTCATTTATTTAAAGGAATAGGCCACCGTTTTTACATACTGAGATATGTTCTTACCTTAGCTTAGATGAGTTCATTTGTACCTGTCTGGTCTCCACGTGTGCCTTCTGTAACGTAAACACAGCACAGACGGCGTTAGCATTTAGCCTCTCCCCCTCTCCTCTATAGCTCCAAGCTCCAAGCTCCAAGCTCCGAGGTGAAGATAGAAGCTACCAAACTCTTCCACGTTTTCCCTATTTAAATATGGTTACGTGAAGTGTTACACCATAAAGTATAATTATACAAAATTAAACAATGTGGATTTTCCAAGCTGGTAAAAAGGGGAACTATATTGTAAGGCGTAATAATACCAGGAGTAATTCGGCATCCGAACAGTAAAGTGAAGATATCACTGTGCGGATGTCGAATTATTATATTTATATTATTTATTTATTTTCCCTATTCACCTGCAGTGTCTCGCCTTAAGGCCACATGGACAGTCGTGCACTGCAATGGAGAATGAATGAGAACCTGGCATATCATGTTTTTCCCCCCTTTGTCGGAGTGGTGACACTTTACCTTTTGTGCAACGTCCTGGCATTCCGACACAAGATAATTATTATTATTAACCCTAACCCTAAGCATGTCTATGAGTGTCCTCACTAAGATAGAATTACAAGGATGTGTGTGTGTGCGTTTGTGCATGTGTGCTTGTGTGTGTGTGTGGGGTCAGGAAATGTGTCTACGAGGGATTTGGAGCCAGAGAAAGGCCTGTCCGTCTCTGCTGTCTCACCAAGTTTCTTAAGTTGCCACTAATCAACAAAGAGCCGGTTGGGGAGCAGCCCAGGGGAAGCCTCAAGCTATTTTCCAATTAGTGTCACGGGAGAGACAAATAAGAATTCTCCCCAGCGCTGCGATGGAGCCTGGTGGGAAGGCGAGGGGCGGCGGAGTGCGCTGGAGCGCACCAAGAGCCGCGGGCTGGAGCACACTGCAGATTAAGGACCGCCATGGGTTTATTGCATGGGACACCATTGATTAAAAGAGGGAAGAAGGGCGGGGAGAGACATTCAGCAAAGGAGCCAGGATAGCGAGGACAGAACAGTGATTCGTGCAGCAGCCTTAACAGCCCTGTTTAAATTCAAATCCAAAGGTATAGGGTCATACTGTCGACAAATGGAAATGCTGGCTCTTGTCCTGTTACATCAATGACATTTTTGTAGATATATTGATTGGATAATATTATTGCTTTGTACAAATATTGCTTAACTGTTTTCTGCCTCTTCATGCTCAGCTCACATCTCCTCCTCATCCACTCGCTCCGCCCTGGCCAGCGCTCCTGCGTTGCCGTGGAGCTGCAAAAGGAAAACATAAAAGTGAAAAATACATAATTATTTGGTTACATTTGTTTTATGATAATGATCATGGTGGTAAAATGATTCATGGAGTGTTTATAGGCACTGCATGAATGATAATTTTATATCCAAGATCATACTGTTAGTTGGGTATGTATGTATTTACCAATAGCTGCTGTCTTCATAATTGATTCTGTCTTAGTTAGGGTTAGGGTGACACATGAATGTTGGTGATTGCATGCTGTGATGCTCTACATAAGGAATAATAAAAATATTAATCATAAAAAAAAAAGAAAAATACGGAATTCTGTGGGGAAATCAACTGTCTGTAAGCGTGTATTGGTAGAGTGGCTTCTGTTGCTGTGAGTTCCGGTTCCAGTCCAGCACAAATAAAAGCACCTCATTGACACTGCTCGTCTCATTCATTAATTCATTAGTTCGACTCTCTTTATGCCTAACTAATAACAGACAAGACACACTGAGTTTCTCAACTGGAAGAAAATGTATGAGGGGGATTTGGCCCGTCATCACTCTGCAGCCTGCACTTTTACCCCCCTCTCTAAAGCACGGCCCTGAGTGAAGTCGCTGCGGCGATAGAAGTTGGGATGTTCATGGACATTTTTGCATCTTTGCCCCATGGACCAAAGACAGAATCAAACCTTTCTATGGTATGTTCTTTTTGGTCAACAAAGTTAGGTCAAATACTAACTTTAGCTCTGCGGCTACGGAAGGCAAGGCAAGGCAAGTTTATTTGTAGAGCACAATTCATACACAAGCCAATTCAAAGTGCTTCACAGTTGCAGAAAATTAAAAGAAAACAGATAAAATCAATAAAACATCAACATAAAGTTAATCAGTTACAGTAAAAGGCAAGAGTGCAGATAAAATACTTTCAGTTTTCATATGCACGGGTAAAAAGAGCTGTTTTCAGCCTGGATTTGAACATTGTCAGAGTTGAGGCCTGTCTCACATCCTCATGAAGACTGTTCCAGATTTTAGCTGCATGAAACTGAAACGCAGCCTCACCGTGTTTATTATTGACTCTGGGAACCACCAGGAGACCCCTCCCTGAAGTTCTCAGGGCCCGAGATGGTTCATACGGCTCTAACATGTCAGAGATGGACTTTGGTGCTAAACCATGAAAAGACTTGTACACAAGCAGAGCTGTTTTAAATTCTATTCTCTGAGTGACAGGAAGCCAGTGCTAGCGCAAATGTCTGAAGCTATTGCTGTATTAGCCCAGTGGTTTATTTGTGCATCTTTCTTATTAATAACAGGCTTATTGGGCAATTTATCTTTTTAAATCCACAGTTTTACTAACACTGCAACAAGTGGAAACCTGGCTCTAAAAATGCTGCTTTGCTTTTCCCCATTTTGGGAAATATGTCTCGCACTTATAATGTGCGTATTTAACTATATTCTTGTAAAGTAGCAAGTACCGGCTGAACTAATGAACCAGACGAGCTTGTGTGCCGGATTGGAACCGGAAATCACTGTGTGGGTTGTGGAGCTACCGTTAGTTTGGAGCTACAGTTAGAGTCAATTTTAGACTGGATCAATTATAATGATAAATCTTCTCTTTTTTGTAGTGTTTCCAGTTCACAGTATAACCACCTTGGGATATGTGGATTCCGGGATTGTATCATCCAGTCCTTTACCTGAGAACATGAGTCTTTTTTTCTGACTCAGACATGGTTTTCACCATGAATTGATCCATTTCGTCATTGTTCGTTGCAGCAGATGGCGCTGTCTTGAAATGGACAGGTCCTAAATCTGCAGCGGGTCTGAATCTGCAGCTGCTCCAGTCGGCTGGTCCATCATGTTGGAAAGGAGTGCAAGGGCAAACGGAGAGCGGGAGAAAGCCAGGCGCGGGCTCCTTTCCGCCGGGGCGAAAAGATTAAACGATTGTGACAGCAATTTGTGCGAAACAACACTGGCCGCGCAGACAGACGGGGCGGACGTCACTGCAGCGCCCCGTCATTACGCGGCCACTGGATCGCCGTTTAGCCCGACTTGACATGCTCCTCACAGCGCCGAGCAGTTATCGCAGACAACACCGCCACTGCGAGTGTTTAAGAAGAGAGCGAGTGAAGAGCAGAGGTCACCGAAGTTTGGAGAAACACGTCTCATTCTCTCTGGCCCGACCAGGAAAACAGCTTCGTCTGGAAGTGTTATCTTCAGCCAGATATAAGCTTTGTCTGGGGCTAAACCTTAATCACTAAACTGTTCAGCTGCAACTGTAACGCCCACATGTGCAGACGTTAGAAAAGTTCAGGCCGTTTTCTCAAATGAGGTTTTCATTCCACTCTTGCAACAACATCTCCACCTTAGTAGCTCCTGCAAACTCCACACTTTACAGGCACGGACTTGAAAACATCCTGATTTATTTTTAGCTTTGAACCCAAAAAACAAGGCACTTTGTTGTTTTCACAGATTATTTCACTTATAATTAGTTTATATATAAAAAAAAAAATCCACACATTCTAAGCCTGTGCACTGGATCAATGGTGTAATGAAAACATTGAATATAACTGTAAACGCTCACCAGCTTTTTCATTTGCTCACCACAGTGACGTTTCTTCTTCAGATCCTGGAGCTTACCCGATCTGTTTGACTTTAACTGGATGAAGCTGTATCCAAAAGGAAATGGAATGGAAGTTTATTTGTATAGCACTTTTCACATGACTCAAGTCGCCCAAAGCACTTTACATCGTGTTGGAGATTCCCTCCACACTCAGTCGTGGTAAGCGACGTGTGTGGCTTCAGTTCACCTAAGAATGACTGACAGCGCTGTTGCACCCAGTGTTGCCATAGTTTATTTGACAAAGTAATCCAATTATAGATTTCCGCTTTATTAAAAAGCACTCCACTGAAACCATCAAAACTAGTTTGGATCAAGGCAAATGTGTGGGAGCAGCATTTCTCGACTTCAAAAAGGCTTTTGATACTGTAAACCATCAAGTACTTATGCGAAAACTGAAACAACTAAACTTTTCCAAAGAAGCTTTAAAGCAGTACTAAGTAACTTGTTTACCTTAATAAAACCTTTCCGTAGTTCCTCTGGAGGTAATACAAGTGTTAATGGGATGATTGGAGGGTCTTTCATCTCCCCCTGGTGTCTCTGGCCAGAAAACCATGCTTGCAACTTGACTGCCACCGGGGCGGAGCAAGCAATACACACTAATAGAATCACGGAGAAGAAGCTAACAGGCTAACGGGCAAAGCTAACTGTGGGATAGCGCCATTTTAAACAGTATTTACAGCCAAGTTTGAGGGAAAAAATCATTCCCATTGTATAACTGGATGTACAACACCCCTCTCTCCCTTCACCTTTTCTGTCAGCGTAGTATTTACTCTCCAAGACATTTAATAAGTTAAAAAATCGTAACTTGCTACGACACCTGCAGTTGCGCTTATGGCCGCTAGGGGCAAGAGTTACTTAGTACTGCTTTAAATTGGTTTAAATCATACCTTACATCAAGACAACAGTGTGTAAAAATAAATGGCGTTAAATCAACCATCCAAAAATGTAATTTAGGGGTACTACAAGGGTCGATATTGGGCCCCTTGCTGTTCTGTCTATACATAAATGATTTACCGGAAATCTGCAAAACCACCAGCTGCCAATTGTATGCAGATGACACAATCATTTAAGTAGCTGCAGATTCCCCTAAACAGGCTTCAGACTTGTTGAACAGGCAGCTTATCAGCACATCTCAGTGGCTGCAGGACAACTGTCTGACCTTAAATTATACTAAAACTGTTGCCATGTGTTTTTCTCTAAAGAGAAATTCACCAAATGATCTAAACATGTATATTGACAAAAATAAAATCGAGCAGGTTGATGAGTTTAAGTATTTGGGGGTTATTTTAGATTCTAAACTGAAGTTTGATGCCCATGTCAGGAAAATGTCTAAGACTATCAAGACAAATTTAATGTTTCCGTATGATTAGGTCTTGTGTATCAACTCAGGCGGCACGAGTATATCTACATGCTATGATTTTATCTCATATGTCGTATTGTTCAATTGTTTGGGGCCAGGCCTCACAATCTCTCCTAAAGGCTTTAACATCACTCTACAAGCAAACACTTGATCAAAAAACAATGAAGTGGCATCACTGCACTCAGTGGCGCCTCCAGAAATTGTTCATAGGGGTGGCCAGATGGGGCCACTTAAAATCTTGGGGTGGCAAACCAAAACTATCAGCCATAATTTCACAATTGTATTTACTGTTGTAGTAAACTGGCCTGTAGAAAGTATCAGAAAGACTTAAGGAAACGTCTACTGCTATACTTTGTTTTGTTTTTTTATATTTAATGTTACTAATAATGTTGCCTCAAGTGGAGGAGTTCAAGTATCTCGGGGTCTTGTTCACGAGTGAGGGACGGATGGAGCGTGAGATCGATAGACGGATTGGTGCAGCGTCAGCAGTGATGCGGTCGCTGTATCGGACTGTTGTGGTGAAGAGAGAGCTGAGTCAGGGGCAAAGCTCTCGATTTACCGATCGATCTACGTTCCCACCCTCACCTATGGTCATGAGATCTGGGTAATGACCGAAAGGACAAGATCGCGAATACAAGCGGCCGAAATGAGTTTCCTTCGCAGGGTGGCTGGGCGCACCCTCCGAGATCGGGTGAGAAGCTCAGTTACCCGGGAGGAGCTCGGGGTAGAGTCGCTACTCCTTCACGTCGAAAGGATGTCCGGATGCCTCCTGGTCGCCTCCCTCGAGAGGTGTTCCAGGCATGTCCTATTGGGAGGAGGCCTCGTGGAAGGCCCAGGACACGCTGGTGGGACTATGTCTCCGAGCTGGCCTGGTGTCGCCTCGGGGTCCCCCCAGAACAGCTGGAGGAGGTGTGCGTGGATCGGGAAGTCTGGGCATCTCTGCTGAGACTGCTGCCTCCGCGACCCGGCCCCGGATAAAGCGGAAGAAAATGGATGGATGGATGGATGGTTACTAATGATCCAATAACATTCATAACTGATACTACAGTACTACAATTAACACTGGCCAGTGGGGTGGCCAATGGGGTGGCCAGGAGTCGGCCAGGGGTGGCCACGGCCACCCCTGGCCACCCCCCGGTGGCGCCACTGACTGCACTATCATTCAGAAATATAAAATGATGAGATTCAATAACTTTATCAGTTTCTCTTTTATAAAAAATACATTCAAGTGTCTTAATGGTCTTGCTCCGCCTGTAATGTGTCAATTAGTACAGAAATACACTAATCAAGGAGTGAGCACCAGAGCTGAAGTCAGCGGGAACTGCAGAGTGACGTTTTGCAAAACTGTCAGTCTGCATTCTCAGTAAAAGGGACACACTTATGGAACCCTTTGCCACTGGAGCTAAAGTCCCAAATGGACCTGAGACTTTTCTCACAAAAGCTGAAGCTGTGGCTAAAGAACAAACAAACGTGTGAGCACTGAACTGTTTGGCTGGACTTGGGATGGGAAGGGGTCTGATATGTCCTCTCATCTTTCTTTTTATTGTTGTATTGTTTGATGCTTTTTTCTGATTTTCATCTTTCTGTTCTGTTTAAACCCTTTGAAAGCCTAACCAGGGACGGGGGCTGCAAATGCCTTATGTACATAACATTGGCCACCAAGTTGGTAATGTTTTTTTGTACTGTCCCTGTCAAATAACCAAATAAAAATAAAATAAAATATTAGTTACATTCATCAGCTGCCGACATCACCTCCCCCACCTCAAAATTCAAAGGACAACCGGTTTTGCCAACACTCGCGTTACTGAAGTGCATTTTAACATCAACAGCTGCCACAGATTCAGAAAGTGACATATTTCCATCTCTGTTGTTGTCAGTGTTTCTGTCGTGAGTCGTCTTCAGGCTGAAAATGTGATTTGTCGCAGACGTTACATCACTCTACGAGGGGCTAGAAAAAGTAATGATCTATTGTTCCTAAGGAAAATGACAGAATAGTAACTCACAGTGACTTGGAAAAGTAACTTTAATCTGCTTACTGGTCTGGTAAAAGTCATGCGTTAGATTACTCCTGACTGGAAAAAGTAGTCAGATTAGAGTAACTTATTAGTAAATAATTAGTTACTGGTGTTAGAGGATAACATTAAATCGCTATTTATCATACTGGGTCAAGCTGTACAGTCGTACTATCTCAGTCATAGCCTTGACTGTGGTGCTCAGGCGCCCACTCACAGCCACTGAATGTTTTGCTTGCGTATCAGTATGACGCTCTTAGAGGGTATTTATCCCTCTTCTGTGGAAGCATAGACAGACTTGAATGGCAGGACTAGCGCAATGTCTCGAGTTCATGTCTCTAGGTCCCGTACTGATGGTAAATAAACTTCTCCTGTATAAGACATCCTGACTGCTGCCTATTCTTCATCAATCCTCTCGAACACCATTGTTATTTCTCTAATAACTCTAACGAATGGTCCCTCTGACCACCACCATTCATTCACGCACACGCATCATTCATCCCTATTGTACATGTTGTGGCAGGGGACACCGGAGTACCTGGAGGAATCCTACATGAAATAAACGGATTCCAGGTCATATTTGTGGTTTCTCTGCACCTGGTGTAAACACATTGCTCCTTATTGATCACACACTGGAAAACCCCGCTGTGGTGTCGAGCTGAGCATGTTTGGTGTTGCGATGATTAGGTTTAGAGTCTTGTAACAGCACATGACCTTGATCGTTCCACAGTGAGCCTTTAAGTCAGGTCATGCAGAACTTTCCCTGCTACGATACAAGGAGAGGCCATGCAGGCTCCCTACTTCTGTGTGCAGGTTCAACACTGGAATCTGAATATAAAATAAACAACAGTCCTCCGCTGCCCGGGGCCCGGGCCCTTCATAATGTATGCTTGGTGTGAGCGATCCGCCTGCTCTTCGCTCCTGTCCTCATTATGGTGGATCTGCAGGGGAGGAAGTCTCTAACAACATGAACTAATCAGCCAGGGCCTGCATCTTTCCATGATGCGTATCATTCTGCATGTCACGGCGTATTCAGTCTGTCTCCTCAAGAGTTCAAAATAATCAGGGGAAAAGTATGTCACTCCTGACTTTCAATTTAATTTTACAGAGATTCTTAAGGCGAGACGCTGCAGGTGAAACGTTGACTTTTTTTTTGCCCAGTGGTCAATGTGGAGACTTTTAGCTAGTTTTCTCCCTGTCAAAGTACTTTATGGAGAGATTTTGTTTTGTTTGTTTGTATGTTTTATTGTCCCCGTAGGGAAATTTGTCCAGGAAGTAACCACAACATCGCGGCACATCAGCCGTTTTCCCACGCTTATTCATCCACAAATATTGACGTATTTTATATCCACGTGTCCTGGGAAAGGAGCTCGAGATAATGCTAGAATCCAAATATGGCCTTTTCCTTTCTGTGACGCTGCGAAAGACGGGAGATATCCACGCGCATGTGCAGACGTTACTAAACCTTTGGGCCGTTTTCTCAAACTGAGGTTTTCATAAAACTCTTTCACAGCATCTCCGCTTCAGTAGCTCCTACAGACTCCACACTTTACAGGCTCGGACTCAACGACATTTTTTTTCAATTTTATTCTGCCGGATCTTTGAAAATGTCTTATTTTTATATGAAATAAATAGAAGCTCTGCACACGTAAGATGGCAGCAGGTGTGTAAGAGAGGAGGATACTTGAAAGATAACAAAAAGCTCCGGCTTTAGCCTGATGAAGGTCACTATGACCGAGACGTTGCAGCAATAAAACCACAAAAAAGAGGGAGACAGTGTGCGGGAGCTTTTCTTTATATATTTTTGTGGCAAAAAACAATTCATTTTCACCCCCTATTTATCAGTAATTGTATAGTTTCAGGTAATTTTATTTCCCTATTCACCTGCATCATCTCGCCTCAATGTTTAATGGTTTGTTGATCCTTACTGTGACTGTATCTATTTGAATTGATCCTTTCTTTGTGCAGTGTTTTGAATTACTCTGTATGACGCTGGTATGTTCACAATTACAAGATGTGGACAGTTGTGTCTTTACGTTTTCTGTTTCTCCGTGCCTTCGGTTGCTGCAGAATGTTCTATAGCTAAACCCGTTAGACAATAAACCAACACATAGGGCATGCAGGTGATGCAACTTTGAGGTGAGAAATGTCTTATTATTATTTTTGACACTCCAGTCCAGAATGTTGACGGTTCACACTGTTCCACGTATTCAAACGCATTTGTTTGACTCGACAAAACAAATATCCACATGCACAATGTGACGCGACGCGGTCAAACAGGACTGTCCTCCATTAGCAGCAGCTGGCCACATTTGGCCTGACATCGGCCGAGACAGGCTAAATATAGAGGCAGGAGGGACAAATAACAACAACGGCTCCGACCCTCACTAAATGATAACTGGGTTTATTAATGGGCCGACTTTTTCAGCTCCTGCTCTGGGACAGTACTTTCAATCAGACTTAAAGGTCTATATCATGCAAAATCGACTTTTTTGAGTTTTTAGCCATGTTGTTATGCTATTTCCTTCTAAAACACCCCCAGAGCGGTTTTTGGCTTCATTCACGCCGTTCTATGTAATCCTCCTGAATCCTGCTCTCTGAGCAGCTGCTCTGCCCTCTCCTGGTAAACCACTGAGCTGTTCAGTTGTGTCGTCACAAAGGAACGGAAGTGCTCTACGTCTGTAATGTAATGCCTTACGGCCTGATTTTATTATAAACAGCTTTTTTTTTTTTTTTTTTTAAACAGCAACTCTCCGACGCGTCTGTGCTGTCCCACGACGCTAATCAAGCGCACCCACGGCTGGAGGAGCCATGGATCCGAGCAGAAGTGTTGTTTTGAAGACTGAGCTCTTTCTAACCTACTCTGGACACGCCTGTTCTTTTTTCTTACCGAACGATAATGTCACGAATGCGCGTTTGGCTACGAGAGGAACAGGACTATTCAACCTTCCTAAAGAAGAGTGCACTCGCCAGAAGTTGGAATTTCTTTCTGGGATTCAGCGACTTTATCAACCAACCTGATGGATGCTTGGTGAACCTTGGCCAGAATCAAAGTGGATTAACTTTTATAACCAACGCGATCTCATGGGAGTCCAGACTGAACGGTGAGTTAATCAAAATGCGTGTTAGCGTGTGTTAGCATGTGTGTGTTAGCGTGTGTGTTAGCATGTGTGTGTTAGCGTGTGTGTTAGCCATTTATGAAACTGTGTTGCACATGTCAACTCCTTATAACTGCATTATGTGAGTAACTTCACGATATTTATATTTATAATACTGCAAATGTGGAATGAGCGGAGAGGGGCGGAGTTAACTGAATCGAAGCGTTTTGTCTTCCGTGTAGGGAAAATACCCCCCAAAAATACTTATATTTCTCTCAAAAATGAGTACTCCATAGTGATAGAGGTACAATATATCATATATATGCCTATACTTTACTTTGGAATGGCTAAAATAGCATGATACAGATCCTTTAACTCTTTGGGGAGAGCAAAAACGCCTTATTTTGAAGTGGCATTTTGACAGTAATTGTACCTTAATTCTTTGCCTGCCAGCCCTTTTTAAAAACCATACAAGTCTCTACTTTCATAACAATAAAAGTATTTCATTATAGGTTAATCGGTTACTTTTTAATTGTAGGCAAAAAGTCGAGAAAATCACGCTTTTGTAAAGCAGTTCTATCAAGCAACATTTCATTACGTTTTGTGTTTAAAACATCCCAAAAACAATTACAACTTTCCACTTCTTAAATTGATATTGAACAACTTTAAAAGCATCTGAAATAAAATATTTTATAGCGACAGCAAACTAATCTTAGTTTTGACTTTGCATTGTGTTTCCAGGCATTTCTCTGCCCAATTTTGCGGACTTTTCGTTGGTGTGATGTCTGATCTAACTCTGATTCTGTCTCATCGAGTCTTCGTTTGTGAGGTGCCATGCCATTGGTCCAACAATTCATTATTCCGAAAATGTACCACTGAGCAGAGGTGCCATTAGTGCGCCATTTCTAACCCAGTTGTGTTGTGGATTAGAGAGCCATATACAACCACTGGCCCTAACCTTAAAGGAAAACTCAGCCTCAATGCTGATAAACCGTATAAATGAGTGTCCAATAGTGTTGTCTACATATCCTGGTCCTAATTTTGGCACTTTAGTGCAAATTAGTTGAAAGATCAACTTTATGCCTAAAACCGCCAGTGAGGCGCCATCTACAGGCGATCTGTCTTTACTGCATTTGATTTTTGAATTTGGCGCCAGTTTTGCTCAGCAGTGAAGCCTGACGTCAGTTGCCCTGCCGCTCTGGGCTATAAAAGCGGCCCAGTCTCGCTCACGCCCCCGTAGCGAGTTGGAGAAGAAATAGCGAGAGAGTATTTTCATCGATTGTCAGGTTTGGGATTAGTTATAGCATTTAGGTAGATTTTTTTAGCATAGCTTTTTGTATTATAGATAATTGTCTAGTGTTATAGCGTTGTTGTTGAATATTGTAGTTTTAGTCATTAGTTGCTTTTATTGCTAGATTAGTTAGCTGAATTTAGTTTAGGACATTTGTTAGTATTGGTTTTAGAGTTCAATATCGTGTGTAATTTTAGTGTATATTGTTTATTGTACTGTATTGCACTACTGTGTAGTCGCTGGAACTCCATGCTCGAACTTGGTTAACGAGTTGAAGTAAATAAAAGTCAGATGACTCAGGCCTGTCACCACCGACCCAGAATTGACAGCACATGTGTAAAGTTCAGTCTAAAGCAGAAGCTCCATGACTTCCTTCTTCACCTGTCGGTCTGTGACAGCCTGAAGAACAGTGAGGCCTCGGCCTTTTTACTGAATATAATGGTCACAATGTATTTAGTGTCCTGTTACTGTCACTCATGGTTTCTGACAGAAGTCTAACTCTGAAAAAAGCCCGGCCCATAACAGCAGGTCCTATAAGGGCTCAGGTATTTTAGGGGCTACTGATTTAGAGTAAACTTTACTCTAAGTCATTAATGAAACCTTACTCTTTTCAAAGCAAACTTTACTTTGTAATGAGTAAGGTTTCATTAATCATTTAGAGTACGCTTTAATTGTTTTAATGACGGAACTGTTACTCAATTACATTGTGGCAATTTGTGTCTGCAATTTTTTTGAGCAACCTTTACTAATCACAACTTATAGTGTGTCGCCTCGGGGTCACCCCTGAAAAACTGGAGGAGGTGTGCGTAGATCGGGAAGTCTGGGCATCTCTGTTCAGACTGCTGCCTCCGTGACCTGGCTCCAGATAAAGTGGAAGAAAATAGATGAATGGCTAGCTGAAACTAAAAAGTCTAAATAGTGGTAATTCTCAACGATGGCAGTTAAAGAGTTAATAAAGGGGAAGGTGGGGCTGTGCGTCCTCCTGCTTCGGGCTCCTAGCTGCAGATCTGGGCATTCCTTTCGAAGGCAATAACATACACCTCTCCAAGGACATTAAATAAAGTGAACAGAAGCCAATATAGTATTCATAATAATGACTTGATTAACCTGTCTCCCCCTTCTGCCCTCTGTGTGGTACATATATGTCCTGAGTATTGTTCCGCGTATTAACAGTTGAATTCAGCGCGTCAGTCTGCGGTGAAGCAGCCCCTATAGACGTGAGCCGAGCGCGCCTCAGAGCAATTAAACATCGAATCTCCAGCGCTACCTCTGACTCCAGCTAATTTTCAAAGTGTTCTCGAGCCGCGGCGTTCGCATGTTTTATTAGAAGCTTCTATTAGCTGTTGAAAAGCACCATTTCAGCACGAGTGGGAGATGCATGAAAAGATGAAAAGACAGCCGTAACCTTCTTTTAATTGCACAATGTGTTTTTTATTTAATTGCTGATAAAGGTTAACAGAAAAGGAACAGTATATGAGGAAATTAATTATTTCAGCTTCAGAACTCTATAATTGGACTCTGGCACTTACTGATGGGTTTATATGGCTAAATCAAATGGAAATTGCAATTTGTTTGTCTGTAATGTAAGACTATCAATGGACATACTATGGTTAAACTGAGATATAGAAAATATCTACGGAATGAAAGAGCCTTATCTAGCTGCTCCGCTGCACCAAAGGTGATATTCATGGAGAACCAACTGAACGTTAAACATCACGCACACATGCCCTTCTGAGATTAGACCGTCTTTATGCACCGCAGCTCCCCTTTCCGCTCCCTCCCAAGGCATAAGTGATACATGCAGGGTAAAGACACACACTTCCACAGGTCCTGAGTCAGTGTGCTGGGTCAATAAGCAAGAATGATAAAGAAATTACTATTATTAAAAAGCTGGTGAGCAAACAGTTATGCAGGTCTTTCGTAATGTCTTCATGATAAGCGATTTATGCACTTGGGGTCCCCCAAAGAGTTCATTTTTGGATTTTTTTTTTAGTTCCACGCTTGTGGCGTGACCTGTTTTAATGGTGAAATGGAGGCGTGGCCTGTCCTTTTATGGTGAAATGAAGGATCTGTGCTCGTGTATTTGCAGAAAACGGAGTAGTGGCTTTACAGGTTAGACGATATTTATTGAATCATTTTGTTATTAGGGTAAATTCGCCTGGGTGCCCTGCAGCACCCCACGGGATCGCCGCCTATGGCCCATTCCTCTGAGTCCTCTACCTCCCCACACTTGGATAAACCAAATTACATTATTGTAATTTTATGATGAAATAGAGGCGTGGCCTGTCCTTTGTGGTGAAATGGAGGCGTGGCCTGTGCTTTTATGATGAATTAGAGGCGTGGCTTGTCCTTTTATGGTGAAATGGAGGTGTGGCCTGTGCTTTTATGGTGAATTAGAGGCGTGGCCTGTCCTTTTATGGTGAAATGGAGGTGTGGCCTGTGCTTTTATGGTGAATTAGAGGCATGGCCTGTCTTTTATGGTGAAATGGAGGTGTGGCCTGTGCTTTTATGGTGAATTAGAGGCGTGGCCTGTCTTTTATGGTGAAATGAGTGTGGAGGTGTGGCCTGTCTTTTATGGTGAATGGAGGTGTGGCCTGTGCTTTTATGGTGAATTAGAGGCGTGGCCTGTCCTTTTATGGTGAAATGGAGGTGTGGCCTGTGCTTTTATGTTGAATTAGAGGCGTGGCCTGTCCTTTTATGGTAAAATGGAGGTGTGGCCTGTGCTTTTATGGTGAATTAGAGGCGTGGCCTGTCCTTTTATGGTGAAATGGAGGCGTGGCCTGTCCTTTTATGGTAAAATGGAGGTGTGGCCTGTGCTTTTATGTTGAATTAGAGGCGTGGCCTGTCCTTTTATGGTAAAATTGAGGTGTGGCCTGTGCTTTTATGGTGAATTAGAGGCGTGGCCTGTCCTTTTATGGTGAAATGGAGGCGTGGCCTGTTCTTTTATGGTGAAAGGGAGCATTTTATCAGATTGTATCTGGTGCACTGTGACTATTGAACATTTGGGGATTTTCAAACATATCGTACAAATCTGGCAAATCCTGATCCTGTGAGTTGCAGTGCTGCGTGTCTCGGGTTTTGCCCGGTCGGACCGCCCACCACGACAGAGTACTGCAGTAATAGAAACTCTACACGTGCCCAGTATAGAGTTAGGACTTACTGTGAAGTTAACCTTGTGCGGTTGAACTGTGCAATATGGAAAAAGCTCATTTGATAAACTTTACCTAAAACTGTATCCAAAGGTGATTAGCGAGCACTTTTTTTAAAACAAGTGTCTTGGGTGAAAAATGTCAGTGATTGATTGTACCTTATACACATAGGACACCGTGGCTTTTGTACGCTACAGAAGTACAGCACGTGTCAGCTCATTATCCACATCAAAACGCTTCCAAAAACAGAGCGCGGAGATAAAAATGGCACGTTATTACTGGCCCCATCACATTCGCGGGAGTGATCAGAGCGGTGAGGCGTTTGAGGAAGTGGGACATTGCGACGCTGACAGGAGCGGGTTTACACACTGACTGACAGACGTACAGCACGATTCGTCTGAAACAAAGACACAGGCAGCTGGCAGAGACAAGGCACAGCGATGTTCATCCAATATTGAATAAGGGAATATTCCGCCTGCCCGACTTGTAAAAGATGTACGGTAACAGAGAGCACACAGCGGCAGGAGAACAGAGACCGAGCTGAATTACCAGGCTAAAACCAACTCTTTTTTATGAAGAAAGAAAACTCTTGGCTTTAACAGTTTCTTTATTTACAGTATTCTTCCCCAACCCCAAGTCTAAACCACAACATCAACTTCGTCACTGTGAACGAGTACGTCTGCGACAGGTCAGGATAAAAGCAGAGACTGGGACCTAACGGTTGACCTTTGACAAAGGAATAGGAGCTGGGATTAGGACCCTGCTATTATTTGAGAAATTCAGGCCTTGTCCGCTAGTAGCAGGGTATTTATAAATCCACCCTCCATCTAGAAAAAAACTAGTCCACACAGCCTCGTTTAAAAAGTATGGTCTGGGCTCCCACCGTTATAGCTTTACAGACCTGCCTAACAATTTTGAGACAACCAACCCTGACAAACCAATGCATTTTGCCGTTTTTTCGTAATCTTCCGTCAGATAAATAGTACAGCGTGCAAGCAACTTTCTTGACCGCACTAACCTGTGATCGCATAACAGAAGACTGTCCTTGCATGTAATAACTATGACAATGACAGCAACGAGGACCATGACATTCATCTCATCATTCCTCCAAGAGGACGACTTCCATCTCAAAGTTCTCCCGCTGCAGTGCATCCGGTCTGACCCAAAACCGCTGTTGGTGTCTTTGAGGAACATGTCTTGAATGTGGGACGGTTATTTGGCGGAAAATAGCTGACTGTAAAGTGCTTCTTCGATGTAAACCAGAACATGACTTTGTAAAAAGAAGCAAAAAGCCCCTGAACAATCGTTAAAACCAACACAGTTCTGAGACGTCCTGCTGTTTCTGATGTAAAGACAGGTCGAGTGTGTGACGTCAGAACAGATTTAATCGCAGGCAGTGACATTCAACCTAAAAGACTATTAATTTTGTTTTTCCGATACCAGTTTTTCCAATTCTTGGGTTCAGAGTAGTCGCCGATACACCGGAGTACCAGTCAAATATTGCAGCAAGCGAATAAGAACAATACAGAAGCCTGCAAAACCTGTAGCCCATGGCCCATCGTGCATATTAAACAGTCTGTACACTGTTATGCTGCTTTATTCTACGCAGGCCAAAAAACAAAACAAACAAACCATAACACAAGGGTTTTAATAATCTACATAGCCCAAAAAACTAATTTGGTATCGGACAGGTTTGTGGTATCGGCATGAAATCCAGTATCGGTATCGCAACAACCCTGTTTATGTCCACACTTAAACACATAACCGGAGTATTCCTAAATCTTCACTTCATTCTTAGGGACAGACATCTACGGTTTGGTGGATGACAAGCCAAAACTTAGGACAATATCTTCGTTTTGTGAGATACCCTGGTACGTGTGGACAAGGCCTCAGATTGAGCCTAGAACAGTCTCTCGTTGAAGCAAACCCCAACCGCCATGGCCCCGGCCCAGTGGAAAAGCTGCTTATGTCTCCTTTAAGTCATGCGGTGGCACTTTGAACGCTGATCTAACACACACACACACACACACACACACAACACACCCGCCCCGCTGCTGCCGGCTCTCATCCCATCACCGCTCCGTGCATTAGTCAAGCCTTGTGGCCCCGCGACGTCTTCAGAGAATATGTGAAGCGCACGAATCCATCAAGAGTAATGTATACCCCCAGGGCAGCCATCTTTAATCCTTACCCATCATGCCTCGGTCATAAAGTATGCAATCACGGCCCAGTTCGGAGGCAACAGGCGGGCCCCTCTCTGCAGTGCGTGGGAGTTCATGCTCTATTTAAGGGACCAAGCGCGGCCGAGCGATGTGCGTCTGTGGCAGCTGCTGCTCGCTGCCCTCAGGTACTCACCGCCCGGGACTAAAGCTCTGCTGCTCACTCAGGCTGCGGCGGGGCGGGGCCAGAGAGGCGTACCGCTCCAACTTAGCAAACACACTACGCCCGCCCTGACAGAAATACAGTCACAGATCTGCAATCCCAGACAGAAAAGAAGGGAAGCATTAGTATTAAAAAAGGCTTGCTATTTTAGCCATTCCAAAGTAAACTATAGGCATTTATATGATATATTGTACCTCTATAACATGGCGTACTCATTTCTTTAGTAAATATAAGTATTTTCTGGGGGAATTTTTTCATCCCGGAAAACAAGACGCTTGGATTCAATTAACTTCGCCTCACCCCGAGTTGATGCCAAATATTTCATGACGTCGCATGAAGTTACTTCACAATGCAGTTTACATATGCAACACAGCTTCATAAATGGCTAACACATGTTATCAATACCATTTAGCACGCATATTGATTTATTTACTGCTATGGCCTCTCCATCGGATGTTTTTACTGTGGGAATCGCGCCAGTTATAAGGGTTAATCTCTTGGACAATCCATGTTGGTTCTGGCTAAGGTTCGCCAATTGGTGAAGTGACGGTCATAGACAACATACAGGTGCTCGTCATATAATTGAAAAAGTGCATTCACTTCTGTTGTTCAACTTAAACTGTGAAACTAATATATGATAGACTCATTACATGCACAGTGAGATATGTATAGCCTTTATTTGTTATAATTTTGATTATTATGGCTCAGCTTGTAAAATCCCCAAATTAAAAATCTCATAAAATTTGAATATTTTGAAAATGGACTGTTAGCCATAATCATCAAAATTATAACAAATAAAGGCTTAACATGTCACTTTGCATGTAATGAATCTATATCATAGTTGAACATTTTAAGTTGAATTACAGAAATAAATTAACTTTTCCTGAAATTCTAATTATATGACGAGCACCTGTATTCTGATAGTCGCTGAATCCCGGAGAGAAATTCCAAACTTTTCTGGCGAGGCGACTCTTCTTTAGGAAGGTTGATTAAAGTCCTGTAAATCAATAAACAACATTGCACACTCATAAGCCGATGTCCAAATTTTAATGACAAAGTCCTTTACCTCTTGCAGCCAAACACACATTTTGCCAAGACATTATTGTTAGGTAAGAAAAAAAGAACAGGTGGTGTCCAGAGGAGCCACTTCTTCACAACTTCGACGCAAAAATTACTTTGTTCTGGCCTCTTGCCGCTTGTGCCTCAGAAAAAGGGGGCGTGTATGTTTACTCTGCAGGGTAAACATACACGGACACGTCGGGCACTTCCTGGATGGGTGTGATTCTTAATCTTAATCTTGACTTTCCATGATATAGGACCTTTAAACAATGGGTTCATTTGATGTTCTATTTAGAGATCATGATATTCCGAGGTCACACATGTTCAGATGTTTGCAAATATACAGCTTCACAAAGACATGGTTTTCTTCTTGTCTTTTCTTATAAAGAATAAAGCTGATAAATTGTTGGCATATCTGTACTGTACAAACTGATGCAACAAACCAAACCTATACTGTGGGTTAAAACAAAACATGTTTGGGAGCATGATGTGTGTTGTTTTTGGCAGATCTGTGGAGTGGAAGGCTTGTTTAAAGCACTCCATTGCCTTCATTATACAAAAGAGAGACTGGCAACAGTTCCCTGGAGTAGATACAGCCTGCCTTGGGCAATTACTGCGGAAAAACACAATTTTTCAGGTATTGTCCTGCATTTGTGGTCAAGATCTGGCCCTGGATTTAGAATATATTTCATATAATTTTTAATAAAAACATCAGATTGAATTAACGTTCCAAGTCTAAATAAAGAATAAAACCTCTTTTAAATCATCCAGTTGAATGTTTCACCGTGTTGACCTCTAGTTTGTGGCCCTCAATGCTGTACAAACCTTCAACATGCAGAATGTCGATGAAAAAAGGCATTGAATGTAATTAAATGAGTCTGCACTGACCGTGTGCATCAGAATCGGATATTCAAAGCTTTGAGGACGGAAAATAATGGCCAAACTGCTAATTCAGGGTTTATATGGGCCGAAGCAAGTCAAATGTAATGCTTTTTAATGCCCAAATGGGATATTTTAATGTCACAAATGCAGAAAGATAATCACAGCATATTTAATTTCTTAGGATTAAGCAAACATTTAATCAAACAGAAAAAAGAGAACTGGACAAAATGGTCGACCTCTAAGGAAATGAATTTTTGTAGATTTCAGCCAAAACTGCAACTGAACATGTTTTAGAGCATCATTTTGCTATTTTTCGATTAACTTATCCAGGAAAAAAATGTTGAGCAATGTCATGATAAATGTCAAATGTCAGTTTGAACCAAATGTCATGCTTTTTTTTCAGAGCAGTACTAAGTAAGTTTTTACTCATTAATTGTCCGTGAGAGTAAATACTACGCAGACAGAAAAGACAAAGGGAGAGAGGGATATTGGAGATCATTTTTTTCACTCAAACTTGTAAATACTGTTTAAGTAAGTAAGTTTAAGTAGTTTAAGATAGCCCACAGTTAGCTCTGCCCGTTAGCCTGTTAGCTTCTTATTCGTGATTCCATTGGTGACTCCGACCCGGTGGCAGTCAAGTTGCCACCGGCGTGGGACCGGCTGTAGGCGACATCTCTTTCTCTCGGGGCACAGACAATGTTTAGCTCACAATGGGGTTGATACAGTTTTTAGTTTGAGCTGTGAGAGCCTATTATGCTGAAGGAAGAACACAAGGCAGCGCGATGTAAACGAGGAAATTAATGTCCACCTTAGTGCTGCTTGTAATAAACCACGCCTAAGTCAACCTCTTCTCTTTTTTATAAGCGACGCCCTCTCACCAGTGGCGCAGGCACACAGCGCAACAGTGGAAGATAACCATAGTGCTTGAAGCTTGTGCTGTATTTGCGCCAGGCACAAGATCTGACCCTTTGCATTTATTTTTTTAACTCTCCATGACACGATGAAGGTTTGGAACCACTGCCATATACTAACAATGAGGACATGCAAAAAGATAATAAAGTATGATGATGAAATCAGACTATAAGTTAAGAAGGATGAAATTACATTTAAATATACAGCATATGCTTGTACTGACATGTACAACAGTCGGAGTGCAAACATAAAGAGCTGACACTTTATGTTGTTCCGTGTTTGTGAATCTGATGCAGATCTTGGGTTTGCTGATTTCACAGGAAAATGATAATCGTTTTACGTCATTTATTTCATTAATGTGTTAAAGTAAAAAGCAAAGGATAAATAATTCTTCTAAGAGAGTGCAGATTGTCATGTGCGCGGCTAAATGGAAGCGTTCTGAGTCTGGATCTGAATTATTCAGACTTTCAAGCACAGCGTGTTCCACAGACCGGCCTCTTGTTCAGGTACTGTCAGACTGTGAATATTTTTGCACTTATCACAGAGTGTGAAACTTAAAGTGACTAAATGAAGTTGTTCAAAGTGCAGAAGTAATGACGGCAGCTGCACTGAGACACTTCCTGTATGTCTAATTCATTGGCCTCATTCTGTCATGTCGACGCTCTTTCAAATGGACATTTCTTACACGCTGTTTTGTTTCCAGTTAGTTTTAATCACTTTCTATTAAAGTCATGTTCCTTTATCCTCAGTGGGGGAGTGTGCACGAGGCGAGCGCACGAGACTGGGAGCGTGCGCGGGCCGCTGCCGTGCGCCGTGCTGCGTGGAAGTGACAGCAGCACTTAGCCCCAGCCCAGAACACAGTGCTCCACAAACATCAATAAAACATGTGCGCGCATTACACTTTCACTTTGTCATTTTAATCCCACTTCAAACATTCATGGTCAGACATTCCCCGGAACGTACTGCCACTCCACCGCGCTCCCGCTTCACTGACGTTACTGTAAACCCCCGACACAGTGAGTTAAGGAGGAGAGCGCTCTGTGACAGGCCTCTGTGAGAGAGTCTGAGGGATCGGAAACACCAAGCTCTCCGTGATCCAATCAAAACAGCTCACTCACCCTCCAACTGATGTAACAGGAGGGGTGTATGCCAACCATCCATCCCTCCATCCATCCATCCATCCATCCATCCAACCAACCATCCATCCATCCATCCATCCATCCAACCAACCATCCATCCATCCATGCATCCAACCATCCATCCATCCATCCATCCATCCATCCATCCATCCACCAACCATCCATCCATCCAACCATCCATCCTTCCATCCATCCTTCCATCCATGCATCCAACCATCCATCCATCCATCCATCCATCCATCCATCCATCCATCCATCCATCCATCCATCCATCCATCCATCCATCCATCCATCCAACCAACCATCCATCCATCCATCCATCCAACCAACCATCCATCCATCCATGCATCCAACCATCCATCCATCCAACCATCCATCCATCCATCCATCCATCCAACCATCCATCCATCCAACCATCCATCCCATCCATCCATCCATCCATCCAACCATCCATCCATCCATCCATCCATCCATCCATCCCATCCATCCATCCATCCAACCATCCATCCATCCATCCATCCATCCATCCATCCATCCATCCATCCATCCATACCATCCATCCATACCATCCATCCCCATCCATCCATCCACCAACCATCCCATCCATCCATCCATCCATCCATCCATCCCCCCCCCCCCCCCCCTCCATCCATCCATCCATCCATCCATCCATCCATCCATCCATCCATCCATCCATCCATCCATACGATCCTACATGTCACATTCCGGGAGATGATTTTTCTTAACACCCAACATAATTATAATAAATAGATTGTATAAAATGTTTAACACTCTTTAACAACATCTCCACTTTAGTTGCTCCTAGAGACTCAACTATATTGGAAGCATTTTTTCCAAGGGATTTTTTAAAATTTAATTTAATTCTCAGCTTTGAACTAAAAAAAAACAAGGCAAGATACAGATTTTCAAAAATCTCCTTTGATTAAAAAAAAAAGAGAATAATCTTAGTTAATAATATATCAACAACATAGATTTAAATTTGACTTGTCCATTACTTAGATTTTGTTGTTGCTGAAAATATAGGCATTTTTGTGCATAAAATATATTTTTTTTAAGAAAACAGCAAATTCAAGACAGCAATGTTCAGCAAAAGTTGCAAATTTGATATCTCTCAGTTATTTATTTTTTCCTTGTTCATCTGCAGTGTCACGCCGTAGCCGAGCTTTTGGCGATGAACAAGCGTCTTATTTTCGATGGCAAGTTTATGTTGAGCAAAACAAAGCAAGCTTATTAGCTTCAAGAAAACAGTTGTGCTCAAAAGTTGACATACCCTGGCAGAATTCTAGATTTTTTGGCCATTTTCACAGAATATGAATGATAACACAAAAAAACTTTGTTTTCACTTATTGTGTGAAGCCAATTATGGTAAAAAAAAAAAAACTAAAAAAAAAATGAGTTTATTCTTTTTAAATCATAATAACAATAGAAATGGCCAAAATGACTCTGATCAAAAGTTTCCACACCCCAGTTCTTAACACTGTGTATTGTCCCTTTAACATCAACGACAGCTTGGATTCTTTTGTGGTAGTTGTGGATGGGCCTCTTTATTTCCTTGGATGGTAAAACGGGCCACAGCACGTTTGAGATCTCCCCAAAGCGGCTCAGTGATATTGAGGTCAGGAGACTGAGATGGACACCCCAGAACCTTCACTTCATTCTGCTGGAGCCAATGAGAGGTCGACATGGCCTTGTGCTTTGGACCGTTGTCATGTTGGACTGTCCAAGTGCGTCCCATGAGAAGCTTCCAGGCTGATGAGTGACACTTTTCCTGCAGTATTCTGGAGGGAAAGTGCTGCATTCATCCTGTAATCAGTTTTGATCATGTTCCCTGAAGCTCACACATCCACAAAACATCAATGATCCACCTCCGTGTGTCACTGTAGGAATGGTGCACCGTTTATCACAGGCCTTGTTGACTCCTCCAAATGTTACGTTTATGGTTATGGCAAATGACATTGTTTCAGAAATGTTGGAGCTTGTCTCTGTTCTATTTGGCATATTCTAAGCGAATACTTTGTGGCATTTGCAAAGTAATAGCATTTTTTGGTGACTTTGCCGTGCAGCCCATTTTTCATCAAGAGCCTCCTTATTTTGCATCTTGAAGCAGCTACACCACTTTCTCAGAGAGTCCTGTATTTCAGCTGAAGTTATCCCTTGGTTTTTGCATCCACAATATTCCTGGCAGTTGTTGCTGAAATCTTTGTTGGTCGACCTGACAATGGTTTGGTTTCAACAGAATCCCACATGTTCCACTTCATTTTTGGTCAAACAGTTATTTCACACAAACACTAACCATGAGTGAAAAAAAATGTGTCTTACCATTCATATCTCTCTGAAAAATAGTCAAAAAATCTAAAATTCTGCTAGTGTATGTAATTTTAGAGCACAACAGCAACTGATGGATTTCTTTCTTTCTTTCTTTCTTTCTTTCTTTCTTTCTTTCTTTCTTTCTTTCTTTCTTCTTTCTTTCTTTCTTTCTTTCTTTCTCTTTCTTTCTTTCTTTCTTCTTTCTTTCTCTTTCTTTTTTTCTTTCTTTCTTTTTTAATATTGCTGTTATTTGTATAGATTATTAATGTATTGTTAATGCTACTCTCACATGAAATCATGATTCCCCACTCAGTCAATAGCAATAGGTCCGATAATTATACGGCTGACAGATAAATGACACATATACACACAGTTGAAAATAATACATCTAAACACTCACAGATAACTAAAAAAGAGAAAAAACTCGAGAATATGCAATGGGTAGACCGGCTGCTCGTGAGTAACTTCTGACCAAACAACCTTGCCTGTTTTTTTAATGCACAGTATAGACACTTTTACATCCATTTACGTCTGACAGTATATTAATTTGTTTTCACCATTAAATTATGTACCTCTGCAAGTGTATACATATGCACTTTTTTGACAGGTGGCTTGGTGTGGTAATGTAAGCCACACCAATTACATTGCCATTAACATTTAAACATTCAAACAGAACTATAATGTATTTACCTCTCCATTTATTACTCAGCCCCAAGTTTTTTTTTAACCTATTAAAGTTTCTTCCTCTTCCTCACTTAATTTATTGTTCTGTTTTCCACAACAGTCCAACATTTACACCACTTTTACACCACTTGACTACAATTAACCAAGACAGTTCTCTACGTACAACCAATAAGTCATGCTCGTACATCTATTGCAATATCCTCCATGCCCTCACCCCTCCACATTGTAATGATCGAATGTAAATACTAACTTTTCATGACACTTAGTGTTGCTTAAGGAGGCAGGTGTATTGATATTTCACTCAGTGGTCAAAGTGGAGATTTTTAGCTAGTTTCATCTCTTAACATCTTAGTTTTATAGTATAAAGTATAACAATGACAAAACTTACCCCGTACAATGCTTATTTTATGATGTTTTGTCGCGAGCGAGGAGGAGATAACCCGTAAAGTAGCAACTAAGTCACAAAGCCGTCTTTCCCACGGGTATTCATTCACAAATATTGACAGATTTTACATCCACGTGTCCTTAAGGGTGTCTGCGATGACGCTATCACCCAAATATGGTATTTTTCCTTCTGCGAGACGCCCGGACAGAAGAGCGGAGAAATGTGCCGAGCACACGTTAAAAAACTTTAGGGCTGGTTTTCTCTAAATGAGGTTTCTGTTCCACTCCTGCCACGAAATAACCACTTTAGTCGCTCCTACGGACTCCAAACTTTCCAGTCTTGGACAAGATTTTTAAGATATTTAGATGAGGGATTTTTTAACATCTAATTCCTAGCCTGATTTATTCAGCTTTGAACTCCAAAAAAACAAGACAACATTTGAGTTTTTATTGATTTTTTTTACCCCCTCCTGGAACCGCCACCTCAACGTAGTGGAGGGTTTTGAGTGCCCGAATGATCCTGGGAGCTCTGTTGTCGGGGGCTTTGTGCCCCTGGTAGGGTCTCCCGTGGCAAACAGGTCCTAGGTGACGGGTCAGACAAGAGCGGTTCAGAAGCCCCTTATGAGAGACCAACAGGCCCGGTTAGAAACCATGAGGCCGTCCTTCTGTGGACCCACCTGCAGGAGGATTGCCTGGCCTGCCAACGACATGCCTTTTCATAGATATTTCAAAGACATATAGTCTGGGAGCGAGCGTGATCCCAACAATTCCCGGTGGGCGTGATTGACAGACGGCATCAACCAATTAGAGCAACGCTAGATACGTTGCAGTAACAAGCGGCAGAAAGCCTTCCAAAAACGTCCTTTTTTACGAGGAACGCTTCGAACGCTGTTTCTTGCTCCGGTTTAGGGATTTCATATTTTCCAAATGATTTAAAACAGACGAAAGAGCCGAAGAAAACAGTGTATCGGCCGCCATCTTTAATGTTTTGGAAGAGTGCGTGGTGGTGACAGGTGACGGCTTCCGTCTCTTGGTGCGTGATTGGACCGATGTGGGTCAAATCGTGAATGATTGGCTGCGAGCAGCTGCCCAGACGGTTCTTCTTGAACAGAAAGGAGGAGTGTCTGGCAGGCAGGCAAGCAGGAGGAGCCATAGGGGGCTGGTGCAGCTCCAACAGCTGCCCCCACGACCCAGCAACGGACAAGTGAAAGAAGATGGATGGATGATTTTTTTTCACTTATGATTAGCTTATTCAAATACTAAACAAGATCCAAAATCCCAAAGTCTGTGTTACTAATATGTCAATAAAATAAAATCATACATTTAAATCTGGCTCTGTCCATTATTTAGATTCTGTCGACAAAAATATCAGCAATTTGGGCCATTTTCATGCACAAAATGCCTTTTTTTATGAAAACATAAAATGACAATACATCTTTGTCTCATTTTTATATCAATAATGTTCAACAAAGTTTCAAATTGATATCTCTACATTTATTTTTGTCCCCTATTCACTTGCAGTGTCTCGCCTTAAAAAGGGGGGAGCTGCTTTTTTCCCTCTAGTATTTGCCTTGGCACCTCTGAAAGATAAGGTAATTACCCATGGTATACTCTAATGAAAAATAATAATTTGGAAAAAGTAGCAAAAATCTCTGGGGATGGGGTCTAGCTCCCGGACCCCAATACATTTGATTTGATTTGATTGATTTGAATATTTTGATTTGAATATTTTACATCAGCTGGCACTGCAGAGATGTCCCTCACTAAACATGGGCAGGTTCAATCCGAGCTACCAGCTGAAAAAGGAACCTCAAAATCTATGTGAAAAAGAAATCAAAAACATACTAACCGACTGGGCCACGTTTCACAATAGTTGGCCACTTTTGTTCACCTTAGGAAAACAGAATAATCTGCACCAGTAAATGAGCTCACTGTGGTCACTGTGGGCCGGGTATGGGCGGGCCGATGTCTGTGTCTGTATGTGGAGTTAAACTCTGGAACAATTGGGGGCAGAATATAAACAATGTCCAAATATTCATCATTTCAAATCAAGATATAAAAAATGGTATGGTCAAAGTACCAGAAGGAGGAAATGGTACTTGATTGCTAATGGGTGTCACAAAGTGCTGTATACTTTAAAGGTCAGATCTAACTAATAATGAAGTATATTGTGGTTGTTACTATTACACTATTGCAGTTGTTATTGCCATTGTTATTGCTATTGCTGTTGTGTTGTTATCATCACTATTTAAACTTTAAATGTAACAGTCTAGGATTAATACCTAACAATCTGTGGATTATTCTTAGAATCCAACTCAATCGATTCAGACAACAGTATTGCTATTGATGCTGATGGTAATATAAAGGAAATAAACTCTTAGAAGTAAAACATGCACATATCTATGTACTCCGCATTCAACATAACCCATAGTATAGGGCAGACATGTGGGGGCCGGCAGCTCGAGGAAACTCTCTTCTGGCAGCAGACTCCTAAAAATTGTCTCTTTTAATGCATAGTATAGGACACTTAACAAATGATGGTCCGGTTGCTCGGGGGCTGCTCCCTCTGGCAGCTGGTCCAGTCACAGAAAAGAAGAAAAGAAGAAAAGCCCCGAATCCCTTTTAACACATATCAGTAAGACCATTCTTGTTATCATGAGCATCAATCAGTCTGCGATTACTGTACCTTTCATGAATAAATGTGGAGTATTTTATGTACCATTCAAACACTTTGATACAGAGTAATGTTATATGGGTTGTAATGGTGATGGTGAATAACGGTAATGCCAACATGGTAATGAATTCTGTATGGGAGACAGAAATAATACACTGGTTGTAGCGTGTGAGATACTGTGAATGTTGACCTGGTATAATGCAGTGTCGCATTTGTTAATATGTAACCAACTCGGTTGATAGTTGTTTTGTAAAATGGTAAGAAATATGCACTGTTGTTATTGTTATAGTTATTGTTATTGAAGTTTATGAACAGGGTGGGAGTCAATAAGCTTGTCTTCTTCCCACTCCTTTTCGAGCTGTAATGTAAATTATTTTTTCTTTTTCTTTTATTATGTATATATATATTCCTGTTTTTCTTTTCTTCTTTAGCTCGAAATAAAATATTCAAATCAAAATCAAATCAAATCAAAAAAACAAATGGAGCAAGCCCATCCATTGCATTGCATGAGTTGCTCTGGTGTAGTGTACTGGCGATGAATAGGAAATGTTTCATTTTAAAGCAGTGTTTTTTTATGCTTAAACATGTCACAGTCACATCCAGGAAAATTGACATTTTCTCATTTTCCCTTTTCACCTGCACCGCCTGTACTTGAGCGCGGTATGCAGACGTAGTGATCAGCCTCTCGGGTTGGAGGGACGTTGTGTCTGTGCGAGCCGGGTATGGGCGGGCCGATGTCTGGGCGATTGACGGCTAAAGCGACGAGTGAGTGACAGCCGCACAAAGACGCAGTCAAAACACTGCTCAGAAAACAGCAAAAGAACAAGCCGTTTTCGACTGCTCATGTTTTCACTCAAACGGCGGAAGACTGATGTCATCCAGGCTCCGGTTTACCTGCCAGCCCTTTCTCTTCTTAGAAGAGGCCGTCGTGTACAGAACCGCTAGTTTTATATCATCGGCTCGTGAGGCTAATCTATCTGATATGCTAATGGAGGGTGTCCCACGTGGGAAAGTGTGGTCTGGTTTTATAAAGCGCTTTTCATACTTGGTGGTGGTAAGCTACTATTGTAGCCACAGCTGCCCTGGGGTAGACTGACGGAAGCGACCAGTCTGCGCCATCGGCCTCTCTAACCACCACCAACCACTCACTCACTACATTGACCCAGGCTTCCTGTTGTTAACAAACGGCCTCCAGATAGCTTTGAGATCTGACGGGATGGTTCAGAGCAAAAGCAGTATGGCCTTGGGACCTCATGTACAAGCAGGGTTAACCCTCTGGAACTGAGTTCTACCACCAAAAAGGAAGAGCACATGGAGATTATTGTTAATTTGGTGAAGCTGCGCTGAACAGAAGTCCACTCTTCAGACAGAAACAGGAGGAATAATCATGTAAGGTGCACATGAGTTTAATGTGCCTCAATATAACAGCATTTATCATAAACCTTACAGAATCAGAATCAGTTTTCTTGTCATGGTTTGAGAACAGGTTCACAAACTAGGAATTTTTCTCGGTGCAAACGTGCGACATAGAACATATAACACAGAGTTAAGATAAAAATAAGCTAAAAAACGGACATAAACTAATCAATAGACAGAGTCTACTCTACCCAAGCTTTTGCCCACTTTATATTTCACAAAAATCGTCCTTATATTTTGGTTTTAGAGATGAAATTAGGATGTATAACAAAGAGAAAAGGCGATAAAACAGTGCGTGGTCACAGAGCAATGTCGGCCTTTTTCCACACAATCTTTCCTCTGATCTGATCCTCTGAATCGGCCCGGTATAAAATCAACAAAAAGTCAGGAATCCTGGCTGAGTGTTCAGTCTTTAGTGTCGTCTGGAGCCTGTGTCTCCTCCTCACAGCTCAGCGCGATGAGCAGCTTCAGAAGCAGTAGGAACAAAGGCGGAGCTGACACGGGCAGCAGAGGGACTGGGACCACACAGGGAAACACTAACACAGGATTGTGACAGTGCAAAAAAAAAAAAAATAATAATAATAATAATAATTGCAGCTGCTATAAAACATGTGTGTTGCTTTTCTTTTTCAAGGAAAGTAATCATAATGTAGACAGTTCTGATTTGCATCACTGTATGGGCTAGACAGAATATTCCAAATACACCAGATTGCACTAAATCTTATCTGATTAATCGAACATTTCCTGTGGAGGACTGGCTGTTGCTCTAACTTTCTGAGAGTATCTCAAACAAGAGCACACAGAAAGAAGTGTTAATCTGTAAAATGGTTTAAAACGTATTTAAGATAAAGCAATTAAAAGTAATATAAAATACCTTCTGTTACATGCAATCAATACAAGGCCTTTCATATATCGACCTAATGTAGCGTTCTGAGTCTTCGAGATTAGAGTTCCACCACCTCCCAAAATCCACTTTAACCACGGTGTGGGTTTGGACAGAAAATTGCACTGAATCCACATTTTTGCACAGATTTGTCCTTTTAAAGCTTTTTGTCATTTCCTGCCTGTGTGAAGCACAGACTGTGGTCGTCATGCAGTATGAACCACTGCCCGTCTGTGTCGTGCAGTCATTCCAAACTCCTCGGGAACGCCACACAAGACCACGTGTATAAATTCATGCAGTTATGTTTTTTTATAGAATGCAGTAATGAGACACCTAGGGTAGGGTGTACATGGTAAGGCTGCTGTTGTTGTGAAGACGGCGAGATGTAGCATTCACACCTGCAAAAGTGCACCGCTCCCAAGTTCTAAAGTTCATTCACACCCGGCAGGTCTCTGGAGGATCTGCTACTGCAGTGAAACGGGAACAGGCTCAGAACGCCGAGCTTCGTGCCGGCTTTCACACACTTTTGGAGACGTAACTATCGAAATGTTCACGGCAGACGAGGTACCTACGATTGTGTTTTGTTTCACTTTAATAAAAAAAAAAAGAGGTGGTGAGGTTGATATCTCCATGTGAAGCAGGATGTCACATGAATTTGAGCGTGTCTTTTTCTGTCGTGATGACGAGGTGTTTAGTGCGTCTCAGTGTTTTGGGGATGTTGAATATTTAAGGTGAGAAACCGCAGGTAACAGATTTTTCACGCAGTGGTTGATTTTTAGCTTTCTCCCTAAACATAAAAAAAGACGAAACGCACCTTTATTTTATAAGGTTTTGACGCAAACTTCCCACACATACAGGATATGGACCATAAATATACAGTGCCTCTCGAAAGTACTAATACACCTTGAACTTTTGCACATTTTGTCATGTTTACAGCCATAAACATAAAGATTTTAGTTTGAGTTTTTTACTGAAAGTTCACACACAAGTAACAGACAACTGTGAAGTGAAAGCAAATGATACATGATTGTGTTATTTTTCAAAAATAGAAAAGTGAAAAGTGGGGCGTGCATAAGTATTCATACAGTATGACTTAATACTTTGTGGAACCCCCTTTTGCTGCAATAACAGCAGCAAGTCTTCTGGGGTATGACTCTACAAGGTTTACACATCTAGAGACTGACATTTTAGCCCATTCCTCTTTACAAACAACTCAAGCTCTGTCAAATTAGAAGGAGAGCGTTTGTGAACAGCAGTTTTCAGGTCTTTCCACAGATTTTCAATAGGATTTAGGTCAGGACTTTGACTGGGCCATTCTAACACATTAATATGTTTGTTTTTAAACCATTCCATTGTAGATTTAGCTTTGTGTTTAGGGTCATTGTCCTGCTGGAAGGTGAATCTCCGCCCCAGCCTCAATTCTCTTGCTGACTCCAGCAGGTTTTCCTCCAAAATGTCTCTGTATTTGGCTCCATCCATCTTCCCAACTATTCTTACAATCTTCCCAGTCCCCGCTGTGTCAAGATCCTGCTGTTTCCTCTATTCCCCCTCCCCTCCTGTTTTGTGTGTGCCAACTCTCCTGGGTGGAGCTTGCCATTTTCCCCACACCTGCTGCCATCACACACCTGAGGTCCATCTACAATCAGTCCAGTCCTTTATTACCCGGGTTCAGCAGCCATTCTTCGCCAGTTCGTCAGTAAAGCAACAGCGGTACCTGTCTCTTGGCTCTAAACTTATCTAGCTTACTTGTCTTTTTGGATCCGTTTTGTAATTCTTTGTATCCTGTTCCCAGCATTTCCCCGGATCACTCACCTGCTGCACGCCATCCACCATTCCTCCTGGACCCAAGGCTCCGTCCCATCCTGCTCCACCAGCTCACACCAGCACCACCCCTACCTGCTCCACTGGCTCCCCAGCTCGATACCTACCTGCTCCTCTGGCCCCCAAACCGATACTCCTACCTCTAAATAATAATAAACTTGGTAAACCTAGCTTTGTGTGCTGAGTACTGCTTTTGGGTTCTGAAGTCTGTTTTGTAACAGTACGAACTGGCCATAAAATGAACCCAGCAGACTCAAGCGCTCCTCAGGAAGCAGACTCTAATGCTATTCAACAAGCTGTTTCTGAACAAGGCAGATTACTCGGACGGCATGAGACCCAGCTTCAACAGATAGCTGAGAGCCAACAAGCTTTCGGAGCCCAGATGCTTCACATTGGTTCAGTGTTGGAAGGCCTTACCACAGCTTTTGCCCAGATCCCTATGACTGGAGCTCAGCTGCCTGTCCAGCCTCCACAGGCCCCAGCGCCCACACCTTGGGATCGTCAGATACGTGAGTCCCATGTCCCAGACCCAGAACATTATGCAGGTGATATGGGAAAATGTGGTGCTTTTCTTCTGCAATGCTCTCTCGTGTTCACTCAGAAGCCTTCTACATATGCAACTGACAGTGCTAAAATTGCCTTTATAATGGGGTTGCTTCAGGGGAAGGCATTAACTTGGGCTTCAGCTATCTGGGAGAGTAAACCTGCTATTCGACAAAATTATGATAATTTTGTGGGAGAACTAAGAAAGGTGTTTGACCATCCTGTACAGGGCAAGGAGGCTGCTAGGAGATTATTAGCTCTTCGTCAGGGCTCGCACAGTGTAGCAGAGTTTTCCATTGATTTCAGAACAATGGCTGCTGAGGCTGGTTGGGATGACGTGGCTCTTCAAAGTGTCTTCATCAATGGCCTCAGTGAGCAACTCAAGGATGAACTTGCCTTAAGGGATGACTATTATGATTTGGATTCACTCATCTCTGCAGCTATCAAACTGGATAACCGACTGCGTGAGCGCCGACGAGATCGTTCCCGTCAGTCAAGCTTCCCAACCTCTCAGCCCTGGGTGAGTCCCGTTTCACCTATGCCATTAACTTCTCGAGTCATGTCCAGAGGACCTCATTCTGAAGTGGAGCCTATGCAGCTGGGGAAGACGCACCTAACTCCTACAGAGCGCTTCCGTCGGATTAATGCTGGTGAGTGCCTATATTGTGGTCAGATTGGCCACTTTCTATCAACTTGCCCTGTGCGACCAAAAGGAAGGGCTCACCAGTGAATGTGGGGATACTGGTGAGCCGAACTTCTCATCCTGAGATCCCACACAGAATGCAACTTCCTGCTACTCTTTGCGTTACCAACTCAAAGGAGCCTAACTGTTCCATACCTGTATCTGTTTTAATCGATTCCGGCGCAGATGACAATTTCATGGACACCAATCTGGCACGTCAAGTTGGCCTTCGTATTACGCCTCTGCAACATACGCTGATAGCCAATGCGTTGGATGGGAGACCCCTAGCTAAGGTAACACACCGTACGGAACCGATAAAACTAGTAATTTCTGGAAACCACCATGAGAACTTGAGTTTTAATTTGATTTTTTCACCCCACTCACCTATTGTGTTGGGATTGCCCTGGCTCAGACTTCATAACCCCCATTTGGACTGGTCGTGTTGCAAGATCTTGAGTTGGAGCTCCAATTGTCATGCCTCATGTCTGCATTCTGCCATTTCCTCTGTAGATGCCCCTCGGAAGCTCGACCTCAGAAATGCCTACCACCTGGTCCGGATACGTGAGGGTGACGAATGGAAGACGGCCTTCAACACCCCCTTGGGCCATTTTGAGTACCTAGTTATGCCGTTTGGCTTAACCAATGCCCCTGCGGTTTTTCAGGCTTTAGTCAATGACGTACTGCGTGATTTCCTCAACAGATTCGTGTTTGTCTACATAGACGATATCCTCATTTTTTCTCGCTCCGTGAAGAACACCAGCTCCATGTACGCCAAGTCTTACAAAGGTTACTAGAGAACAAACTGTTTGTAAAGGCTGAAAAGTGTGAGTTCGACAGATCCTCCGTTAGTTTCCTGGGTTACATCCTTGAGAGTGGCAAGGTTCGAACAGATCCTGAGAAGATCTCTGCTGTCGCTGAATGGCCAAGACCTGACACCGTGAAGAAGCTCCAGCGGTTTTGGGGTTTGCTAACTTTTACAGACGGTTTATTCGGGATTTTAGCAGAATTGCTGCGCCGTTGAGCCGCCTAACCTCTACCAAAGTTCCCTTCAGGTGGTCAGAGGAAGCAGAAAGGGCTTTTTGTGAACTTAAAGACAGATTTACCTCAGCCCCAATCTTGGTCCATCCTGATCCAGCTCTTCAGTTCGTTGTCGAAGTCGACGCCTCAGACACTGGCGTTGGCGCAGTGCTTTCCCAGCGAGCCACTGCTGACTCCAAGCTCCATCCCTGTGCTTTTTTTTCCCGACGCCTCTCCCCATCAGAGCATAACTATCCTGTGGGTGATCGGGAGCTCCTGGCAGTCAAGCTAGCACTTGAGGAGTGGAGACACTGGCTTGAGGAGCAGCGCATCCGTTTTGGTCTGGACAGACCATAAGAACTTGGCTTACATCCAGTCAGCAAAACGTCTTAACCCACGGCAAGCTCGCTGGGCCCTATTTTTCGGGCGTTTCAATTTCACACTTACCGCCCCGGTACCCGCAATGTTAAACCTGATGCTCTCTCCCGGCAGTTTAGTCCTACCGATGCACCTGAGATGCCGGATACCATCCTTCCCTCCAAGTGTGTTGTGGCTGCTGTTACCTGGGAGATTGAGGCCATTGTTAAAGAAGCCCAGAAGCTACAGCCTGATCCAGGTAACGGCCCTCCTAACCGTCTTTTCGTGCCACAGTCTGTCCGATCTCAGGTTCTCCAGTGGGGTCACACATCTCGTTTCGCCTGCCATCCTGGGATAGGACGTACCACTTACCTTCTGAAGCAGCACTTCTGGTGGCCCACTCTAGATGCGGACACCAAGGACTATGTGGCAGCATGCTCAGTCTGTGCCAGAGGCAAAGCATCCCATCGGCCACCTGCTGGACTTCTTCGCCCCCTGCCTATTCCATCTCGTCCTTGGTCGCACATAGCCTTGGATTTTGTTACTGGTCTGCCCAATTCTTCAGGTAACACTGTTATTCTAACTATCGTGGACCGTTTCTCTAAGGCTGCTCACTTTGTGGCTCTCCCTAAACTTCCTTCTTCTGAAACAGCCAACTTGTTAACCAACCATGTTTTCCGTCTCCATGGGATCCCGTCTGACATAGTTTCTGATAGGGGCCCTCAGTTTATCTCCCAAGTTTGGAGATCCTTCTGCAAATCACTCGGTGCGACAGTGAGTCTGTCTTCCGGTTTTCACCCCCAAACTAATGGTCAAACAGAGCGTGCTAACCAGGACCTGGAGGCCTCCTTACGTTGTGTGGTAGCCCAGAACCCATCCAAATGGAGCTCACATCTACACTGGGTGGAGTATGCCCACAATTCTTTGAAGAGTTCAGCTACTGGGTTGTCTCCATTTGAGTGCTCTCTGGGATATCTCCCGCCTTTATTCTCCGCCCAAGAGGCAGACATTTCTGTTCCGTCTGTTCAGGCTCATCTCCAAAGATGCCAGAAGATCTGGAAGGATGCTCGGGCGGCACTGCTGCGGACGGCTTCCAGAAACCGCGAGGTGGCAGACCGTCGCAGAGTTCCGGCTCCCCACTATGCTCCAGGTCAGAAGGTTTGGCTCTCGTCCAGGGATATCCCTTTGAAGACCGAATCTAAGAAGCTTTCTCCACGATACATTGGACCGTTTGTCATTGAGAAGGTTGTAAACCCTGCGGCCGTTAGACTTAAACTCCCCGGTAGTATGAGGGTTCATCCGGTTTTTCATGTATCTCACCTCAAACCTGTCCATGTCAGTCCTTTGTGCCCTCCTGCCAGGCCCCCTCCGCCCGCCCGGATCGTTGATGACCATCCAGCATTTACCGTGCGGCGGCTTTTGGATGTGCGCCGTCGTGGTCGGGGTTCCAGTACCTGGTTGACTGGGAGGGGTATGGTCCTGAGGAGCGATGTTGGGTGCCTAGGGCTTTTATCCTTGATTCGTCCCTTGTTCGTGACTTCCATCGGGCCAACCCTGGGTCGCCGGGTGGCTCCCATTGAAGGGGGGGTACTGTCAAGATCCTGCTGTTTCCTCTATTCCCCCTCCCCTCCTGTTTTGTGTGTGCCAACTCTCCTGGGTGGAGCTTGCCATTTTCCCCACACCTGCTGCCATCACACACCTGAGGTCCATCTACAATCAGTCCAGTCCTTTATTACCCGGGTTCAGCAGCCATTCTTCGCCAGTTCGTCAGTAAAGCAACAGCGGTACCTGTCTCTTGGCTCTAAACTTATCTAGCTTACTTGTCTTTTTGGATCCGTTTTGTAATTCTTTGTATCCTGTTCCCAGCATTTCCCCGGATCACTCACCTGCTGCACGCCATCCACCATTCCTCCTGGACCCAAGGCTCCGTCCCATCCTGCTCCACCAGCTCACACCAGCACCACCCCTACCTGCTCCACTGGCTCCCCAGCTCGATACCTACCTGCTCCTCTGGCCCCCCAAACCGATACTCCTACCTCTAAATAATAATAAACTTGGTAAACCTAGCTTTGTGTGCTGAGTACTGCTTTGGGTTCTGAAGTCTGTTTTGTAACACGCTGAGGAAAAGCAGCCCCATAGCATGATGCTCCCCCACCATATTTGACACTGGGGATGGTGCACTCAGGACGATGAGCAGTGTTAGGTTTGCTCCATACATAACGTTTTGCATTTGGGCCAAAAAGTTCAATTTTTGTCTCATCTGACCAAAGCACCTTCTTCCACATGGTAGCTGTGTCCTCCATATGACTTCTAGCAAACTTCAAACAGGATTTCTTATGGCCTCCTTTCAATAATGACTTTCTTCTTGCCACTCGTCCATGAAGGCCAGATTTGTGTAGAGTACGACTTATAGTTGTCCCATGTACAGATTCCCCCAGCTCAGCGGCAGTACGTCGCAGCTCCTCCAGAGTTATCTTGGGGCACTTGGTTGCATTTCTGACCAGTGCTCTCCTTGTTCGGTCTGTTAGTTTAGGTGGACGGCTGTGTCTATACTCTTTCCATTTCTGAATGATGGATTGAACAGTGCTCTGTGAGATGTTCAAATCTTGGGAAATCTTTGTATAACTTAACGCTGCTTTAAACCTTCATGATGTTGTTTAGTGACCAATACACTCTGACCATAGCTCTGAGGCCCTCACAGAACAGCTGGAATTATACTGAGATTAGATTACACACAGGTGGCCTCTATTTAATGGTTCTGCAGTCATTAGGAATGTTATAAATACATACATGATATTTATTTTTTATTTTATTTTTTATAAATACAAAACTGAAAAGTGGGATCCTTTTAGTGCAAACAATTGCCTTCAGAAGTTGAATGAAGATTTCTGAATGATCACATGTTGACCCAATGACTAAATAGAGTCTACCTGTGTGTAAGAGGTCTGTTAAGAGACTATTGGGGAGCAGACAGCATCATGAAGAAGGATAAAGTTATTGAGAAGAATAAAGCTGGGTTAGGTTATAAAGAGATTTCCAAAATGTTGTTGTACTTTGAGAAAAACATTTCTCAAAGTACAGTTAAATACACCATCCAGGAATTGAAAGACTGTGGCATCAAAGCAAACCTACCAAGACCCGGCTGTCCTCCTAAACTTACTGACCGAACAAGGACAGCACTGACCAGAGCTGTTACCAAGAAGCCTATGATGACCCTGGATGAACTGCAGAGCTACAGCTCAGCCCGGTGGCTTATGGCTTGGCTAGAACAAGCCATTTTTGAAAGAAAACCATAAGAAATCCCGTTTTCTGTTCGCAAGCAGCCTCTATGTGGCTTCTGGCAAACAGAAAACGGGACTTCTTTTAAAAATGGCACTCACAATGTCATAAAGGCCATATTTGATAATAAATATTCCACCAAATCCTGTCCTTTGGTCCATCCTCAGAGAAAGAGGCCGCATTAACACACAGTGAGGTCTGCTCCTTCTCTGTGCAATGTCTTCAAATAATCCATGTGGCTTAAGTTTCCTCTAAATGAAAACAAAAGCACAAACTGCCTTCATTGAGGCCGTTTACTGAGGGGGATTCGCAGCCCGGTGGCTTATGGGATGGTACATAGCTCCTAATCGCCGGAGCGATCACATCATGTGACAAAATGAATCATGTTCTATCTACAGAACAGGCCCTTGTGTACAAGTGGGTTAAAGGCAACAAGTTAGTTCTGAATATTAATAAAACTAAAGGCATGATAATTGGGTCAAAGCAAAAACGTACACATGGACCGAAATTAAAATTAAACCTTGGGTCTGGTCATTGACAGTACTCTTTCTTGGACAGAACATAAATGCTGTTGTTAATAAGATGGGACGTGCCATTGCTGTTTCAAAAAAATGTTGTTATGTGAAATGGGACACTTTGGAAATGGTTACCAAGTCTTTAACTTTATGCCACTTGTCATATTGTTCTGAAGTGTGGTCCTCTGCTGCTCAGAAAGATCTAGCAAAGCTACAAGTGGTTAAGAACAAGGCAGCAAGACTTGTCCTTGGATGCTCAACTAAAACTAATAGAGAGCACATGTATTCTACTCTGTCATGGCTCAATCTAAGTCAAAGAATACAAATCACATTGGGCATCTTAATATATAACAGCCTATCATTCAAAATGCCTGTTTTATATTCGTCAATCAAATTGTTCTTCTAAACTCTGTGCATAAGCACAATACTAAAATGGCATCCAATGGTCATAATAACACAACATCCTAAAAGTAATTTCATGAAGAAAACGGTTCTCTATAGAGCTATATCTACCTGGAACTGTATTCCAGTTGGAATTCGTGAACTGAGCAATAAGGTATTATTTGAAAATAATCTGAAGCGTCGTGTTTGTGTGTCGACTCTAGGGTTGGGACGATGGACGATATCATCGATCAGGATGGATGATATCATCGATCAGGATGGATGATATCATCGATCAGGATGGATGATATCATCGATCAGGATGGATGATATCATCGATCAGGATGGATGATATCATCGATCAGGATGGATGATATCATCGATCAGGATGGATGATATCATCGATATCATCAGATGAGCAACATCACGATGGAGAGCCACCATCGTGATGCCACACCCCCTCCTGTCAGAAACACGCGCTAATCGTCTGTGGGCCTTGTAAACCTACAAACTTTGCTGGGATTGCACTGTAAATTAAATCTTGAATATAGCTAATATGCACGCTAGTTTAAGTAGCCTACCAGAAGCCTGAAGACATGATGTGTTAGCCGTAATTATTAAAATAAAGACGCAGCGCCGCTCTATTTCTGACGCGCGGGGCTCCCTCTCTCTAAAAGCAGCTACTGTTTTGCTTTGCTTTTCGTACGGAAACTAAACAGTTTTATAATGCCGCGATGGGTTTGGATGTTTTCACGAAGGACGGAGAGAGGAGAGAGAGGAGAGAAAGAGACGCGGAGGTACGAGGCTAGAGCATATTAACCGGGCGGTGCGTGGAGCAGCTTCGTTTTTGAAGCTCCGACGCAAACTTCTAAATATTGTCCCGTTCACCCGCTGTTTCTTAAACATTACGTTAAAATTGAGCAAATGCAAATAATAAGTTCTGATTTACATTTGTATTAGTGTGATAAGAGCCTTGTTATTGAGGAGCAGGTGACGCTCTGAATAAGTCGTTCTCCTCTGAGACTTTTACGCACGAGTTTTAATGCATTTCTATTGCAAAATTCGTGTTCCATGACTCTGTTCAGATCATGTTTAGTTTTAGATACATTTATCCTGCAATCTCACATTTTCCTAACATAAATAAAATGCAGCCTATATATAAATGTCTTTAAAAATGCTTGATAATAATGAGAGATGGACGATATCATCGTCCATCACGATGGTTCACTGTAAACATCGTCAACTGCCAATTAAGGGGACATCGCCCAACCCTAGTCGACTTTGATATGAGTTTGTTTGCTCCTAAAGGTATTATGAATGTGTTATTGTATCATGAAAATCTATGTACATTTAAGCCAAATATATATACATGTTATTATATTTAACATGTTTTTTAAATACTGCATATACATATTTTTGTATGAACATGTAAATTCTGTTCGGAATGGACCCAGGAAGACTAGCCGACTGCTTATGGCTCTTGGCTAATGGGATCAATATAAATAAACAAATAAATAAACAAATAAACCAGAGGTCCCTATGCTAACGTATGATAGTTAGCATTGAGGCTCCTTTTCCTAACTCCTTCCTAACTAACAGCACTATTCGGACGCTGACGCACATCCGGTTTGGCATTAGACCTCTTACCAATCTACTGATTTCTGCTCCAGCCTATGTTTTCGTTCCACTCTCGCAACAACATCTCCACTTTAGTAGCTCCTACAGACTCCACACTTTACAGGGTTGGACTTAACAATATTTGATTTAATATGATTTTTTTTATATCAATTATTTTATTTCAATGAAAATTACTTTAATTCTCTAAAAAAACAAAAATTAAGCTCTACTGTATCTACCCAAAGGTTTGCAAATCCTGTTAAAAATGTTCAGCGCCCAAAGATAATGTATCTAAAATGAGATTATCGAGCGTGTGTAGAAAGGGTGAAAGCCTTGGGCGAGCGAGATCCCCGTTATAAGCTTGTTGGGCTTTTCCCATATAATTATGAAACTGTGAATATTTGGTTAATGAAATGTGAGCAAATGCTTTATATCTGAGTGTTTTATGTCGGCCAAGTATTAATAATGAATATAATTATTCAAGAAAAATGAACCGCGATTAAGTGTAGGAGATACTAACTTCAGCAAATGAGATTAGTTCATCACATGTGAATGAAACCGAATAGACAAAAACACCCAACTATAAGCAGCCCTGTCAACTCCCTGTCAATCAATTTGATGTGCTTTCAATTGTTGCGTCGTCTCCTCATAAAGTGTTGTTGTTTATTCATGCTTGAGCAATCTTATGCATTCAGTCTATATTTAAGGATTTATACTGACAAATGACAGCTACAGCTTTGAATAATAGGCTTTGCCATGTTATGGTCTCCTTAAAAGAGCAACAGAACAGACAATAGTTCACTTGACTTGGCAGGCCATGGCAGACAAAGGGAATTCATCACAATGCTGCTCCTACAAAAGAAACACAAGCTTAAGTTAAGCACATTGAGTTTAATGAATACTGTGTGAGCAAACTAACAATAAACTCTTGTATTGCGCTTTAGAAGCTTCTCAAAGTGCTACGCGACAGTCATTATTCGCTAACTGACGGAACAAAATGACAGGATCAGTGTAAAAGCGTAAACAGGAACATCATTTCAGGAGCACATCTTAAATCCAAACCTACAAAATGCCATCAAGCTGTAGTTTGCGTTGGCTCGGTAAACAGTAAAAAACAATATTCACATGATTACATCTGGTTTCAAAAATGTAATGGAAGGTTACCAGAAACCCTCAAGGGGCTTAACAGGTGGCAAGTTGAGGTTAAAGGCAAATGTGAAGCAAGTATATGCAATAGTCAATAAATAAAATACATTGTCATCAAACAAAATTAGGTACAATACCAAGAAGTACAATACCAAGTTTAGAAATGGATCCCATGAGGAAAATTGCAATCACTCAGGAGCAGAGATATCAAAGATTTTCTAAACTGAATTGGTGAAAGCTCTATGAGAGAAGTTGGCAGAATATTCCACATTTTGGGTTCTCTGTGTAGAACACTGAACTGAGAGTCACTGGAGCGAGGAAAAGGTGCTCTAATTTGATTGATACTACAAGTGGAAAATCTGTGAAATTCATTGTTAAAGGAAAAAATATGATGAGGTGGCATTTTTAAAAGAAAACCATAAGAAATACTGTTTTCTGTTTGCTAGAAGCCACATGGAGGCCACGTGGTGGCTTCTAGCAAACAGAAAACGGGACTTCTTATGGTTTTCTTTCAAAAATCGCTTGATCTTGACACTCTGCCATAAGGCCAGATTTGTGCAGTGTACGACTAATAGTTGTCCTGTGTACAGTTTCCCCCACCTGAGCTGTAGCTCTCTGCAGTTCATCCAGGGTCATCATAGGCTTCTTGGTAACAGCTCTGGTCAGTGTGGTCCTTGTTCGGTCAGTAAATTTAGGAGAACAGCCGAGTCTTGGTAGGTTTGCAGTGATGCCACACTATTTCTATTCCTGGATGATGTATTTAACTGTACTTTGAGAGATGTTCAAAGCTTTGGAAATGTGTTTATAACCTAACCCAGCTTTATACTTCTCAATAACTTTATCTCGGACCTGCCTGGTGTGTTCCTTGTTCTTCATGATGCTCTCTGCGCTTTAAACTGACCTCTGAGACTATCACAGAGCAGGTGCATTTATACGGAGACTTGCTTACACACAGGTGGATTCTATTTATCATCATTAGTCATTTAGGTCAACATTGGATCATTCAGAGATCCTCACTGAACTTCTGGAGAGAGTTTGCTGCACTGAAAGTAAAGGGGCTGAATAATTTTGCACGCCAAATTTTTCTGTTTTTTATTCGCTAAAAAAGTTTGAAATATCCAATAAATTTCGTTCCACTTCATGATTGTGTCCCACTTGTTGTTTCTTCACAAAAAATACAGTTTTATATCTTTATGTTTGATGCCTGAAATGTGGCAAAAGGTCGAAAAGTTCAAGGGGGCTGAATACTTTCACAAGGCACTGTATGTCAGAGTTAATGCACTGGGAAGACAGCTGTTGCAGTTGGGATTGAAATGAATCTCCATTCCCTTCAGATCATCAATTTGACCCCGGGAAAACTGGAGGCAAGCCTTTAACTCCTGTACATCTTTCATGACACCATCAATTCTAGCATTCACTGTATCTTGAATCATTTTAGTAAATGACAGGAAGTTCGATTCTTGCTTGTTGATCATTTCAAAATAAAACTGCTTTTCTTGTTCCAACACGTCTCTTAAGGGGTCGACCCGTCATTCCGACAACCCTCCATTGGAACATCCCGCCAATCTGACACTTTTTGATACCCCCATTTCGACAATAGTTTTGAGCGTAGCCTGTTCAGTTTGTAAACTGCACTATCCTTAAAGGAACAGGCCACCATTTTCCCATACTGAGATATGTTCTTACTTGAGCTTAGACGAGTTGATACGTACCTGTCTGGTCATGTGGAAGAGCTTGGTAGCTTCCAACTTCACCCCCGTTTGGAGCTGTAGGAATGCTAACAACATCTTTGGTCATTTTGCATGACTGAGGGCACGCACAAAGTAGCCTGGTGAGACCAGAATGATTCCCCTCTGTATTTTTTTATCCAGCGGGGGATCAGTCTGGTCACCCCGCCCTCGTTGGCGGCTTCCGCAAAATCAATCCGTTCACGTGCAATCAGATTTGTTTATTTGCCGTGACGTGTTGTTAGCGAGCAGCGTCACTCACGGGACGCGGAAGTCCCTCAATAACAGCTACGAACGACGCACGAAAGAGAGAAAGCGTGTCTCCAATCGGCGGTAAATGACCAAAAACACATCGACAGTAGGTGAGTTTCGTGATTCATAATCCTGCGCAAATATTAACGCAAAACCGCTAATAACACCGCATCAATGGCAGATGCCCGCCCTTCGCTGATTGGTTTAATCGGCTTCCTGTTTGCTTGCGTATCTACCACTGTGGGAAATGGATTTGACGCAGCAGTGACCAGACTCACTCGCTGGTACAGCGGTGAGTCTGGATTTTTCCAGGCTACGCACAAAGACCAGACAGGTACGTATCAACTTGTCTAAGCTCAGGTAAGAACATATCTCAGTATGGAATAACGGTGGCCTGTTCCTTTAAGGTTAGGGCTAAGGTAAGGTTAGGGTTAGTCTGTAAACTCCACTATCCTTAAGGTTAGGGCTAAGGTAAGGTTAGGGTTAGTTCTAGTAGGCCCACATATACTTAATAATTATCTTGTGTGTCGGAATGGCAGGACGTTGCACAAAAGAGAAAAGTGTCACCACTTCGACAAAGGGGGAAAATAAATGTCGGAGTGCCGGGACCGTTGATAAAAAATGGAAATGCCCCCACTCCAACAATTAGACCTCAATGTCGGAGTGGGGGGGGGGTCGGAATGGCGGGTTGTAACCGTTTCTTAAAACCTCCATAGTAACAAACTCCTCTTCTGTCGGTGGTGGCTTTTCATCTGAGTCTGATAAAAGGTCAATGCTCGACCACAGAATGGATAATTAAGAATAGACTTAATGTTCCCTACTTCCTCCTGAAACTTGAAGGAAATGGCGGCCAGCTGCTAATGTTCCTGGCTCCTTTGGACCTTTCGTTGGAACGTTTGTGCCCCTCTTTAAGTCATTATTGAACACAGGCTCATCATTCTGACCTGCGCACATTTGTCTTAACATGCGCAACATCGTTCTAATTCTATTCTTCCAGTATTTCTTATTTTTGCCCTGCTCTAATTAATGGAGCTGGCTCCCCAAACCCGGGCAAATTTCTAGCATGAACGGCCTACATTGATTTCATAGATGCGTACAACACATAACTGTGGAGACATACCACTGCTAAAGTGTCCAGAACAAGTGAAAGTTTTTAAGCAATGCCCTAATTGAGTGAACTGTGAAACGCAACTGTATCACTGGGGCAATTCATGTTCGTGATCACTAAATCTGCTCCTCCAAGTCTATTGCTAAATGCCAGGAGCGCCGCCCGTGAAGGCAGCAGCGTGGGGGGAGTGTTCAAACTCCATTTCTCACCTGTTTGCAGATGGGCGATAAGTTTGTGGCCTCAGCAAAGCTCCGGTTTATCTGCAAAGCGTTCCACAGGAAATATGTACTTTAAAGCGAGCGCTAAACTGTGGTATTCACGAGACAGTCACATCCTTCATTTGTGGCGGCGCAGTCAAAGCATAAAGCGCGTCTCACTACATTTGCTTGATGTATGGGGACTGGGACACTATCTGCTCTCCCTTATCGTCTCCCAGTATCTTCATCTATGTTCCCGCGCCTGATAGAAGCATTAGTCATTTGCGCACGTCTGCCGGGGGAAGAGTGATTGCGGCTGGCTGACATCATCTGAGGCCGCGGTTTTGAAGTCGGGCGTTTTATCGGAATGAAAGAGACTTAGTGAGAAATACCAAACGCAGCCTCCGCTCCCTCCTCCTCCGCCGCGGCAAATCATCTGGGCTTTAGCTTGAGTGATAGGCGCCCGTTTCATAAGCCCTCCATCTGTTTTGACTGATTTGTCTTAATGACAAAATTGTGTTTCTTAATCTAATCACAGCTGACATTCGCAGAGAACAAGCATTTTGCACACGGAAGAACGGATACGGCTCAGTTATTTATTATACACATACTGTACCGTCGTAATTGCATAAAGGAAGACAATTCACAGGTCTCTGAACCACAGCTGAGGCCACAGCGTGAGGAGGGAAGGAGGCACTGTGCTGTAGGGATGGACTTTACTGTCTTGGCATCTATGACTTTTAGGGACATTTGAGTTGATGCCAATACCAATACAGTGGTAATTTCCCGGGTTTGATTCCCGCCTGGACGGGGCCTTTCTGTGCGGAGTTTGCATCTTCTCCCTGGGTTTCTGTAGGTTTCTTCTAGGTACTCCAGTTTCCCCTACCATTAATAACATGTCCAATAGCCCTGTAAAAGAGATTCTCAATCTTAGTGAGACTTTCCTGGTTAAATAAAGGTAAATAAATAGTCATAATTTTTGTCGAAGTAATTGTTGAGGTCTCAGGATAAGTCATACCGAGCGTCGCACCAGCTCTGCCTCAGGTCCAGACGCACCTTGGCCAAAGCCACATCCGCTCCAACCCGGAGAATCTAACGCACACGACCTGAGCAAGACCGCGTGGGGTCAAGGCTGGGTTTTTGGCATGTTGTATTGTTAAAAAAACGTAAAGGGATATATCAGGATTTTTGTGTTGTTGATTTCTGGAGATTTTTTATTTATTTTTTATTTTTTTCAATAATGCAGTCCTTATATTTGAAGACTTTAGTGGCGCTAGGCTAGTGCTAGGCTAGCGCATATCTATGGTAACTAGTAGCCTGCATGAAAAACCTTCAAAATCATGGGGTAGTCCTCCAAATGTTGCCATATCAGATTTGTAGGAAGCTCCTTTGTGAATTACACGTGTAGTAATGCCGGCCGCAGGTAAACAAACTACAGTAGATCAGGTAACCTAGCAGATCACTCCGCCGCTGCGTAGCTTACAACCAGGAAGCTGATGCTGCTCAAATATAAGTTATTTTAAATGCAAAATGGTTATATTTTAAAAATGATTCAGTCAACACAGACATTTATATGGGTAGTCTGGTGTTATTATCTCAAGTGCACTGTGGAATGGGTCAGCCTGTTTTAATGCAGGCTACTAGTTACCATAGACATGCACTAGCCTAGCACTAGTCTAGCACCACTAAACTCTTGAAATATAAGGACTGCATGAATTAAAAAAAATATACAGTATATCTCCAGAAATCAACAACACTCAAAAACAACTACTACTAATTCTGAATCATCTAACTCCCATGGATTCTGCCCCCAAAACTGCAAAACTTAAAATCTAATGACATTAACTTACAAGGCTACACAGCAACTTGTATACTTGTTTGTATGTCCAGACCCACCTTATTTTGCGAAGAAAAGAAGTGGGTGTAGTTTATCAGGCTACCCAGGACCCATGAGTTTTTATACTTTTCCAAGCACATATCATGACATTATTCGTGTTTAGAGATTACAATTTGCTCATTCATTGGTCAAGATTTGTCTTAGCTTTGCCAACCATATTTAGTAAAAAAAGAAAAGAAAAAAAAGAAGAAATGCTCATAGATGATGACATCACAATCTGGACACATGCAGGGACACGTTTAAAAGCAGTGGATTGCAATTTGACTGAAACAAATTTAAAAGTAGTTCATGATGACTAAAATCTCCAGATATTTTTGTTGACTTTGAACAAAGGGACAACAGCATCGAAATATCCTGTGAATTGAAAGAGCCTCATATCATCTAAATTGGAATGACACTTGAATGACAAAGGAGGTGGAGCACAAGGAGCATATGCTGAGAAAAAAAACACTCCACGACACTCTGGACTGTAATCCGTGCCTAATGGGGGAAGGGCACCTCTTCCCTGAACAAAAGCCAGGAAGAACGAAAAACACACATGGCCCAGCTAAACGAAAACTCGATGAGACAGGATCGGAGTCAAATCAGTTTGAGGAAGCGGAGGAGAACGACTCGGACGACAATCCAGGAGATGCCGGGTTTGTTTCTAAAAGAGACTGCCGTAGCGTGTCAACAAGAGACACAACGACTGTCAGCGATGTGTGTCATTATACATGCAGTGACAGTGGCGCAGATAGTAGGGCGGGTAGTCTTGTCACTGGCGGGTCAACGGTTCCTTGGGCAAGACTACACCCACCTTGCCCATTCACACTGTCAGTGATACACCTGTGTAAGGAATGAGTGAGTGGTCCCTTGATGTAAAGTGCTTTGAGTGCCTAATGAAGTTAGAAAAGTGATGATTTTTTTTGTGGTAAAATGTAACAAAATGCATCACACCAACGAGAAGTATGTGAAATTAAGCCCAGGTTATGTATTTCTCTCATCTCCACCGGGAGGCTCTTCCACAGAATTGGCGCCGCAGAGCAGAAGGCTCTGTCCCCCATGGTTCCGCGCATGGTGGTAGGAACATGAAAGTGGAGACTACTGGATCACCTGAGGGTGCAGCTGGAGGGTTGCTGTGATATGAGTTCCTGCATGTATAATACAGCGTGACTAGTGATGCATTTGTGAGTGAGTAGCAGGATGTTGTACTTTGCAGCTCTATGGCAGGAAACCCAATAAGATGTTTCATTTTTGTTTTTTATTAATTGATTTTATTTGACCAGGAAAGCCTCACTGAGATTAAAGGGATATTTCAGGATTTTTGACATAGGGCATCATTTCCTAGTTATCCAGAGTGATTTCTGGAGATATTTCTTTAATTCATGCAGTTCTTACATTTGAAGAGTTTCGTGGTGCTAGGCTAGAGCTAGGCTAGCGCATTTCTATGGTATCAGTTAGCTTGCATTAAAAACAATCATTTTTGAAATATATCTGATCTTGCATCACATGAATTATCTCTTTTTGAGGGACTATTTTCTAGCAGATCACTCCGCCGCTGCGTAGCTTACGGCCACGAAACAGATGCTGCTCAAATATAAGCTATTTTAAATGCAAAATGGTTAAAATTATTCTATTGACACAGACATCAATATCGGCAGTCTGGTGTTATAAGTGATTTGCCTCAGGTGCACTGTGGAGTGGGTCAGACTGTTTTAAATGCAGGCTAACTAGAAATGCGCTAGCTTAAGACTGACCTAGCCGCTGTACTACCATGCTGTTGAGTTGGAGGAAGTTTAACTGCATCAAGGCCTTTATCTTCTCAAGGCATGCCGTGACTCGTGCCTGCGTTGCAGATGGACTGAGGGCAGTTTGTACATAAACATGCGTGTAATCAGCATAACAGTGGTAGGATATCCTATGTTTGCTGATGATGTCACCCAGGGGGAGCATGTAGGTTGTGAATAGTATGGGGCTGAGCACCGACCCCTGTGGGACCTCACACGTGACTGGGTGTGGCGTGGACTTACATGTCCCCATTTGGACAAACTCGGTTCTGCCGGATAGATAGGACAAAATGAGAAATGGTGCCTTTGTAGCAATAATATATTTTTTCAGATGTGTTTACAGTTGTTAAATGCATTTCACAGTTACAAGTGGGAAGTCGCAGTTTTGTATTTAAGATAAGATAAGATAAGCCTTTATTGATCTCACAAAGGAGAAATTCACTTGTTACATCAGCTTTTAAGAAGCACTCAGTGCAGAGGGTGCAAAATGAGTATTTGCAAAAACTCTACTACTTTAAACCAGTATTTAGTCCACAGACATTGTTCTGTATCTTTTTAACTTTAAATCTTTTAACTTAAGTTGTAAAATAATAGCAAATTCCCTTGACTAGGGTGAATTATTATTGTTTGGGGGGCCCTGATGTCCTGGGCTTTGGGAATGGCTGTTTTAAATCAAAACATTATGAAATGTTGCTTAAATTAACTGTTGAACAAAAGTGTGATTTCCTTCACCTTTGCCTAAAAAGTAATGATGATGAAAACTACCATTGTTCATTTGCCAATTAAAAAGTAACCGGTAAACCTGTAATAAAATACTTAAAAAAAGGAAATGATTCCATATTTTCTTGTTCACTTTTTAGCTGGAAACACTACATTTTTTTGCATAATTTTCCCCGATATATCCCTCTCCTCTATACGACGCCTGTGCCGCTGCAGCCCTATGGTGAATACAGTGCTTGGAGCCGGGTGCAAACGCAGGTCATGCTCAGCAAAAGCCTGGGCTGTTGTGATCCCAGACGCTCCTCCAGCTCTGCAGTCTGCACCTGTGTGCTGCCTGGGGCCTGCCTCTCCTCCTCCTCCTCCTCCTCGCCGCTGCTTGGCTCCTAATAAAAGGAAATAAATCATGTACGACGCAGTCAAAGCCGAGCGTGGTTTATCCCTCCTGTCACTCAATCACTCCAGCCCCGCCACACGCTTCATCCCCAATCCCTGACAACAAAAAATCGCTGCAAAAGCCAGAGCTGCCAGGAGGACTGAAATAATTGCCCATGCCACGGTGACACATTATTGGCTGGAGTCGGGAACAAAAGCACAACAATGGCATCGGGATTATGTGGCGCTCCCCGGAGGGCCCGGCTCCGACGGATATGCGAGCGGTCTGGTCCGGCCCACTCTGGTCCCGACTGTTCTTCACTCACACGGAGGATTTACGGAGAGTTGTCAGCGAGAACAAAAAGGGCTGCACATCCAGAGGCGTGTTGGCAAGATAATTCCCCGCTTATAAACCACCCCATGGTTTTGTTGGCACACGGCGCGGATCAGCGCGGAACATCGCTCACGGCTCCTGCAGAGGGTCATCTGAGCACTCCTTTTGCCAGCGCAGCATTCTGTCAGACATGATGTTCTGAAGAGGCCAGAGATAACGGCAGGGATGCACCGATACTACTTTTCCTGAAATCGAGTATGAGGACCGAGTACTATCTTCAGAGGGGGTTATTTTTACTCAGTTACATTTAGTATGTTTTTCCCCCCCATAAATTGCACCTTTAAAATGTGTTTTGTCAGAATAAAGTCGGGCTGAACGATTTACCTTTAACGCAAGAAAAAACCTCAAGGGGCTGAGGGTTTTTTCGCCGTTTGAGTGAAAGACATGTTTGCCTATCAGAATTATCGAGGCTCGCCTCCTGTGGCTGTTGGCCAGTCAGAAGTAGCTACAGAACAGTAAGTCTACGCTGCAGTGCACTATACATGAACTGCACATGTGACTTTTCAAGCTACTCACACAGTGTTTCCCAACCAGCCGTGCATTGAGAAAACAGCAGGGATGCCTTGGAAATGTTGCCCCATACTGTATGTATATAGCTATCAAATGACACGATGTCATTTGATAGCTATATATTTTTAAAACTAAGCGGTACCGAGCCCTCCTTATGGTCCCGGCCTCATACCAGTAATGCAGGGATCTGCATGTGTTGTGTTCAACTAAGCGGATACAGTGTGAGGCTACAAAGCTAGTTTCCATTGTATAACTCGTGTCTGTTCAATGAGGGAAACACTTCCACATGACTCCGATAAAAAAGTGCTGTTCTTGTTGCATATTGAAGTTGTACTTGGATCATTGTTAAGATCCAACCATGCAAAATTTAAATTTTTAAATTTTTGCTATTTTTCAACTGGTTTTTATCAGGACTGTATAAACAGCGGGAACCATATGTTTACATACACTTTATAAAAAGACACATTTGCATTTTTTAAACCAGAATTAACTTATTTTTCTTTTCTTTTTTTTAGGTCAATTAGAATTTTACAAATTATTTCTATTTGTCAAATTCCTGAAGAATGACAGGTAGAATTTTCTATGCAATTTGTTTTGTATCACTTTTTACAAAGTCAGAAGTTTACAAACACTAAGATTACTATACCTTTAAACAATTTGGGAAAGCCCAGATGACGATGTCATGATGTTGGAAGTAGAGGTCTGCATTAGGACTGGGACCCGCTGGGTCCCGCGGGACCCAACGCAAATCTCGCGGGAATGGCAGGTTTCAACTTAGCTGCGGGTGGGAATGGGCGGCTAAAAAAAACCCCTGCGGGACAGCCGCAGTGTGTAGTGAATGAATCCTTCATTCAGTACATAGGCCCACATAGACTATAAGGGCACTGATTCTGTTTGTGTTTCGGACAGAATAGAAGTTACTACTTTCTCCCCGCTACGTGACGTCACGCGTGCTGCTCGTGCCGGAAGTAGGTCAGCTGCCCGGTGTCCGGACGCTGCGGAAGAGTGACTACATCTGCTAAAGTTCACTAAACTCCAGGAATAATGTATTTCTGTGATAAAGAACAACCAAACTCAAGAGACACTAAGGAGAAATTCACTTGTTACATCAGCCGGGAAACAACATGGCGGCAGGCAGGTGCAGCAGGTTTGGTGTGCTGGGAGCATTTCTGCTTTATGCTTTTATTTTAACACTATCAGTTCCAAAGTTGGGGGAACGCGCATGGCACCTGACTCTAAATGGATATAGTAACCCGATGGAGGCAAATGTTGCCCTCAAGTTTGGGGAAAGCATTTTGGCTACGGAAAGACAATTGTGGCTACTACATTCGTGTTTCCCAGCCTCATGACCTCGTTCAAAAAAGACTCAAAAAACAGCCTGAGCGCAGATCGCAAGGCGAAGCGGTGATCATTATCCTGTGTCTCCTATTGTCGGGAGATGTTCATCAATGCCCAGGCCCCATCTCCAACAGCGGCGACTCCAACAAAGTGACGGGCCGCGGCGACGTGGTACGCACCCGCATTGTTGGAGCAAACGCTGCGAGTGGCCCCGGTGATTTCCACCTGGCTCTACCTAGCCAACCGGTACACGGAGATTTATCTTTTGGGTGCACTGGGCATGATATGCGTACAGCGGAAAGTGCCCTACACGAGGATAAATGCTGCGAAGGAGGGACGATCGAACAGCCTGGCTTGGAGTCGGATCAGCTGGGACACAGTAGCCCAGGCGCCGGGGGAGAGCGGCGTGGAGGTGCGGGGAGCACGCAGCGGAGGAACGCCACAGAACGGATCAACTCGCGACAAAAGAGAAGCAATTTACCACATTCAAAACCACTGTCACGGAGGTATGACTTGACACTTTTTCATACACTCAACCACGCTAAAGTTATTTGGGACGCTAAATCGAAACCTAAAGGTCTGCTGGGGGGACATTTAAATATTAGGAGTATTTCCTCTAAAACCGACCAGGTGGATAAACTTCTTAGTGACTCGAACTTGGACTTTATTTGTCTATCAGAGACCTGGTTATCAAAGACATCTCCTCAGGCAGCCTACTGCATTCCAGGTTATAGCATATTCAGAAGAGATAGGTCTACTGGAAGAGGCGGTGGACTACTTTTCTATGTTAAAGAGCATTTACGATGCCAACAGATAAATGTGCAAGATAAATTAGATGTAGAGATTGAATGTATTGCTTTAACTATTAATGTGTCACCTCAGATGTCATTTATTTTAGTTGGTATTTATAGACCACCTTCTGCTGATGCCAAATTTTATACATCACTTAAGGAAATTAAAAAAAAAATTAAATATTTAGGTAAAGAAGTAATTGTACTCGGGGATTTTAATGTAAATTGGATAGATAAAAATAGCAGGAAAAGGTTAAAGGAAATAACAGGTCTTTATAATTTTGAACAGCTAATAAAGGACCGACGAGGATAACCAAAAAATCAAAAACGCAAATTGACCTGGTATTTTCAAATAAATCTGACAGAATAATCAAATCTTTTAATTTTATAACAGGAATGTCAGATCACAATTTAGTTCTTATAGCACGTAAATTAAACAAAAGCAGATTTACATTTAGAACATCTAAGAAAGAGGCCTTTTATAAAATACCCAACAAAGATTTGGCACATTTTGACCAAGAGTTGGAGAAGGTAGACTGGAATGTTCTGAACTCTAATGATGAAATAGGCTCATTTTGTGGGAGCTTTTTAGATCTAATTAATAATGTTAAGGAGAAATTTATTAAAAAATGTGTTAACTTGAACAAAAAGGCACATTTACCCTGGTTGACAAAGGACATTTGGAAACTGATGAGGAGAAGAGATTATCTTCTTAAAAGGCTTTAAAATCTAACATTGAAAATGATATGCGTCTATTAAAGACTATCGGAATAAAGTAGTGAAAGAACTAAGGACGTCGAAAGCAAACTTTTTTATTGATTTGATAACACAAGCCAAAGGAAACAATCACTTAGTCTGGAAGCACATTAATACTATTTCTCGGAAAAAAAACTCTCAGAAATGTTGTGAAATCAAAATAAACAATGTTTTAACACAAGATGAATCAAAGGTAGCTAGTGCCTTTAATAGTTTTTTCAAAGATTCTATTAATGATTTGGTTGTTGTTTTTGGTAACAGAACAACGGAAATGAAATGTGTAGATTCAACTAAACCAGTGTTTCACCTAAGTGAGGTCTCAGAGCAAGAAGTTCTTAAAATTTTACAAGGACTTAAAAACTCAAAGTCACAGGATGGTTATGGTTTAGATTCGTGTACGATCAAAAGGAACGCTGCCACCCTATGTCGACCTACTACTCAGCTAATCAATCGATCCATCAGAGAAGCGGTCTTCCCCGACTGTCTAAAAAAGGCAGTGATTACACCTTTGCATAAGGGAGGTGATAAAGCTGAGCTGGCCAACTATAGACCAGTGAGTATCCTACCTGTAATATCTAAGGTCGTCGAGAAAGTAGTGGCCATGCAACTGATGGATCATTTGAATTATGGAGAGCACCCCTGAATCCTCTTCAGTTTGGTTTTAGAAAAAACCATTCAACTGAAACAGCACTTTGTTATTTTGTTGAACAACTCAAGGCCATGTTGGATAAAAGGGGGGTGGTGGGTGCCATATTTTTAGACCTGAAAAGAGCATTCGACACAGTAAACCATAACATCCTGTTATCCAAATTGTCCACTCACAATATTTCTGACGAGACATTACAATGGTTTAAATCATATTTAGAGAATAGGAAGCATTGCACAAGAATTGGGAGCACAAAGTCCTCTTTTTTAGACAGTTCAGTCGGGGTGCCACAAGGCTCTATTTTGGGCCCTCTCTTGTTCAGTGTATATATAAATGATCTTCCAACTATTTGTCCTGAAGTTCACGTACAAATGTACGCCGACGACGCCGTGATATATGTCCATGCGAAATCAAGTCAGAAAGCAGCAGCTGAGCTCCAGAGAGTGATGGAACAAATCTCAGATTGGATGGTGCAATCATGCTTGACACTAAATTTTAGCAAAACTGTCAGCATGTTTTTCTCAATAAGGAAAACTTCTCACTCTGCACCGGAAATTATTGTAAAAGGAACAAGAATTCTCGAAGCAGAGTCTGTCAAGTATTTAGGCGTAGTGTTGGACAGGACACTGTCGTTTAAGAAGCATATTTCAAAACTGATAAAAACTGTCAAATTTAATTTAGCACAGTTCAGATATATTCGCCCTCAAATGAGCACATTTGCAGCCAAGCTTTATATGCATGCGATGATATTTTCACATCTTACATATTGCATTACAACTTGGTCTCTATCAACCAACACTGCGTTACAGCCGCTTCAAAGCCTGTACAAACAGGCACTCAAAATATTAGATAAAAAACCTGTTTCGTACCACTACTGTAAAGTTGTGAAGAAATATAAATTATTAACATTTGAAAATTTCATTTTGTTTTCTAATGTCAGTTTAGTATTTAAAATTCTTCATGATTTGGCCCCTCAGCCCCTGAGAATGTTTGTGAAATCCTGTGACGAGGCAGGACGTAGAACAACGCGAGCTTCCTCCAGAGGAGACTGTTCTGTGAACTTTAGATCCTCTACCTTTGGACAGAATTGCTTCTCTGTGAAAGCTGCAGGGATGTGGAACTCGTTGCCATTAACTGTTCGAGAGAGTAGTACCTTACAACAGTTTAAACTTGACCTGAAGAAGTGGTTGAAAGACGGTCAGATTTGTGATCATTAGCAAAAAACGGGTTAATCGGGGGATTGTTAAGAATGTATGAAGGTACAATCTTTTTTTATAAACTGTAGATATTTGTAATAGCAAGTGTAAATACTGCATCTGAATGTTTGTTGAGGTGATCCTTTTGCTGGAGTTTTATCTGTATTTTATATTTTATACTGTGAATGGACTTAAGTAAGAATGCGTATTGGCCACTGTATAAACCTGCTGTCACTTTGCCTCTGCCCAGGGACTACAGATGAAAATTAGCTTGTAGCTATCTCTGGTCTGTACAACACATTTGTTGTGCAACGTCCCTGTCAAATAAATAAATAAATAAATAAATAAATAAATAACTGGAATATTAATGGATAAGTATGAGTCAGATAAGTTCTATTTCACATGGATTTTACATGAATGAAGAAAACTGCTTGGATGGATTATTGCCTTTTTCTGTCCGAATCATTTAACAGCTCGAGCTTAATATAAGCAGCTAATATTAGCATCTTTTCACCGTAACCGTTTATATTCAAGTCGTTTATTCATGAGAAATGTGCAACACGGGATTGAAACAGCTGTTTTCATTGGTTTGTGTGGTTTAGTTCAAAGACCTGTTACTGTCAAGCGTTCTCCGCCGACTCTCGCACTGGCTTGCATATGAATAGTGAGGACATTCAGACACAGCGGTGGGGTGCGGGCAGGAGGGGGCGTACACATTGCGGGATTGGGTGGTCACGTTGCGCACACGTTACAGGTGCGGGTTGTAATGGTCAGAAATTCACCGGGAGCGGGCAGGAGCGGGATGAAAAAAACAGTTGCAGTGCAGTTCTCTAGTTGGAAGCACAAGTCTGGTTCATTCTTGCACTGTAAACCCGAACAGCCATACAAACTCATAATTGTTTTAGGCACCTGACTCATAAACAGACAATTCGTTGACTGAATATTAATCTTTTGAGTACAAAATGTGATTGATTGAGATTTAAGTTGAATAAAGATAATGTTAGAAACTTCATTTCAAAACATTTGCGTTTTTTGTCCATTCAACGTCATGACGTCACCAAACATTGTCTGCTTTTGACGCACTGAGTTTGAAAAAACAAGATGGCGGCCCGATGCGGAGAGGACCCGCTCTCGTCCAGAACAGAAATTTAAAACATTTAAACGTTTCTTTTGCTTATAATTGGCCACGCGATGTTTTTCTTCAGACTATAATAACGGTAAGGTTAAATTAGAGTCAAAGGAAGCCGTGTTCGGAGGGTCTGTGCTTTAGAACTAGCATAGCAAGTTTAAGGCTAACTATATTATCTCCACGGAAGGAGACACCGTCATCGTCACTGGTCTCCAAGCAGCAGCCCTTCTCATCTCGTGGTCTAATTTGGTAAGTAAATTCATTTAACATTATGTAACGTTAAAGCTGTGCTGTGAGGTTGTTTAACCCATCGGTAATGAACCGCTGTAAGGTCCCTGGCCCAGGCGAGCAGCGAAGGGAACGGAACGGCTAGCCAGATTGGTGCCCCGCGTTTCTCTTCATTGTAAAGAACCGCGGAGCACGAATACAGCTGCTGTGAGTTTCGTACACTCCGCGCCCAGCGGCAGGTTTAGCGGAGGTACCGACTCGGCTTCAGGTTTGAGCCGTGGCGGCTGCGGGTGACGGTGTGTTGAAACATGCGCCGAAACGGGGAGTCGGTCTGTCAGAACTGGGTCGTTGCGATATCTCTTCTTCTCATGACTAAGTGTAATGTAATAATAGTTGTATGAAAGTGCATACATGGTGCAGTGAATGACAGAGACTAGGAAGGAGGAGATGAGAGAAGCGGTCTGCAGGACGAGCTCATTGGTACAATGACAATCAGGTTATTCTGGGGGCAGCCACATCTTCTAAAAATACAAATTCTTGTCTGCAATGAGCCAAAACCAATTCTTCTGTTTAGTCCTGGTTTAGTCCAGGTTTAGACGTTTTTGTTTAGTCGTTAATTTAGTTTAATTTACAGTTAAAAAAAAAAAAAAAGAGCACTTTGAGGACATAGAAAATATGCTGTAAATTAACAATAATTAACAATGCATCAATAATTATTTCTATCATATTGAAATATTATGCCATCATATTGCCTTTGTGTGATTTTAGGTGAGAACAACAAATGACATGAAATGAGTTAGTGCTGTTCTTTTATATTGCATGCTAATTTCCCCCATGTCTTGCAGATCAAGGAAGTGCTTGGTTTAACTTCAAAAAGCACGAAGCACAATATTTTAAACTAATGTACCACGATATCCATATCTGGCTGTGCTGTGGTGGTTGTCAACATTAGCATGAAAAGAGTAAAACCTGGCCAGTGAATCCACATTCATATGAACGCAAGAGAATGTAGAGGTAGAGGATCTCCTAATGCAATGGCCCTGCAGATCGATCACAGGTAACAAATGTTCTTGTCCTTTCTGTTTGGTTATGTATCATACTTGTAATACATGTTCATGTATTTGTAGATACAGTCGGCTTCTCTCTGTTGCCCAGGCAAAAGTGCCCTTGGACCTGCTTTGGCCACACTGGGACAGGGAAATCCTGAACCTGAAAGAGGAGATGACCTGAAGTAATGAGGTACTGTTTTGAAAAGGTAACTATTACCAGCTTACTTTGGCACTTCAAACTATCAAAATACATCGTTTTACATACTGAGATATGTTCTTACCTTAGTTTAGACTAGTTGATGTGTACCTGTTTGGTCTTTGTGTGTGTGTGTGTGTGCTCAGTCACGCAAATGTTATCATTTAGCCTCTCCCAGCATAAGTATAGCGCCAAACTGGGGTAAAATTAGAAGCTACCAAGCTGTTAAATGTTTTCCATATTTAAATACAGTTACATGAAACATTACACGATCCAGGTCTAGTTACACAAAATTAAACATGTCGATTTTCTAAGCGGATAGCCTCACAATATAGTTCCCTGTTTTATCCGCTTATCTTTTTGGTTCCTGGTCCATCTTCACTTCTCTCCTTTCCTCCTCCTTAGGTAGACTATGCCTAGTAGATTTTGAAGTTTTGTAGGTTTAAGAAAAGTATATGTACATTGCACACCATGGAAAGCTTACAGATCTGTTGTTTTTCTTTATGATTCATATTTACTTTTTTGTCATTAGGAAGATGGCAAAAGGAAGCCTTTGCGGAGTTTGCATCTACCTGAAGGAGGACGATACAGATTACTTTGAATGCTGAAATGTAAGTATATTTGTGCTTTGTAAATATTTTGGTGGGGCTTCATACATCGACAAAATGAATTTTCCCTGAAAATTCACTGAAATATGAACTGTTTAACTGGCACAATAATCACATGCATTTCAGAGCATGTTTGTGGAGGTATAAAGGCTCACGATTAAGAGCTGGGTAATTTGGCCAAATATAATATACTAGTTATTTTTATTTAAATTAAGCACTGCCTAAAACACAACACACAGCCTTTTGCAAAGTCATAGTGGATCTTTATAAAGCTTCTAAACTGGCCGCACTGCACACATGGAGTGGTGAGTGGTGATAGTGTGAGTGACCTGAATTGAGCAGTTTTTTTTATATTGTTCAATGCACACATTAATCAAATGATTTATATTATAATTTAGTATTCTACAGTGGGCTTTGAACTGTATTACCTAAATAATGGTAGCCCTTGTCATTTTTAAATTGCATGACCATTTTACAATTAACAATGGTGACAGTGCCACAGATGTTTGAGCAGGTCGTCTTGAAGGTCAGTGGTTTTAATCTTGCACATTGTGCAAGAAACTTCACGCATGTAAAGGGCTTTAGGCCAAATGTAGGAATAAAAGCACTCTATAAATATTGCCCTTTTTTTTTTACCATTTAAAATGTACATAAAGAGCAGAGACACACAGTCTTAACATGCATAAGGAATGCCAGAAGATGAAAATAATCTGGGGGGGTCCAAACTCAAATTGGGAGCTAAATCTGGAGAATACATGTGTAGTGTATTTTAACCTAAGATAATGACAGAACAGTCAGGTCTTTGCATTGTATATGTTTTTTGCTGTCCTTTTCTCATCTGCTTGCCTTATTTAGTCCCTTATTTTCTTCACTTATTGCCTAATTTCTTGCCCCAGTATTAATTACACAATTTGTATTTTGCAGCAAAATGGTAAAACAAATGTGGCTGATCGTCCCCTTGCCCTTCTCATTGCTTCTCCTGATTTCTTCACACCTGGGAACATCTAAAGGCTTTTTCAACGCTATAATATCCAGTCTGGAGTGGTCAAGCAGGTTCTGGCCGACATCAGGACACGTGTGTTTGGTGTGGACAGCACCATCGGCTACAGACAGCGGTTTTTGGAGGTCGGTGAAGCTAGTTTTGGCCGATTGCATTCGTCAAACTGGCATCTGTCGCCGCACCAGGAGAGCTTTGATTGGCCTAGTGTTACTGGCTAGTCACCGAATAAGCTGCAAAATGGAAGGAGAGTTTTATTGTTGTTATCGAACTCACAAAACTCCCTCGTTCTGATTTTGCCATACGTGCTACGCACTGTTTTATCAACTAGCTGGAAATGTATGAACTTCTCCGGGACTTTAAACTTTAAAATTAAAAAGGTGACTGGACTGAGAATCCAATTCACACGTCAGAGACGACCACCACAGAGCGTTTGAACGGGGACTGAGGCATTTTGTTTTCTATTTACAGCAAGACACACTACAAACATGCGCAGTTTGTGCACTGTGCGGCGTTCTTGTTCTTGGGTTCATGTCGCTCCAGAGTAGATGTTGATCTTAGCTGGTGAGACAGGGCAGACGAGAGGAAACCTCAGCTTTATAGGTAGTTGCTGAAGGGAGCATTGCAATGAGTGTGAGTGAATGTCCAACTATGTCTGAAGTGATTTTGTTGTTGCTTTGTGATTAATATAGAGATTATGCATGGCTATGTCTGCAATGTTATTCTTTTGTTATACTTTGAATTGTTCCTCAATTTGAGGTTCCAGTTATATTTCAATAGAAATGGATTATGCATAACTTCTATTGAGTACCTAAAGAAAGTCGTTACCCTGTTTAACTTCATCTTAAAGATTGTGGTCAGCCTAGATGAACACAGCTCTGAAACAATGTCTGCTCTCCTTGATAAATGAGCACTTTCCACTTGGTTATCATACCTTGTTTTCTGTTTCGATTAAAATGATGCCAACTGAAAATCATTCACAACAGTTCTAAAGTTTTAAGGGTTTGAGTTATTACAGATTTTTGTTTGAGGGGTTCACTTAAAGCCACACTGCGTAGCATTTCATCCAATAAATAGAATAATATGCATTTATCTCATTACAGATATTGATATTGTTGAAAAATCTCAACAACAAAAAAACCCATTAATGGGAGCAGGGATGTCTCCAGCTTATCTCCATGGTGATGTTCACAAAAGCAGCCAAATATGAGTTTTGAATAGATTAGGTTCTCATCCAAATCCATTCTTTGATTACTGACTACATATTTGAAGCATTAACAGTGTCGAGTTGGTCATTAAGAGCATGTTTTGTATTGCTGACGACAGTGATCCAAAATGTTTCGCAGTGTGCCTTTTAACAAGTTTATTAAGGTTATTTCATGCACTTTTCTCCTGATACAAATATTATACAGAGCGTTGATAGCTAATGCCGTATGCTTAAATTGCATTGTTATGGTAGAAATGTTATGTAATGTAAGGCAGTACATTTTTAATAAATGTCATTGTATGTATTCTTTGAATACATGTTTTTTGTATTTAATTATTGGTAGTATTTTTGTCTAAGTGGAGTCTGCTAAACTTATAAATTATAGGTGGAAATAGACATGCAAAAGTTAATATAATGAGTCTGCTAAACTTAAAAAAATTAGGTGGAAATGGGTGCAAAAAGGTATTATATTGAGTCTGCTAAACCTTTAAATTTTAGGTTGAAATAGTCAGGAAAAAGTTAATGTAATGAGTGTGTTGAACTTTAAAATGTTAAGTTCAAATTGTCAAAAAAGTAATATGGATAAGTCTACTAAACTCAAAAAAGCTATGTTGGATGAGTGCACTGAACTTGTAGATATAGATTGGATATAACGTAAAAAATTTAATTCATTAACTCAAATTTTTTGTCGTAATAAAGTTTCCACAAAAGTTTTGAGTTCAATGAACTTGTTCGGGTTTACAGTGTGGGTGTAATTTCAAGACAGTTGAAGGTTCAGGTTCATTGGTTAAAACAATGATGGAAATGACCAGTCATCATTCAGATCAGAAAGAAGGGGGGTTCTGTGTCCCAGAGATGAACGTGCTGTGGTCTGAAATTTTGAATGTCAACTCAAGAACAAATGCAAAAGACCTGGTGAAGATTCTGGCTGAACCTGGTCAGAGTTTGTCATTATCCAGAGTGAAACAAGTCCTGTACCGACATGGGCTGAGAGGGTACTCTGGCAGGAAGTGGCTCGTACTCCAAAAGAAACATCAAAAAGCCAGATTGGAGTTTGCAAATACAAAAAGGATAAATACTTACATTTTTGTATATATACCACTTATCCAGTGGTCTGATGAGAATAAAAAGAAATGTTTGGCCATAATGACCATCGTCATGTTTGGATGAAAAGGGAGAATCTCGCAAGCCTGAGAACATCATCCCAACTGGGAAATACGGGGGTGGCAGCATCATGCTGTGGGGTTGTTTTGCTGTGGGAGGGACTGGTGCACAAAATAGATGACATCATGAAGAAAGAACACTATGTGGAAATATTGGAGCAACATCTCAAGACATCAGCCAGGAAGTTAAAGCTTGGGCGCAGATGGGTCTTCCAAATTAACAATTCTCAAAACAAACTGCCAAACTGGTTACAAAGTGGCTTAAGGATAACAAAGTCAATGTTTTGAAGTGGTCATCACACCATACATTTTTCAATTCAATGAAATGTATGGGCTGAGCTGAAAAGGCATGTGCACGCAAGGTGGCCTACAAATGTGTCTCAGTTACACCAGTTCTGTTTGGAGGAATGGACCGAAACTCCTGCTAACTATTGTGAGAAGCTTGTGGAAGGAAATCCAAAACGTTTGACCCAAAATATACAGTTTAAAGGCAATTCTACCAAAATATTATATGTACACTTTTGGTTTTGTAAAAAGTAATATAAAACCATGTAGAAAATTCTATCTCTCATTCTTCTGGAATTTTACAAATATAAATATTTTTTACAATTCTAATTGACCTAAAAAAGTAAAAGTTAATTCTGGTTTCATGTCAGAGAGTGAGGGAAAAAATGCAAATGTGTCTTTTTATAAAGTGTATGTAAACATATGGTTCCCATGTGTATATATGTGGCCTTTGTAACTAATTAATTTGAATTGAGCATCATTGATTTCAGGGTTGTATTTATTTTTCAGAGGTATATATTAGATGCTTCTTTGTATTTTCCTATATTTTAACATGGAGATGTGAGGCCTGTGTGATCATTTCAAACACTTCAAAGACAATAGCAGTTTGATTTATTTTGGAGAATTATATTTTAAATAGGTTTATGTCGGCTTAACTGTGCAAATAAACAAGTTCTATCTACTCTATTGCACTTCCACGATGAGCCCAAACCACCTTCCCCTGAGCCGATTGTTGTCAGCACCATGTCTCTACTAGTCCTATCATAGCACATTGGATTGGCCCGAACTACTAACTGCGCATGCTGTCTGGCATGCTGAACGGCAACGTATCATCAAAAAACATCATGTTAGCACCTTCTAATGGACTACTGCCATTGTTCAGCAAAGAGAATGACAGGAGAGGTAGCTGTAGTGGCTAAATCAGGGCCATGAGACAGACAGAAGCTGCCATAGCTAACGTTAGCGCTGATCGATCACATGAAAACAAGAAATAAGCACCAATAAAGTCATCAAGACCATCAGCTACATAGAAGTTTGATGTGGATTTGAGTTTAAACACTGGTGGAGACCCTGGTGTAGACCATGGGTGTATAGTTAAAGATCCATAGGACTTCGCCGTTAACCCCAGAGCAGCAGTTCAGTCTGAAAGCACCTTTGGCTAATCGAGGCCAACAACATAGCAGCCAAAGTCAACCTGGAATGGTGCACATAGTCATCAACCCCTGCTAGCTGGGAGTTGTGCTGCTCCTCTGCTGCACCCAAAGCACATTGGGATCGGTGGCTGTCATGTGACTGGGACAAGACTGGTTTGACAGGTTTTACTGGAAAAACGGATCGGAGTAGAATATTTAGCCTAATCAATGTAGACTCTGCATATACAGCATGGTGCTGAACTTTCAATTCAAATTTCAGTTCAAATGACAAAAAGACAGACATTGTTATATTTGGGGAGCCTTCCAGTCCCAACTCTGAACTCTCTCCTTATTGTGGTCCTGTTGTGAAGCGTCTTGGTCTCCTTACTGATAATACGTTTGATTTGGAGAAACAGTTGGTGAAGACCAGCCTTTTCCAACTGAGACTTTTATGTAAAGTTAAGCCATATATGCCAGCAAACCAAATGGAACAAGCGGTGCATGCGTTAGTAACATCTCACTTGGACTACTGTAACTCCTTGTACTATGGCCTTGATCTTCGATTCGCCGGTTACAGCTGGTCCAAACCGCAGCTGCATGTTTTCTAACTGGGACCAGACGCACAGATCACATTGCCCCGGTGCTTTCCTCTCTGCAGTCGTTGCCTGTTGGTTTTAGAATTAATTTCAAGATTTTGTTGTGTGTTTTTAAGTCTCTTAATAATCTAGCACCTTCCTATATACAGAGGGCATCTTGTCATAGAAGGGGGCGTGGCTTCGCCAAGGGGGAAAACTGATTCTTTTGGGAAACACAATTTTCCACTCTTTTTAGCCATTTTCTGGTGGAATATGAACTTCTTTATCACACATAAATAAAGTGAAGTCATATGGATGTTTATTCACAGCAGATTGTTCAGTAGAAGCAAAAAAACGGCTAGTGCTAGCTAGCATTAGCATGTGGCATGATGCTAACTTACAGCATCATGTTAGCATCCCCCATTATTTATGTAATTATGGGCTGTTGAACCACTTTGCTCCTCCCCATGTCTTTGTATCTTTATTGGGTAGAAAACTATATCAATAATTCAGCATTTGTTAAAGTCAATGGTTTTGTATAGCCCAATATCACAACAGGAGTTGCCTCACAAGGCTGCGCAATAAAACAGAGCAGTAAATAAGACAATGTAAAGTTCAGGCGAATTAAGTATCCAGGCAAACATAATGTCCAAATAAATGTCAGCAGCAGGTGCCGACGAGCGGCGCGGGTGTCCCCTGTCCTTAGACTCTCCAGCACGGCAAGGAAAAACTTTAAAAAAACAAGGGGAGAAAAGAGAAACCTTGGGGAGAAGCACAAAAGGAGAGATCCACTCCCATGGACGGACAGGCTGTAGAGACCCAGGGCCGATGGGAGTCCCAGAGCAGATGGGCCAAGATCGCAGACCGTCTAGTCCTTGTTGTCCAATCCCAGTAGGCAGGGATTAAATTGTTAAAGTAGTTTTCGAATAATTGGAGAAAGTTTAGATTTTTCTCTTCTTTGTTTTCCCCCTTAACTGTTTCAAACATGACCATATATACACATGACGATTCCAGAGATGCCATCTGTATCTGAAATGCTGACTTTGCACACTCCAGCCAGAGCGCTAAGGTCCTCTGACTTTTAGACTGTCCCAGGTCTAAATGAAAAACTAAAGGAGACATAACTTTTGCAGTTGTCGGTCCCAAACTGTGGAGTTTTTCACTCTGCCCCAGTCAAGCAGTTGACCACCTTAGAGTGGCTGAAGGGTATGAATGAATATCATGAAATGTAATATAAATGTATCTGTTTTGTCCTGATAAGTCCTGATATGTGAGACTTTTGGCCTGCTTTTGGTCAAACGCTAAACTCACAAGAGTAATGTGGACTTATTTACAGTCACCAACTCACTTTACATGACACAGTTGTTTAGATATTTACTTGTTTTGTGAGGATTAAAAGGAGATCAGTAATTAGAAAGCAGAATAAGTCCTGCACTTCAGGTTGCCAGATCTGATTACTGAAACCTGTGTTTTGGAATTAACATAAAAGACTTCTAATACATAAAAAATAAACAACATAATTCAGCTCAGGCGCTTAAGACTTACAGAAACTTGTGTTATCATCTGCAGCTTAAAGCTACCCAAGTGAGTGTAGTTGTAGTGCCTTTTAAACCAGTACGAGCACAGAATTCAAACGTTCCCTTCGAATTATCTCAAAAGTGATCAGACGATCCAATCAATCTTAAAGGGATTATACCTAATTCTTGCAAGTAGTGGAACGACATTTGTTTTGTCCTCCTTTAGTATATTGTAAACTCAGACTATTTGTTGAAAATAACACTGTGCATCTAATTATGAAGCATTTGTATCAATTTCATGAACTTGCAGGCTAGTTTTCTCGCATTTCTGTAACAGTGATCTAGAAACGTTTGTTTGTATAAACTATATTGAGAAGGTTAGGAATGAGTTTGTACCGCAACTTGTCCATGACAGGCCTACAGCAAGTGTGTACTAATATCATGGGCCGACGTTTGCGGCGGCCTCTGCGAACACCAACCTTTTAGTGCAAAAGTTAGCGTTAGATTCTTTGCCCTGGCCACGGCCAAAGTTTGTTTACAGCTGTGACTTTATGATGAACATTCGAGAGTGCAGCATTCAGACACCTGATCGGTGGCTACTACATCAGTTGGCTAAACACGGATTGCTACGCCGAGACAGCGCAAAGTACTTACCCGCATCAGCTGGAGCTCTTGCTGGGAGGAGAGGACATCGCCGACAGTGTGACAGGACGCGTAAGCGGGGGATGCGTTCGGGCGTCCAGGCGAGGCTGAGAGCAAAACCAAACAAGCCAGCCATCCCGTCCATCCTGTTGGCGAATGTTCGCTCCCTGGACAACAAAATGGACGAATTGCAGCTCTGGAGATCGCTGCAGCGTGAAGTAAGAGAGTGCTCAGTCTACATCTTCACAGAGACGTGGTTGTCGGACAAAATACCGGACTCTGGGGTAGAACTAGCCGAGCTAATACTTCAAAGAGCAGACAGAGTGACGTCATCCTCTGGGAAACTTTGCGGAGTGGGCGTGGCTGTTTACACAAACAACTCCTGGTGCTCGGATGCGAAGGTGATTCTGAAGGCTTGATCTCCCCATGCTGAACAAATGGTTGTCAAATGTAAACCATTTTACTTACCACGTGAACTAACAGCTGTCCTTATTACTGCAGTGTATATCGCCCCCAAAGGCAGAAGTCAAATAGGCCATGGGAGAACTTTATAAGACAATCAGTCAACTACAGACTGCATATTCTGATGCATTTGACATCATTGCAGGGGATTTTAATAAAGCCAACTTAAAGACTGTTCTTACCTCATATCGGCAGCTCTGACCACTTAACAGTGATCTTACAGGCCTCAGGTGAAACTATCTAACTGACATTTTTATTTAGTGGCTTCCTCTTTCAACGTTAGTAATACAAGAAATCAGGTATACAGTAGGACCTTTAAAGCCCTATTATCAGTCAATCTTAACTAGCACATTTCCTGATAAAGTAAAAAGTTGAAAAGTGTGGCTCGGCCCGTCACTTGTTAGCAGAGCTCTCGGCGCGAATGGGCCTTATTCCCTGGGAGTTTTGTGGGCGTTAAAAGCCATAGGATCCTGCGCTGGAGAGAAAATTGCCTGTACGCGGTGGATGTAATAGGGGGAGGCAGTGGAGCGTTCCCGGGGCCTTCGCTGGTCACTGGGGAGAGCCTGTCTGCTGCTCTCCTCAGCGCTCTGACACCACTCTCCTTCTCTTAGTTTTACACATTTCTCCAATTCACATGCAGCTTCCGCCCGGGATTTTCACACGTCCAAGTTAGAGGAATAACGGGTTTCTATAGATTTATCCCACGTATAGAGCTGCTGGGCTTGTTCGATCTGATGACGTGCAGGCTGCAGCACCATCTTTGGGTATTTTGGTTATGGAGAATGCCCAATCAGACACGATTTTAACCTTTGTCCATAATGAGGAAGAGCAGTGTGCTGTTGGGCCTCAGCAGTTTCTTCTTCTTTCACAGACGCCTCACTGTTGTTTTTATTCTCACTTCAGATTTTGGACTGGTGCTCTAAAAACACTTTAGGACAACTCAACATGGTGTTTGGGTCATGCTGGAAAGGAAAAGTAGGTGTGGTCAGATGTAACCAGGTGCTGCTTAATGGGGACAATTCTTCTTCACCGTGTCGTGTCACATGACATGTGGATGTGGATATGGTTTGTGGTGCCATCATTTCATATATGTGTGTCTGGAAACCTTTCATTCATACACATTCAACACTGTAATAATGGCTTACACTTGTGCTTTACAAGCCTGTGTCACCAAGTTTGTCAAAGCGATACACTGTGTCAGTAGGGCGTCAATTAATTCATTGACGCCATACTCAGTGGTGGTAAGCTAATATTGTAGCCACAGCTGCCCCTGGGGTAGACTGACAAAAGCGAAGCTGCCTGGGGCAAACACACTCTTGTTCATTGTGGCCTATTGTACATGTTAAAGGCACAGGCCACCGTTTTCCAAGTTGATACGTACCTGTCTGGTCTTTGTGCCTGTGGAAGAGTGTGGTAGCTACCAACTTCACCCCGTTTGGAGCTATAGGAATATGCAGGGAGAGGCTAAATGCTAACAACATCTTTGGTCTTTTTGCGGGACTGAGCGCACGCACAAAGACCAGACAGGTACGTATCAACTCGTCTAAGCTCAGGTAAGAACATATCTCAGTATGGAAAAACGGTGGCCTGTTCCTTTAAAGGGAGTGTTGTTTATTTCTGGATATATACAGTATATATATATATTAAAAAAACTAAACTCTTCCTCACTTTCCGTGGGCGGTCTCTTTTTTCCTCCAAGCTCGGGTCCTCTACCAGAGGCCTGGGAGCTTGAGGGTTCTGCGCAGTATCTTTGCAGTTCCTAGAACTGCACTTTTCTGGACCGAGATGTCTGATGTATTTCCTGGGATCTGCTGGAGCCACTCCTCCAGTTTGGGGGTTACTGTCCCGAGTGCCCCAACGACCACAGGCACCACTGATGCCTTCACTGTCCAGGCCTTCTCTAGCTCTTCTCTGAGCCCCTGATATTTCTCTAGTTTCTCGTGTTCCTTTTTCCTGATGTTGAAGTCGCTTGGTATTGCTATGTCCACCACCACGGCTTTCCTCTGCTCTTTGTCCACCACTACAATGTCTGGTTGGTTCATTACCATTCTGTCCATCTGTATCTGGAAGTCCCACAGGATCTTGGATCGGTCATTCTCTACCACCTTTGGAGGTGTTTCCCACTTTGACCTTGGGGTTTCCAGCCCATACTCTGCACAGATGTTCCTGTACACTATGCCTGCCACTTGGTTATGGCGCTCCATGTAAGCTTTCCCTGCCAGCATCTTACACCCTGCAGTTATGTGCTGGATTGTCTCATTGGCCTCTTTGCACAGTCTACACCTGGGGTCTTGTCTGGTGTGATAGATCTGGGCCTCTATTGCTCGGGTGCTCAAGGCCTGCTCCTGTGCAGCCATGATGAAAAAGATCTTCCCCTTTTAGATAATGATTTAAAGTTAACTAATCGGAATGCCATCATTGGAAATAAATCGTGTGAACAAGCATGCAGCGACCTAACACTGACTTTACAAGATCTCATACTAAAATATACAAAAAAGAAAGAAAACAGCTCCAAAAACGGAGTCTCCCCTGGTTTAATGGAGAACTCTGGGATTTAATGAAAAAAAGAGATGCCACTCTGAAAAAATTCATAAAAAGTGGTCTATCAACTGACCACCTACTATACAAAGGCCTAAGAAATAAAGTTACAGCACAGATTAGAAAAGCCAAAGCCACCTTCTTCCTTAACTTAATTAAGGAAGCAAAAGGAAATAGTAAGTTATTGTGGAGAAATATTGACAAGCTCCTTGGCAAACGCCATACCTATTGTGACATACACTTAAAAGTGAACGGTGTCATTCAAAATGATAGTGCTATTGTAGCTACAAATTTTAATGAATATTTTATCAATTCTGTACAAAAATTAGCTCAGTTGTTTCCAATATCGTGTTCATCTAACCTACCCCAAGTCAATGAAGGAATTCTTTTTACACTGAAGCCTGTAAATGAAGAAACAGTTGTAAGAGTTATTGATAAATTAAATAATAGTAAAGCTAAAGATATCTATGGGATGGATAGCCCGTTTTAAAAAAAGCATAAGGACATATTATGTTCACCTCTTGCAAAAGCAATAAATCAGTCAATAAGTGACAGCACTTTTCCTGCCGCACTGAAAACCGGCATCATTACACCTGTGCATAAGTCAGGTGACAAACAGGAGGTCAGTAATTACCGCCCCATCAGCATCGTCCCCACAATCTCCAAAATTTATGAAAAGGTTATAGCAGAACAGCTGACTGAACACATTGACAGTAATGCGTTCTTAAACCCTCTCCAATTTGGTTTTAGGAGTAAACACTCTACAGAAGCTGCCTGCTGCTACTTTATTGAGGAACTGAAATCCAGCCTCGACCTAGGAGGTGTGGTGGGTGCTGTGTTCCTTGACCTCCGTAAAGCTTTTGACACAGTCAGCCACGATGTTCTCCTTAACAAAATGAGACACTATCAACTCTCTAATCAGACAATAATCTGGATCAAGTCATATCTCAGTGGCAGACAACAGTGTGTGAGAATAAAAAACACCCTCTCTCCACCTAAAGATTACACCATGGGAGTGCCGCAAGGCTCCATCGTGGGACCTTTGCTTTTTAGTGTTTACATCAACGACCTCCCCTCTGTCTGCACTGCCAATGTCATCATGTACGCAGACGATACAGTACTGTATGTACATGGAAAAAATGAAAGTGATGTGGCAATAAAATTAACTGACCAAATGCAAAAAGTATCTGACTGGCTGAGTCAAAACTGTCTGACATTAAATACTGACAAAACAGTCACAATGTACTTTACAAATAGAGGTAAACACATAAATTATCCAAATATTTTTATTGATGGCAAAAAAATAAAAAATGTTAACGAATTCACCTACTTGGGTGTAACCCTGGACCCAACTCTGACTTTCAAAAATCACGTAAAAAAACTTCAAAACTCTTTAAAATTTAACTTGTCCAACTTTAGATACATACGGGGGTCTCTTACCACGGAGGCTTCCCATTTGTACCTGAACTCTATGATCTTGTCACATTTTATGTATTGCATATCGAGTTGGTCACAGGGCTGTAAAACGGTTCTGGGGCCTCTTGAATCATTATATAAATATGCACTCAAGATCCATGATAAGAAACCCAGGCGCTATCACCATTGTCAAATACTAAATAAGTATGGAATTCTGAATTTTAAAAACCTTATAATCTACACAAATGTTTGCTTACTTTTTAAAATTATTCATGGAGTCACTGCACCTCCTCTGAGAAAATGTATAACTTTATGTACTGATAAAATGACTCGAACTACTTCTAGAGGAGAATGCAGCATCCCAAAATGTAAAACTGCCTTCGCTAAATCTACCTTCTCTGTAATCGCAATGGGTCAGTGGAACACACTGCCAACAGAGATTATTGCATGTACTACGTTCAAAAGATTTGCGCATTTAACTAAAAAAATGGCTTCTAGAAAATTAAACTTGCACTCATGATCTGTAACGACGTCATGAGGGAGCGACCGTTCACCTAGAAAAAGGATTGGTAGGAAAAGTTATAATGTTTTAAACGTATTTAAATTAAATGTATGTTCTGATTATGTTAAAATGTATAAATCCATGGTCACGTATTCATCTACATTTAAAATCAGTTTTTGTACTGTAACATCAACCTGCCCAGGGACTACAGGTGGAAATTAGCATTTTTGCTATAACCTGGTACAATGCATCTTTCCTTTTGGTCAATGTTAAATTGTGCTCTGTCCCTGTAAAATAAAATAATCATACCATACCATACCATGAGTGCCTCTGTGCTGTCCTTCAGGCCAGCTCTGTCTAGCCATTGGTAGGATTTCTTGATATCCGCCACTTATGTTTCGGTGCTACATCCCGTGGAGGGGCTTGACATTTATATGGTTAATCTGGTGTTATAAGTGATTTACCTCAGGTGCACAGTGGAGTGGGTCAGACTGTTTTTAATGCAGGCTAACTGATACCATAGAAATGCGCTAGCCTTGCTCTAGCCTAGCGCTACTAGACTCTTCAAATATAAGAACTGCATGAATAAAAATAATAAAAAATCTCCAGAAATCAACAACACTCTGGATAACTAGGAAATGTCAAAAATCCTGAAATATCCCTTTAATGTGCATGGGCTCTTGCCTCACAGCAACAAGGTCTGGTTCGACCCTCGGCTGGACGGGGCTTTTCTTTGTGGAGTTTTGTTTGTTCTCCCTGTGTCTGTGTAGCTTTCCTCTACCACTAAAAACATGCTAAACATGCTGGTGCAGTTGGCCCACTGTAGAGTCGCAGCGGCTCAGGACTAACCCACCATCTCATCTGCGCAATTCCGTTGTTCAATTGTATAATGACAAATAAAGCACTTTTTTTTCTCTCTTTTGCTTTTAGTGGTATAGGAGAAACCATGGACCGTAAAATGAAGATTGGGCTGTGGGAGCGAGGCTTCCCCCGTCGTATTCAGGGCTGACTGGAGCTCATTCATGCTGAAATGATTTAGAATAGGGCAAAAATGAAAAGTTCAATAATGACTCAGGGCAAAAAAAGTTTCAATGGAAAGTCCATACAGAGCCATTTCCCTGTGGTTACAGGAAGAAGTGGCCACAATAGTTTAACAGTCTAAAGGGGAAACCTACACAGACACGGGGAGAACATGCAAACTCCACAGAAATGCCCAGTCCGGCTGCGGATCGAACCTGGGACCCTCTAGCTGAGAAGCACTAGCGCTAACTGCTGTGCCACCGTGCTGCCAAAGTCTCAGTGGAAATCACCCATCTCTTTGTGAGAGTTTGGAGACAATTTGGAGCCTGTTAGTGTGGAGCTTGCAGCCTCTGCTGAGGACATTTACAATGTTTTGGCGATCAGACCCCGGCGGTAGACATCGATGTACAAGTCAGAGTAGATGAACAGCTTGGAGTTGGGGATGTCTTCCCCCGGAGCCTGGACGCAGCAGGTAGAAGCCATGGACGGAAGAGGCGGAGATGGGGTGGAGGCGGGTCGCAGCACGGCTGGGAAGCGAACGGACCAGGATTGCTGGGGCTTAAAAGCGGGACCGATGGTGATGATTGGCTGCTCTTACGCTGATGCTGAGGAGGAGGTGTGGCCCTCTCGGAAGTGATCATTGGCTGGAGGTCGGTGATGCTGAAGTTAGTCTACCAGGTTGAATTAACGCCTAGGCTTCATTTCTACACATTAGGAAATTGCTGGAGCATGTAGAGGGAGGAAAATACCTAATTTTAACATTTTTAAACTCCGTATAGTCCCTTTAACTTATTCCAAGACTACTATCCAAAATTCCTCTGAAAGCATCTTTGTAACGGATATGTCCACAAAAGAAAACCACAAGTCCTCCAAATCCATCACATCCCCAACCGCAGCAGCGCTCATAATTTTCCGCAGTATCGTCATTTAAGGATAAAAAATATACACATTACAGCTGTGTTTAGCTCGTGGGTTTTTGAACTAGATTTGACGGACACTCGCTCCGTCCAATGAAAACACGTGTATCAGCGAGAGGGCGTTTGGGCAGGTGAGCCTGTGCCTCTGATTGGCTGAAGGGTCAGCTACGACATAATGCTTGTCGTATTCAGTATTTCTTAATAATGATCATCATTATGTCATAAACAATCTGAAATAAACTGCTGTAAAGCATTTCATCTGATGCCTGTGATGTATATCGACAAAAGCAGTTTTTTTTGTACAAACAATCATAACAAAATATAGAGAAAAGTGTAAATGGTATAGAGTTTAATGATGGAAAGAAAAAAGGAAAAAAGAAAGGGGTTTATGTATTTGATTCTATTTATTTAGTTATTATTATTTTATTATTTATGCATTTATTTATTTTTTAATTTTTATTTATGCATTCATGTATTTACCGCAGCAATCATTATTCTTAATGGGATCCATTTATTTGTATTTTTAACTGTTATTTGAGTTTTATCAGTATCTATACTCAAGTGTATAGTTCTCTTTTTACTGAGTAAATCTGCAAGCGGCAAACTGAATAACCTGTATACATTTTCTTGTGTCTTATCATAAGAATTATGTATTTCCAGTTTTTTTCTGGGGATTATTTACACATATCAGAATTTTCAACATTGTTTTATGTTTTGTCTCTGCTATATCAATACTAAACCTTAATCAGACAAACATTTACTCAGGGGTTAAGTGATATTTTCAACAATAATAAAATAAATAATCCATCCATCCATCCATCCATCTTCTTCCACTTGTCCGTTGCCGGGTCGTGGGGGCACCTGTTGGAGCTGCACCAGCCCCTATGGCTCCTCCTGCAGGTGGTGGGTCCACAGAAGGACGGCCTCATGGTTCTAACCGGGCCTGTTGGTCTCAAAAAACACAAAAGTTAGTGTGTACATTTTACCATTAAAATAGACCATCTCAGTGTTGTATACTGGCTCCCAAAGGGAGCCAAAAGAAGTGGACAAAATCTTAGACACGCTCTGACTTGGACTGTCCAGAACTCCATGAAGCAAATCTGTCCCTGCAGCTCTTCATAAGACGAATACCTCATTAGGGACAATGATGATGTTCCTCTTCTCAAAACAGATCAGAAATATTGCAACACCCTCATATGCTACTATTTGATAAAGTCATATGTTTACATTTCTATATTTAATAAAACACACTTGACAGTAGCCTATGATTTACATCATGATGGATGGCACAGTGGCTGAGTGGTTAGTGCTCTGGCTTTACAGCAAGAGGGTCCTGGGTTAAATTCTCTTTCAGTGTGGAGTTTGCCTGCACCCCTTCATAAGATAAGATGCCAAATGCAGAGGACACATTTTGTAATGACACATAAATGATCTTAACCTTTAATCTGCACTCATGTGTTTAGCCCAATATGTCATGCATAGAAACACATATAGGATTATTATGACTAAGACATTTATTTTGTCCATATAAATCAGGCATCAGAAGAAATGCTTTACAGCAGTTTATTTCAGATTGTTTATAATATAATGATAATTATTAAGAATTTTTAAACTATTCTTATTTTACATTATTAAATTGTATGTACATATATGATATATATTTACATAACAGACATTTCATTTCGTTTTTTAACGAATTAAATTGTTGATTTACTAACAAGAAAAAGAGAGGAAAATAAAAACAAACAAACAAAAAATAAATAAGAATAAAATAAGAAATATTCCTGAATATGACAAGCATTATGACGTAGCTGACCCTTCAGCCAATCAGAGGCACAGGCTCACCTGCCCAAACGCCCTCTCACTGATACACGTGTTTTCATTGGACGGAGCGAGTGTCCGTCAAATCTAGTTCAAAAACCCGCGAGCTAAACACAGCTGTAATGTTTATATTTTTTATCCTTAAATGACGATACTGCGGAAAATTGACTACATCAGTTTCATCAAGGACATTTGGCGCCGTGTTCTCAAGAGGAACTCTGAAAGAAACGCAGGACTTTGGGAAAAACAGCAGCGGAGCCGAGGCCCGGACTTTGCCGGGATGACGAAAGGGGTTTCCCCGCATCATACGCACTGGAACCCGGCGCGGGATCAGAGGCTCGCAGCGATCACCGGACGACGGGACACACGGGTGACACGGAGTCTGACAAGACTAGGACGTTTGAGGACAGCACTGGAAGTGGACAGATGAGCTGTGGAGTTGGCAATGACGCACATGTTGGAGGAGAAGGACTGACGAAGACATCGATGGTAAGTAGTGCTTTGATGTCGCTGTTTTTGTGAGTAAAATGGCGATACCTGGCCTACCCATATAATATAATAAGAGTGGTGAATTGTGAGCGCTGCTGCGGTTGGGGATGTGATGCGTAATGGTGCAGAGCGCGCGCTTGGAGAGCTTTTGGGACAGCCTGTTCAGTTCCTCCACAGGTGTGGCAGGGCTGAAGATCTGGGGCTGCTTTTTGTCCTCACTTATTGCATGGGGGGCTCATTTTGGAAGTTTGTGATTCGTTTCTTTTCGTTTGAGTTTTGGAATTGTCATCACAGTTGGTCAGATACACTACGTAGAATACAGTCGTTTCTGAATTGGGTTAAATGTAATACACATACCCTCAATGGGACGTCTTATGGTCGTAATTCAGGGATAAAACAAACGACCACTTGTGTCGTTTTCTGTTGGAGGACTGTCTCAAAGAAAACCATACATTTAAACGTACTGTAGCTCTCTCCATTTTTCAAATTTGGTGTAACAGGTGAGTTTGAGTGGCATGTCTCCACAGGTGCACAGCGGAGCATCGCTCCAAGTGTCTAACAGTACATTGTGTTATTGGCTCATTGATGATTAGAAAACCCTAGGAGACTGTTATAAAACTGGCCTTCCTCTAAGAGAGTGGACAATCATCAGCATCAGTATTTGTGAGCTCTATTATACTCTCGACATTGGGCAGAAAAAAGGAAACTCAATAGTTTCTTCCTGTTTAGAGAAATGAAGGCTATTCCACAATAGATTTCATGGAAAACATTCGATATAGTGCCCCTTTTATCCGCTTGGAAAATCAACATGTTTAATTTTGTGTAACTAGACTTGGATCATGTAAAGCAGTGGTTCCCAAACAGTTTGGAGCCGTGTACCCCCTGAAGCTTTGGGTGATGAGTCGCGTACCCCCTACTTTGACATGACTGAAAACACTGGGAATATCACATGTAATATTATGTTTATTTCCTCCATTATTACAGTGAACTCAAGCAGGTTTTCCACATTCAATATGTGTTTGCTCGTCTTGGGTGATTAAGGCTATTAAGAATATGGAAATACAAAAAATGTAATGAAAATGCCAGTTTTTGATTATTTTGAAAACAGGCTATGTGAATGGGTAAAGCTGAGTGTTTTGCTTTGTCCCAGTGACCAGCTCATTCTGAACATCAGACTCTGGTTTGGACTCTGCGCTCTGGTGTCTCCCTCAGTCGTACTGTCAGACCACCGGTACAGACTCAAATGTGCTGGTTTAAGCTTTTGTTAAAGCGAATTACGCAGGCCATTACCATCTATGCACGTGCCACCGCACATCAGCTCGTAAACTTAAATGTATTTGTCAGACACACATCCATGCGTTTAGCGGCAGAGGAGGGAACAGCCAGACGCTTCCCTTCTCCCCTCGCTCCTCAGATCAGAATGAGAGGAAAACTCCTGTTGCAAATCGAAGTCACCTGATGGTGATGGTCTGACAGCGCACAGGCTCCTCTGTCTTTAGGACTGATATTACAGAAATTGCTAGTCGAAAGGTGCTCTTAGGCACTGCTGTTATAGTGAGGGCTGAGCCGCGCTCCCGGTCTCCACGAAGTTTTACACTCGGGTCCAAAGCGGCTCTAGAGGTTCGGTTCTGGAGTGGACACATTTAGGTCCAGAACAAGCTCATCCACGTCTGAATTAAGACTCTTTCCCCTATATAAGCGCGTTTCCCATGCGGCGGTTTTAACGGGTCAATATCGACCAATCAATTTCTCAAAAATGTATTTGCGTACCCCCGGGGGTACTTGTACCACAGTTTGGGAAACCCTGATGTAAAGGCTCACGTAACTGTATTTAAATTGGGAAAACATGGAACAGCTTGGTGGCTTCTAACTTCACCCCAGTTTGGAGCTATGAATATGCTGGAAGAGGCTCAACGCTAACACCATTTGCATGACTGAGCGCACGCACAAAGACCAGACAGGTACACATCAACTCGTCTAAGCTCAGATAAGAACATATCTCAGTATGGAAAAACGGTGGCCTGTTCCTTTAAGACTGAAATTATGATCAGAACAACCCAATCACAGACTCCGGTAGTGTTTCCATGCCAACATATAATTAAATGTTCTTTCTAAAACTTGCCTACTCCTACTCTATTCCAGAAGAGTGAATCACCCATCGTTACATTGCCCACGTTACGCTGCAGGTAAAAGGGAAAAGTAGATAAAGATATAAAGATATAGAGATATAAATTTAAAACTTTGGCTGAACATAATGTTTGAGGTTCTATGATATTATCAGCAACAGGATCTGAAAAAAATGAATAGAGCCAGATCTGGATTTATGGTTTTATTTTGTTGATAAATTAGAAACAAAGATTTTGGATTTTGCTTAAAAGAAATCTGTAACATTTCAAAATTCTCCTTGATTTTTGGGTTCAAAGCTCAATAAATCAGGCTGGAATTAGATATTGAAAATACTTCAACATATTGTCCAAGCCCGTAAAGTGTGGAGTCTGTAGGAGCTACTGAAGTGGAGATGTTGTTAAAGAGTGGAATGAAAACCTCATTTAGAGTAAACGGCCCTAAAGTTCAGAATCGTGTGCAAATGCACTCGCATTTACTATTTGGATTATAGTGTCATCTGGGTCGCCTTCGCAGCACATGTGGATAGAAATATGTCAACATTCAGATTCAGACAACTTTATTTTCCCCCCATGGGGCAATTCCTTCAGAGTAGAAAAATAATACAATGTAAAAAACAGCCACACAATCCGCATACAAACAAGCAAGTGGAGCTCACAATCTGCCTGAATAACAGGCGCGAGACAACCTCAAATTAAAGAGGAGATAAAAGATTTTATATAGCGGTTCCTCTTACCACCAATTTATTGGTTTATTTGGTCGAGACAATGCATGTTAATGAACATACGGCCCAGTCTATAAGCAGACAAAGCAGCTGCTTAGGGCCCGGAGGCAACTAGGGGCCCCTGAAGAATGCCTACATTTTTATTGCAAAAAATATTTAAAATAATATTGTGAAAACTGTAGTACAACACTCAGTCCTCTGTCACATCCAGCCTCAGAAACCAGGGGTCAAAAAAGGACCTGGAAATGATAATTCATGCTTTCATATCAACAAGACTTGACTATTGCAACTCTGTCTTTACCTGTCTGTCGTCTGCTCTGAACAAACTGTGAATTGTTCAAAATTCTGCTGCTAGACTTTTGAACAGGTGCCCCTCGAAGGCAACTAAGAGAAGTTAAATTGAAGTTACGCTGCAGGGCCATGCACTCAGAGCACAATCATCAATATTTAGCCAGATCAGCACAAGTTTAATGAGGTGCCCAAAGTCAAATTATGCTTAGGGCCCTGTGAAGGCCTGTTCGTGCATGACGATGGAGATGCACTGTCACTCACTTTCTGAGTGCCAGTGCAGACTTTTAGCGGCCGTTGTGGTGAATAGGTCTGGGCTCATTCTACACATTAGGACTGGAGCAAGTAGGGGGTGATGATATTAACATTGAAATTCCGTCTAGTCCCTTTTTAACTAAGGCCAAAATCAACAACAACATTTTACATCTTTTGGATAATCAAAAGAAAAGTGATGTGACTGAAACCCATGAATACAGCCTATTTTTATTAGAGACAGTCATCAATGCGACCACAGAACAGAAGCTCCACGTCAACATCTCCTCCTGCGCTTCTCCTGTTTCGCTCTGAAGCGCGAAGTCAAACACTCGCCTCAGTTGCCGACGATTAGAACTTGGATTCCGGATTTGGAGACGTGTCCCGTGATCGGCTGTTCCCGCTGCGAGTTGTCAGAAAACTCGAGACGTTGCGCGGATTCCTCGAGCGAGCCGACGGAACAGCCGGCTCCGCGTCCAAACAGCGGCGAGTCCATTTGGTCCGAGGAGGTAATTAAACACTGCACAGCTGCCACTCCCGACTCCCCCCCATCCTCCCCCCCTGCCTCCCCAAACCGCGACGAAAACATCAGCGCGGCGCTCGCTCACGACGCCTGTAAATACACGACTAAATTAGAAATCAAACTTTGAAGAAACAATTTGGCGAAGTGACAAGCTCCTTCAAAAAGAGCAAGAGCGCGCGCGGCTGTGACTCTGACAGGCTTTCTTCACGTCGGGCTCCTGACAGGGCTTTGTACGCGCCTTGTCACCTCCAATCTGTGGAAAGCTGCTATTTTCTCCTGCGCTCTGCCTTTCCCCTCCCCCCCACCCCACACGCCGCGGATGTTTGGGTTCCTCAGCTGTGGCCAGGAGGCCCTCGGGGGAGGGGGGACGACACCGGTTCCGGGTTTTCCCTAGGACGGCGTTTTAAGAGCCAAGCCACTTTACCCCGGCTCGTGCTAACCGCGGCGCAGTGATGCTAATTCCTGTTGATTGGCTCTGGCTTTCAGCTTCCTTGTAACCTGATTATGCCAATCAGAGCGTCTAACGAGCGAAGAACTTCAGGCTGTTCCACCGCCCCGTTCCTCCGGCAGTTATTTTAGCCCACAGCGAACACCATTAGAGGGATCCGGAAAGAAAGCGGCGCCGACGTCACTCTCAGTCTGCGAGCAACTTCAGTTTTATGTGACGAGTGTGGCGTTTTATTTTGATTTTCCCGAGTGTTTATCCAAATGTACCATGTGGCTTTGTGGACAGTTGTTGTTTGCTGGGTGATTCTGGTGATTCTACGTGAGTGAGGAGGGATCGTCGCTTTCACTCCTGCCGACGCTTGTTTTGCAGCGATCAAATTGGTATTTCTGTTTCCCTAAAATAATTCTGTTTTCAGCTTTTCTATGGGGGGCAAAGCTCTCGATTTACCGATCACTAGGGCCGGGCGATATATCGATATTTAAAGAGGGGGTATTATGCTTTTTTCAGTCACATAGCACCAGTCTATAGCATACTACAATGATGACGTAACCTTCTGTTGGTCTGTATATGCAGTAAATTAAAATAACTGCCTTGAATAAAATTGCTCTCTCAAAATGGCTGTACTGAACGTCTTAAATTGGCCTCTGTCTCTTTAAGAAGCTTTCAGACACGCCCCCTTCAGCACACTGCTGTGGCATCTAAACAACACTACTGTGCGGGGAGGGGGCTCTGCTGAGCTGAGGAGCAGTGGTTGGTGGCTTGGCTGGTGACGAAAGGTCCAGAGGCGTCTCCAGGAGGTGGGGGCGTTCCTAGGAGGACTGAGGCATAGCTACACCTAAAATGGCTGCCGTCTAAGTTTTTACTGATTACTCAAGAATATGTGAATGAGCCAAGGCAACACTCCAGGCATGTGTTTAATGAGGGAATGACATAATAACATGATATAAAGCTTGAAAAAGTCCATTTTACATAATACCCCCTCTTTAAGATATGATATATTTTTAAATGACATATGGAAATAGACCATATTGCGTATATCGGGATATTCAAATTCAGATAAGCTATTAAATTAACAAAAAGAAACAGGTAATCTCAAGCTGATGTTTAAAAAAAAGGTTATCTTAAATTGAGCACTTAATGTTGTTATCTCTTTATATATAAATGATGCCCTCATAAAAAGGTGGACCTATTTTATTTTATAGGCTTTTTTTGATTTAAATGTGCACCTTACAAGCTTTGTTATACATAGTTTATGTTTACATTTTATACTGAGTTTTCAATAAAACTACTCGTATTTGGCTTTGACTTAACATTTCATTTCTCAGCTCTCACTTTGCAGAAAAGATATCGGGATATATATCGTATATCGATATACAACCTAAATATATCGGGATAGGACTTTTGGTCCATATCGCCCAGCCCCAATCCTCACCTATGGTCATGAGATCTGGGTAATGACCGAAAGGACAAGATCGCGGATACAAGCGGCCGAAATTAGTTTCCTTCGCAGGGTGGCTGGGCACACCCTTCGAGATCGTGTGAGGAGCTCAGTTACCCGGGAGGAGCTCGGAGTAGAGTCGCTGCTCCTTCACGTCGAAAGGAGCCAGCTGAGGTGGCTAGGGCATCTGTTCCGGATGCCTTCTGGTCGCCTCCCTCGGGAGGTGCTCCAGGCATGTCCTATTGGGAGGAGGCCTCGTGGAAGGCCCAGGACACACGCTGGTGGGACTATGTCTCCGAGCTGGCCTGGTGTCGCCTCGGGTCCCCCCAGAACAGCTGGAGGAGGTGTGTGTGGATCGGGAAGTCTGGGCATCTCTGCTGAGACTGCTGCCTCCGCGACCCGGCCCCGGATAAAGCGGAAGAAAATGGATGGCTGGATGGATGGGCTTTTCTGTATTTCCAACTCTATTTAGTTAGTAAAGCTGATTTCTAAAGTGCTTTTCACAGATAAAATCACACAGTGCTGTACATTGTGTGATTCTCAATGAAGTCATTTCATTTATTCTTGGCGTTTGGTCCTTGTCCCTGAAATGGTTCAACAGTCTGTGAAGTTCAATCCATTTCTCTGATGACTTCGTGACACTCGTTGAAAAAATGTCAAAAGTGCAAAGCAGAAACCAAAGTAAAAGGCGGCTATTTGGAAGAATCTACTTGACTTTTATATGTTTAAATCATAATTCAATGATAATCCACAATGTAAAACAAAAGAAAGGTTTCCGAATTTTGACAGCAAAAGAAGGGCAAAGAAGGGCAAGTTTATTTGTAGAGCACAATTCATACACAAGGCAATTCAAAGTGCTTTACTGTTGCATAAAATTACAAGAAAAAGGGCGCCATATAACGGCTGCCCTGGTGCGTTTAGCGCATGTGCGCAAACGCATCGAGTAAAATTCCTAGTTGTGGATCTGTTCATGACAATGGCAATAAAACCTATTCTGATTCTGATTCTGAAAGCATATCAAATCAATAAAAGATCAACATAAAAAAATTAAATGACACTTTAATTTATTTAATTACAGTAAAAGGCAAGAGTGCAGAAAACACTTTCAGTGTCATATGCAGGGGTAAAAAGAACTGTTTTCTGCCTAGATTTGAACATGTCTCACATCCTCGTGAGACTGTTCCAGATTTTAGCTTTACCCTCACCATGTTTAGTCCTGACTTTGGGAACCACCCTGAGATGGTTCATACGGCTCTAACATGTCACGGATGTACTTTGGTGCTAAACCATGAAAAGACTTGTACACAAGCAGAGCTGTTTTAAATTCTATTCTCTGAGTGACAGGAAGCCAGTGCAGAGACCGGAGCACTGGACTAATATAGTCATATCTCTTCTTGTCAGGACTTCTAGCAGCAGCGTTCTGGATGTACTGCTGCTATCTAACAGCTCGTTTAGAGAGGCCAATATAATTGTTTTAGAAATCTTTGTTTTAGAAATGATCCCTGAACGTGAGAGTAGAGCAAACAACCACGATTTGAACTCTTGTACCAGCTCCTCACCTCTGAGAAATACATGCGAATTTGGACTTTTATTATTAAACATCATCTTTTAGTATTCAAAAGCAGGATTTTGAGAGCAAATTTTGGCCATGGGCCATTTCAGATGTGAGAATGTATATATTTATTTTGCTGGAGTATATATTACAGCATTGTCTGCGTAAAGTTGTGTCTAGGTGGTTTTGCATGCTTCTGGAAGGCTGTTTATATAAAGTTAATAATGTTGAACCTGATGCTTTTTAGTCGGCATCAAAGTCCATCCCCTCCCTGTATGAATCCAACCATATAACAACAGACAAATGCCACGGAAATAAATAAATGTTGTGAACCTGATGAAATCATTGTTACGTGAGAAAATAAACGCTCATTTATCAAAAGAGATTTTTCTGAAATTAGCTGCGATTCGGCTGAACGGAGCCCGAGCCCCTTCCTGTGATCTGCAATACTTGAAGCGGAGCGTGTTCTGTGACCACCCGCTGAGATGCCGCTTTTGCACGCTTTTGTCTAGCTCATTATGAAAAAGACAAAGCAATTTGTCATAAACAGTTGCACTTAAGTCGAGCGGCAGACAGGGTTCTTGTGAAAGCACAGGCTGCAGCTGTTAGAGCTGTGTTCGCAGGTGGTCACACAGGTTCAGACCAAGGAGCACGTGCCAGACGACAGGCTATCATATGAGCTTTTCCCTTACAAAAAACAACCCTGGAGCTGTGCTTTGCTTCAAACATTCCTTTAGTAACTATTGTCCAGCGTCCATGTTATCACAATTTACCAAAAAAGCATTTGTTCAGAGACTAGATACTTTCGTAGACAAGTATGAATTACTTACTGACTAAATACCGGTTAAGGACGAGAAGATCTATACTTTGTGGCATTGCTGGACCTGGAAGAACATAGTATACCAGAATGTATGGATGTGAGTGTCCAGTAGGGGTATTTTGGGATTTTAGTAAGGCAATTATCATTATCATAATTTACTTTACTCGAGGATAAATCATCATGTCATCATATATAAAAAGCTATTTAGACTATTGTAAACAGTGTGCAAATATATGAAGTTACATTTGAGTTAATGGACATGTTGTACCGCAGGGCTCAATATTGGGGCCAAAATTATTTATAATATATGCAAATTATATTGGCAGTGTGTTGAAGTATAAATGAGGGTTACACTATATTTGACACTACCTTGATACATTGCACCAATATTAGTACAATGAAATATATATAGATAAGACATAAGACCCTTAGAGTTAGGGCTTAAGGTTAGGGTTAGAGTCTATGTCTTATTACATTTTGTGCCTCCAAACAACAAATACATATTATTCCATCATGTATGAAAAGGCCCTTTCACACCAACGCGATAATCGGCAGTCGGGAGTCTTGGGCGACGTCGGGACGTGTTTGTTTGGTGTGGACAGCACCATCGGTCATAGACGGCGTCTGTAGAGGTCAGTGAAGCCAGTTTTGGCCGATTGTGTTTGTCAACTCGGCGTTTCCTGTCGTTACACTCGGAGCGCTGTGACTGGCCGAGTGTTACCGGCTGGCCAGCGAATCAGCTAGATATTAGAAGAGCTTTTCTACTGTGCTTTTGAGTTATTGAACTCACTCAATTTGGCTCGCTCGCACTAATTTTACCATATGAGCTGTGCACTGTTTTATCGAAAAATATACAAACTTCTTTGTCCCATAAACAGTAATAAAAAGGCGAAGGGATTCTCTGAGAAAACAATTCAGTCGCCAGAGACGACCACCATAAAGCATTTGAACGGGGACCGAGGCATTTTGTTACAATTTACTACTAAATGTACGCTTCAAACATTGCAGTAAGATTGTGCCCTGATGAAGACCGTACCAGGTCGAAACGCGTTGGCGTCCCCTGCTCATTAAAGGACTTTTATCTTATTATTCAGAGTGCCTCGGACATTTTTTCTTTTTCTTTTTCTCTTAGTCCATGTTCTCCATGTTCTTGTTCTCGAAGAGCACCTGAATTTTCTACAACTCTGGACCCACTGATGCACTCATCTTCAATTTCAATTGCAGTAAGATTTTTTGATTTATCCTTTAAAGGAGACTTTTTTGAGTTTTAATGCATGTTATAGCATAATTACCTCGTAAAAAAAAAGAAAGAAAGAAAGAAAAAAGACTTGGAGTAGTATTTCAGTTGATTCCCTGTTTTGAGTAATCTCGTTTACTTTGGTTGTTACATTAAAACACACAATTGTGATTGACATTTTTAAGGCCAAGGCCAAATTCTTTATCAGAGCAGGTCTGAGCATGAGTGTGTTCATCATGCCTCCTTGAAGTTACTACGTAACCACACTGTTGGCACAAACTTGATGTTTTTTTTATTTTACCAAGTGATAATTTGGACAGTTAGACAGCAAAAGAGAATGCCATGTTTAAAGCTGGAATTGTTGCTGTTTAAATAAAAATTTCTCATAGAGTGTTTGTTTTCTTCTTTATTAACAAAAATGCTCTATGCTTTAGGGTACTGCAATATAGAGTAATAAGCAGGTTATTAACACATTTACAAGCATAGTGTTAGTATTAACTTGACATTAGACATTAGTGTAATAAGCCGCTTATTATATTTATAGGCAAATTGTTATTGACCTATTAACTTGGTATTTGATATTAGTGTAATAAGAAGCTTATTCATATCTTTATAAGCATATTCTTGCTGTAATAAGCAGATTACTAATTACTTGTCTAAAAGCATTATAACTAGAACACCATAATTTAGATAATAGTGGAATAAGCAGCTTATTAATATGTTTATAAGTGCATATAAGCAAATTATAAGCATGTTACTAATGCTTATTAATATCTTATTAATACTTAACGAGCACACCTTAACACTGGATAACTAGGAAATGAGGCCCAATGTAAAAAATCCTGAAATATCCCTTTAATATAAAGCGTTACCTAACATGGTAACAACTCCAGCCAGATAACTCACAGTATAAGACAGAATATAAGACATGACCAATAAAAGGCACACTCTTTTTATTTAAATCATGTAAAATCACAATGGGACTGATATATAGACTTTGAAAAAAAGTGTTTGTGAATCAAATCTTGTGCCACAACTAATAAAAAGATGCTGCAACTGTCGGACAAACCATCTTAAGTGCATTTAGCTTTAACTTTAGAGCAAAAAGCTTTCACTTGTGTGGCCTGCTCGGTTGTTGGGCTGATTCTTGTGCTTGTTTGGGGGAGTTCTGGGAAAAATTGACTGGAAACAAGATTCGGCTCTTTTCACAACTGAGATCCGGTTCGAACCGTTCATCGCAAAGAGCCGCTCAGTCGGGAATGTCACATCATCACTATACTTCTGTCTGCTGCACGTGATTCAAAAATAAGTCAAATGAAATGTTTATAGATTTGAGTAATCCTGTCAGAACATGCGCCCCGCCTGCTGAGCTCATGTGCTCCATCATCCGATCATGTAATCGGCCAGAGCAGTCGAGATTTGATTATTTGGCCAAATCGCCCAGCCCTAGATTCTGTCCCCTGGAAGTGCCGGATGGGAAATGAAATTATTGCACACAAAAAAGTTAAGACACATGTGGTCTGCGCGCGCTGGACTATGAATCAGAGTGTGAATGTGAGTGCAGTATGTAGGCGGAACAGTGCTATAGAGACCTTTTACAGTGGTTTCTGAGAAATAATTTTTTTTTTTATCCACATAATCAACTCACTTCCTAGAAACGCTGTGTCATGAACTTGGAATTCATTGAAATGCACAAAGAAGAACTCAAGGTAAAGTGACTATTGTCATTGTTATGTAAAGCTGAGCACACATTGCATGATTTGGTCTCTTAAAGGAACAGGACACCGTTTTTCCATACTGAGATATGTCCTTACCTGAGCTTAGACGTGTTTATACGTACCTGTCTGGTCTTTGTGCCCGTGGAAGAGCTTGGTCGCTTCCAACTTCACTACGTTTGGAGCTATAGGAATATACTGGTAGAGGCCAAATGCTAACAACATCTTTGGTCGTTTTGCGTGACTGAGGGAGGGCACAAAGACCAGACAGGTACTGAGTAAGCTCAGGTAAGTACATATCTCAGTATGGAAATACGGTGGCCTGTTCCTTGAAAAGATTTAGTGAAGAATGGGGGGGGAGGGGTCCACATGACTGGGTTTAGCGCGATTATAGGACGACTGGGGGTTTAGACATAACGACTGAGAATCGTGAGAGCAACCTCACCAGTCTGTTACAGCTGATGCTGATGTTTTATAACACAGTCTCTCCTGCTTCAATTCTCTCTTTAGGGGAGAAAAACTGACCCCAGATCAGCAAATATAGCCCATGAGAGCATGGGAAACATGTGTGTGTGTCCGAATTGGTCAACAGTGTCATGTGATCACTGTCGGCACAACACAGTTCAGCGCTGCAGGTCCGAGTCTTCCTGAAGTTATTTATGACTCTCCCAAATGGAAATTTTAATTTATTTGCTTTGATCAGGGACAATGCATTAGTCTAAAATAAAATAGATGTCATGTAACAGGTTACAGTAAATGTTCTCGAGTAAATTTGACTGTGTTCAGACTGTATATGGTCCCACTCTTCTCAGAGTAACTGAGTTGACTCTTCAGAGTGAAACATCCGGTTACACAATTAGACACCGTGAGTGACAAAAATATGACGTCAAATAGAATGTGTTCTTCATTTTCAATAAAAACATTGAGGCTCTTCAGTCTGTCACGTCTATAATTAAACACCAACATACAGGTGCTCGTCATATAATTAGAATATCATGAAAAAATGCATTCACTTCTGTCATTCAACTTAAACTGTGAAACTAATATATGACAGACTCATTACATGCAAAGTCACATATGTATAGCCTTTATTTGTTATAATTTTCATTATTATGGCTCAGCTTGTAAAAACCCAAATAAAAATATCGTAAAATTAGAATATATTGAAAATGTACTGTAAAGCATAATCATCAAAATGATAACAAATAATGGCTTGACATGTCACTTTGCATGTAATGAGTCTATATCATATACTAGTTTCACATTTTAAGTTGAATTACAGAAATAAATGAATTCATGATATTCTAATTATAATGACGAGCACCTGTAGAATACCAAAGACAGAAGGCTATCTCCAAATTGGTGGCCTAATTTTGAGCTCACACAGCTCCTCTTACTATGAAAAATAATAATACTTTAAAAAAAAATCTATTTTTAAAAAGTACATTTGAATTGGATTTAAATATTTGCTGCTGGCAATCTGCGTCTTGCCCAGGGATACGGTTGAAAACTAGCTTTAGAGCTAAAACTGTCACATTTACAGAGATGTTGATTAATGTGCATTGTCCCTGTTTAATAAAATGAAATAAATATATTTCACAGGTGGAAGCCGAAACATTTAAAGAGACTGATTAGAAATGAATGTGTACAAATGTACGGATGAGGGGAGTATGGGGCTCTTTTTAATTTTGGAGCCCCTGCCCCTCTGTCGCTCTCTACACGGCCCTGAGCAGCTGCCTGCTGAAATGTTGCTGGTGAAGGACAGGGCTCCACTTTCCTCAAAGTTTGTTTTTACAGACACCACCGCTGTTGTTTCGTACTGTCCAAAAAAACGACGGAATGTGATACTGATGTCCACTCTTCACAAAGATGCTGCTGTGTCATCAGGAAGCGACAAAAAGCCCATAATAATCCTGGACTACAACAAAAACAAAGGAGGAGTGGATAATCTAGACAAGCTGACTGCCACCTACACTTGCCAGCGGATGACCAGGAGATGGCCAATGGTTGTGTTTTACAACATCCTCAATGTGTCTGCATACAATGCGTTTGTGTTGTGGACCCACATTCACCAAGGGTGGAACTCAACGAAAAACACCAAGCGGAGAATGTTTCTTGAGGAGCTAGGGAGTTCCCTTGTTCCCTTGGTCAGACAGATGCAGTGCTCACCAAGCACTCCATCCACACCCACAGCAACAAGAAGAGCATCAGCTTCAGCTTCCTCCTCGGCAAGCCCTGCCTCAACATCAACAACAGCCACAGCCACAACACCAGTGAGACCACCTGATTCCAAAAGAAAGAGGTGTCAGGTCTGCCCTAGTAATAAGGACAGAAAGACCAACACATTGTGCTTCACCTGCAAAAAATACATCTGCAAAGAACACACTAAAAGTGTCACTTTTTGCCACACATGCATCTAAACACACACACACACACACACACACACACACACACACACACACACACACACACACACACACACACACACACACACACACACACACACACACACACACAGTTTTTATGGAACTAGTTCTTGATTCCTGTTGGTCTGATTTGCTTGATTGGTTGTTGTTTGTTAGAGCTTGCAAATCTACTTTTTAATTTATTTTTTAAATTTATAACTAGTTCTGCTTTTCATTTCGTATATGTATTAAAGTTCTATTTTTTGAAAAAAAACAACAACTTGTTTTTTCCCCTTTTCTTGAAGTAAATATGTATGGGTCGAAATTGACCCGAAACACCATAGATGTTACTATAGTTGATAATATCAAAATGATTATTATAATTTCTTTAACATTAAAGAGAGATGATCTAATACCCCTTTGTAATAGTCAGGTAACAGAACAACCTTTTATTTGTTTACATTATCCTCTTGAGGTTCATTTGACCACTTGTTTTAAATTGAAAACGAGGGATATGTTGTTAAAAGAAAATATTAAAACCAATCTTTTCATGTTAAAGGGAGAATAACAAGTTAACCAAGAGGTCAGAAAATAATTGGATGATAAATAATTGTGTTTAGGGTATTTTATGTCTGATTTAAGACATGGGTCAAAACCGACCCGTTAACATAATAGATAGTAACAGAAAGCTAACACCAGAGGAAGGTTAATCTCTTAACCCTCACCTGAATCGAGCACATTGTCTCCAGTTCGACTTTAAAAGCCTCAAAGAAGTGACGAAAAAGTGACGAAAAAAGACAAAAAGCCACAAAGAAGTGTCGAAAAGGTGACAAAACAAGGATGAAAAAAGACCACAAAAAATCCACAAAAAAGTGATGAAAAAGTGTTGAAACAAAATCTCAAAAAGTGACAACACTAACAATGCGAGGGAAAAGATCCTTCTAGATGAGTTTTATAGGTCTTAGGTCTTTCAAATGAGGAGTTACACTGGCCTATAGGCTGTGACTTTTTAAATTTGGGTAAAGCTAGAGAAAATGCACTTGGTTAAGGCGGGGATTAAGAGGTTAAACAGGGAAATGTAACATTTCCACCTGTTGTCCCTGGATTTAAACATTTTAACATCATCTACTGTACATACGTTTCATTTGAATCAGAGTGAAACATTTAACCTCTTACCCCCCACCTTAACCGAGCACATTTTCTCCATTTCGGCTTTACCTAAATCTGAACGCTTCTGGACTGAGAGTTTACAGCCTATAGGCCAGAGTAATGCTAAGATACAGTAAGACCTACGAAACTGATCTTTCTCTTTGCGTTGCGGCCGTGTTGTTGTCACTTATTTCACTTTCTTTTTGAGCTAATTTGTGTTACTATTTTTGTTGAGTTTTTGTCACTTTTTGTTATACTTTTTTGTCTCATTTTTTGTGGCTTCTTTTTTATTGTGTTTTTGTCACGCTTTTGCTGCACTTTCATCTGTGTTTTTTTTTTTGTCACTTTTTTGTCGCTCTTTTATCACTTTTTGTTACTTTTTTTGTAACAAAATCCATTAAACTTGTGAGTTTTTGGAGAGTTTCTGCTTGGGTTTCTTTGCAGGATGTCAGAATAGCCTCCCAGAGCTGCTGTTTGGATGAAAACTGCCTCCCACCCTCATAGATGTTTTGCTTGAGGCTCCAAAGGTTCTCAATAGGGTTGAGATCAGGGGAGGAGGGGGTCCACATCATGAGTTTCTCTCCTTTTATGCCCATATGTCGCTATTTTATCATTTTTTGTTACTTTTTTGTCACGCTTTTGTGGAATATTTTGTGGCTTTTTTGTTGAGTTTTCATCCCTTTTTTGCTGCACTTTCAACGCTTCTTTTTCCCATATTTCTGTTCCTCTTTTTGGTCACTTTTTTCAGACTTTTCCTTGCTTGCTTTCTTCTTGTTTTTGTCGCGTTTTTCAAGGAGCTTTTAGATTTGGGTAAAGCCAAACTTGAGAAAATGTGCTAGATTCAGGTGGGGGTTAAGAGGTTAAAAAAAGAAAAAAATCAGACAAGAAACACTTTTTTTTTTAGTTAAATATCGCAAATGTTTTGAGTGTAGCACACGCAATAATCTCTGTTGGCCGTGCGTAAAAAAGATCATTCCAAACAGCTGCTGTTGGTGAATTACAAAAATGCTTTAGTTAGTTAGTTAGTCCTTCTCACAAATGTTCCGATGCCATTGGTGTATTTGTGAACAGAATCCGAGGACGGTCACAAATCGCACTGATGTCACAAAGCACTGGAGGAGCCACCCGTATGTGTGGTTTGTGTGGGAAAAGTGAGTGCGAGTGTTTCTGCTGGAAAAGGAGTGAGAGCCAAACTAACCCCTCACGCCTGACCTGCTCCGTGTCGACCGGAAACGCTGCGTAATTTAATGGCACTTTCGGAGAAGCCAAAGTAAATCCCCCCCCACCGTAATCACTACGTTCTGAGACACCCAGCTCCTTCTCAAGCATTACACTGATAACACATATGTCTGTGTGTGTGTGTGTGTGTGTGTTAACCTCTCACCACTACCCCAGTTTGGCATTAAAAAAAAAAAGCTTCTTGACTGGAGCTTACAGCCTACAGGCCTCATTTGAAAGCTAGGACCCACACAACTGATCTAAACGGATCTTTTTCCTTGCGTTGTTGCCGCGTTGCCGTCACTTTTTTCACGTTCTTTGTCATCTCAATTTTGCCACTTTTTTGTCGATTTTTTTTGTTGCTCTGGTGTGGCTTTTTTATATTACGTTTTTGTCACATTTTTGTTTCTTTTCGTTGCACTTTCATTGCTTTTGTTGTCACATTTTCGTTGTACTTTTAGCGCTTTTTATTGTCACTTTTTTGTTGTTCTTTTGTGGCTTTTTTGTTTCTTTCTGATGCTTTCTTGTTGCGTTTTCATCCCCGTTTGCTTCTTGTTTTTTTCTCGCTATATTGATGTTTCTTGCAATGTTTAATGTGTTTTTTAAAAATAAAGTCAGATCGGTTTTATTATTATTAATAATAATAATAATACATTTTATTTGTAATGCACTTTACATTTGACACCAAATCTCAAAGTGCTACAGTGGACAACATAGTTAAAAACAATACAATTGTTAAAAGACAGGACTAAAAAAACAAGCATTAGCTGTTAAAATAAGCTTGTGTAAAAAGGTCAGTTGTCCTTTTTTAAATGCGTCCACCGTCTGCGGGCCCTGAGGTGGTCGGGAGGGCGTTCCACAGGCGGGAGCAGCGACTTCAAAGGCCCTGTCGCCCATTGTTTTGAGCCGTGTCCTGGGCGTGACCAGACGGTGCTGTTGGCCTGACCGGGTCCTGGTTGATGTGTTTGGTGTGAGCAGTTCGGTGAGGTAAGTGGGGGCCGCACCGTGCAGACAGTGATGGGTGTGAAGGAGGACCTTGTATTCTATGCGGGACTGCATGGGGAGCCAGTGCAGTGTACGGAGGATGGGGGTGATGTGCTCGTGTTTTTGCACCCTCATCAGGACCCTGGCAGCGCTGTTCTGAACGTACTGGAGCTTTTGGAGGCTCCTGCCAGGGATCCCGATGAGGAGTGCGTTACAGTAGTCCAGCCTGGAGGAGACAAAAGCATGGACGAGCTTCTCTGCAGCAGGAAGGGAGAGGGAGGGGCACAGTTTGGAAATGTTACGGAGGTGAAAGAATGCAGTTTTGCAGATGGAGGTGACATGACTGTCAAAGGAAGGTGGGGGTCAAATTTAACCCCTAGGTTAGTGACAGAGGGAGAGAGGGGAATGGTGTGTCCAAAGAATGAAACAGAGGTGATTGGAGAGGAGCAGAGTTGATGAGAGGTTCCAGTTTGAATGGCTTCTGTTTTGGAGCCATTTAGCTGCAGGAAGTTTTGACTCATCCACGCCTCTATCTCCTCCAGGCAGGAGCTGAGGCGGGCAGCCGTGGCCGTGGCATTGTTGACTGGCTAGCTTATGAGCTGAAGACATTTGAGACCTAGACATTTCTTCTCTTCTGAAACACCAAAGAGGAACCAAGAGCCCCCACACCTGCAGCACAGTGGAGGTGTCACATAAGGTTTTACAGGAAACCAAAAAGGAACAAACGATGAGGTATCCGGGCAAGACTTGCAGCTAGTCGGGACGTGTTTGGGACAGGTGTAAATGAGCCAGAACTGTAGCCGTATTTGCATGACAGGGGAATCACAGTCTAAAAGTATCTCAATTCATCATAATGGGTCATGCTGTGAGGCCAGACCATCTCTGTAGTACAGTCATGATTCCATAATAAATGAACAGGCTAATGGCAACACATTCGCTAATGCTAACGCGGCTAGTGCTAACGTCCACAGCAGCTTATAATCCTCTCAGTGAGGAGGGTCTGGTCTGCTAAAACATCATTATTATTAGGTAAGACTTACCTTTGCTGTGTAAACATGTCGCCTTTAGAGCAGAGTCAGACTTTAGTAGAATCAAGTCAAACAGCTGAAATCGGAAGATGAATTACGACCTGTTGTGTACGCATAGTAAGTAGCCATGTGAGCTCCCGATTACAGCTGTTTGACTCGATTCTACTTAAGTTCTAGGCAAGGCAAGGCAAGGCAAGGCAAGTTTATTTGTAGAGCACAATTCATACACGAGGCAATTCAAGTGCTTCACAGTTGCAGAAAAAGAAATTACAAGAAAACAGATAAAATCAATCAATAAAACATCACATAAGTTAATCAGTTACAGTAAAAGGCAAGAGTGCAGATAAATACTTTCAGTTTTCATATGCACGGGTAAAAGAGCTGTTTTCAGCCTGGATTTGAACATTGTCAGAGTTGAGGCCTGTCTCACATCCTCATGAAGACTGTTCCAGATTTTAGCTGCATGAAACTGAAACGCAGCCTCACCGTGTTTATTATTGACTCTGGGAACCACCAGGAGACCCCTCCCGAAGTTCTCAGGCCCGAGATGGTTCTACTACTACTCTTCTTAAAAGCGACATTTCCTCACACTAATGATGTTTTAGCAAGTGCAGAGTACACCCCTCAGTGAGTGTATTTTGAAGCTGCTGTGAACGTTAGCACTAGCCGCATTAGCATTAGAGAATGTGTTGCAATTAGCCTATTTATTTATTTATTATGGAATGGACTTACAGCAAGACCCAATATGATCAATTGAGATGCTTTTACACAAGCTTGGGCAAGACACTTCACCCAATGCCTATGTGTGAGTGGTTGGTGGTGGTCGGAGGGACCGTTGGCGCAGATGTGTGCAGCCTCGCTTCTGTCAGTCTACCCCAGGGGAAACTGTGGCTACAAATGTAGCTTACCACCATCAGCATGGAGTGAATGAACCCCCTCCCTTTCACGTGTGAAGCGCTTTGGATGTGACTTGTGTCATATAAAAAGCGCTATACAAATAAGATTCCCTTTCCCCTTACACACATTTCAACAGTTCTGGCTCATTTACACCATGTCCCAACTTACAGCCGTTCACACTTGTTTGAGGCTAAAATGACCAATAAAGCACTTACTTACTTACTTTATTACATGTGTGAATGATCTTCATCTTGCCAGGACAATAATGTAATAACAGGACAATAACGTAACCATTATTGCATTATTTGTGGGAAATGGTCAGTATGTTTTCGGCTCATTATATTCTCATCCATCCATCCATCTTCTTCCACTTGTGCGTTGCCGGGTCGTGGGAGCAGCTGTTGGAGCTTCACCAGCCCCTATGGCTCCTCCTGCAGGTGGTGGGTCCACAGAAGGACGGCCTCATGGTTCTAACCGGGCCTGTTGGTCTCTCATAAGGGGCTTCTGAACCGCTCTTTGTCTGACCCGTCACCTAGGACCTTTTTGCCCTGGGAGACCCTACCAGGGGCACGAAGCCCCCGACAACAGAGCTCCAGGATCATTCAAACCCCTCCACTACGTTAAGGTGGCGGTTCCAGGAGGGGATTACATTCTCAAACTGACCAAATTTATAACGTTATCGCTGACAGTCTAAAATCGCTCCTAGTTAGTACATCAGAATGTCGAGTGGACAGTAAAATTGGTGGGAATTTTATACCAAGTAACTTTTTAATCACCAACTAAATCTATTACTGAACATTACAGAGAAAAAGAGCTGAAATGTGTTCAGTGGAAGGTATTTCATGTTTTGCCGCTAATCTGTACAGTATTTGCTAGTGCTGTTCCCCAAAGCGCGGAGCTCAGATGTTTGTGTGTTTTTTTTTTGAACCACTGCCTTTCTCGAGGCGCCAGTGATTGGGGCCGCATTCTTTCGCGCCTGCCTTCACAGCTCAGCGTTCGGCCAATTGATCTGACTCCTGAGGTTTTTTTCAGCTGGCCGCGGCGAACAAAGCAGCCGGACAGCTGTGCGTGGTCCGCTGAAGTGCAGGTTTGTGCAGAGATCTCTCCTCCTTGGTTTGCCGTCTCTACTCGTGAAACTGTCCCCGAAAACACAAAAGACACAGAATGAGAAGAGTGCTGAGGGGACACTGTCAGAAGAGAGTCTATTTCAGTCCAGTTGATATGTTAAGACTGTACTTTGTCACAAGAATGTAGTTCAGACAAAATACTATTAGTCTGCTCAAGTTTCCTCTTGTCTGCCCCGTCTCACCTGCTCAGAGCAACATCTACACCGAAGTGACCTGAACCCCAGACTGAGCCCGACAGCTGCACATTTGCATAATGTTTGTGGCGTACGTTTAGTAGTAAATTGTAGCAAAATGGCTCGGTCCCTGCTCAAACGCCTTTTTATTTCTGTTTATGTAACAAAAAGTTTGTATTTTCCGGCTAGTTGATAAAACAGTGCTAAAAATGATTATGCAAATTATATTTTTCTAAGATTTTCTAAATTATCAACTCAAATGACAGTCAGCACAATCTCAGCAAATCTCCCAATGATAACAAATGGTCATTTGTTGAATTTGCAGCATTAGGAGGTCATATTTACTGAAACCAAAAGCTATTTCAATCAAAAACATCTTAACAGGTCGAGTTATATTTTAACATACGACTCTTATTTGATAGCAGCTTCAAAATTCTTAAATCCATTAAACTTGTGAGCTTTTGGAGAGTTTCTGCTTGGATTTCTTTGCAGGATGTCAGAATAGCCTCCCAGAGCTGCTGTTTGGATGTGAACTGCCTCCCACCCTCATAGATGTTGATTCTCAATAGGGCGAGATCAGGGGAGGATGGGTCCACATCATGGGTTTCTCTCCTTTTACGCCCATAGCAGCCAATGATGCAGAGGTATTCTTTACAGCATGACATGGTGCGTTGTCATGCATGAAGATGATTTTGTACCATAGAAGAAAGTGGTCAGTCAGAAACTCCACATATTTTTCAGAGGTCATTTTCACACCTTCAGGGAGCCTAAATGGGCCGACCAGCTCTCTCCCCATGATTCCAGGCCAACACATGACTCCGCCCCCTCCTTACTGACGTCACAGCCTTGTTGGGACATGGTGGCCATTCACCAACCATCCACTACTCCATCCATCTGACCATCCAGGGTTACACGGCACTCATCAGTGAACAAGACTGTTTGAAAAAGAGTCTTCATGTATTTCTGAGCCACTGCAGCCGTTTCTGCTCATCAGCTTCAATGAACAGTTTAGGGAAGGCCGGATAGAAGGTTTATGCACAACTGCAGCCTCTGGAGGGTCCTACACCTTGATGTTCGGGAGACTCCAGAGGCACCAGCAGCTTCAAATACCTGTTTGCTGCTTTGTAGCAGCTGTTCTATTAATCTGATGTATTTGTCTGGCAGAAACCGTCCTCATTGTGACTTTATCTGCACAAACCCGTGTGTGCTCTGAATCAGCCACAAATCTCTTAACAGTAGGATGATTACGCTTATGATTATGCTTTAAAATACTTTTCAAAGATATGTACTCTGGGAGAGAGCGTGATCTCAGCGATTTTCCGGTGACCGTAATTGACAGACGGGATCAACCAATTTGAGAAATTCCTGATGTGACACAGGAACAAGCTGCAGAAGGCCTTTTTAGTGAACATTAAACAATGGATGGCATAACTGCCACGTAGCTGTTTCTTATATAAAACAGACGAAAGAGCAGAAGAAAACTGCCACAGTAGAATGCCATCTTTGGAAAAGTGCAGCGACAGCTTCCGTCAATTCGTGCGATGAACGTGAGTGGACCGATAGCGGTGAAATCGGGAAATGATTGGCTGGCCAGGCAAATTCACCATTGAGAATGTGCATTATTATGATATTGTTGTAAGAGTCTGAGTTAGAGACAGGTGAATTTAAACAATCACAATCATTGCCACGCTCATTACAAGGAGGATTAAACAGAATTTAGATTTAGGAAAGTTGTGTTATGTTTTTACACGATATGGAGCCTCACACTCATCTATGGGTTGGGAGTGTGTCAAATGCATGTTTTATGGTTCAAAAACATCATTTATAAGTAAGTAATAGTTCAATAAGAGTTATTTGAAAAAAGGAAAAAAGAAAAATTCAAATAATATACTGTTTGTGTTGCCCCTTAAGTGTTTGGACATTTTTCGGGAAAATTCCTAAAATGTCTGGGCTAAAGTACCCATTGAAAGTGTCTGGAAGATTGGGTGTTTTCCCGCCCTCGTCCCAATGTCCACCGACTGAACAGCCTGGGGCTGTGACCTCCTCGTGCACTCCAGACCAAAAGTAAAATCCCTGTCCAACTAAAAGAAAACAGATGTGTTTCAGCACCATGGACAGCACCGTGTCAAATGCAGCATCGGCATTGCTTTAGCTTTAGTTTGTGACTTCAGGTGTGTTTGCTCAGCCCTTTTACTGTATATGATGCAACTGTCCTAAGATCAATTATGAAAGTTGTGAAGTTATACACCAGAGGTCCATCCAGTCCGGACCCGACCCTAATGTTTGAGAATACACGCCAGGAGCCACACGAGATGCAAGTCTCCCAATGAGCTGTGTGTGTTCAGAGGCAAGTCGGGGGAAAGCAATAGATGAAGAGTGAAGAGACCGAGAGGAAGCCGTGCTAACAGGTGAAATGGCATGATCAAAACACAGGAAGGGAGATGCGGAAAGAAGCCTGCGTTTAGAAACACAAGATCCAGCCCTAAGTCTGAAACTAAACTAAAATCAAACTCTTTTTTTAAAAGTAGAAACCAAACTTGTAAACTCCCTAACCAGAGTTTGTCAACGTGGGAAAATAGGCTTTAAACTTGCCCTTAACAGTGTTTGAATTTTACTCTGTTCAGACTGTATTTGGTCCCACTCTTTTCAGAGTAAATGTGAGTTGACACTAGGGGTGTGTATCGCCTAGTCTCAGGCGATACGATACGTATCCCGATACAAGGGTCACGATACGATACGATACGATATATCCCGATATTGAAGAATTAGACGATTATTGCGATTATTTTTTTACTACTTTGGAAACAACTATTCAGTAAACTAGTCCACCTTCATTAGATTTGTATCAAATACATTTGATCTATCCATCTTATGATATAAATGCTTTTCACTAATGTGCTTGTGACTGTGGTGTTTATGGTGATTATGTAACTTTGAACGGAAAACAGATTTTTTGGAAACCTAGTAATGAAACCAATTACTGGGGATGCACGTTTTCTAGTATTTCTATAGTTGGGAGTCCTTGGCGATCAGTAACTATTATGGGTTTCATCCATTAAAATATACAATAACTCAGACGGGGCATTTAAAATCGTGTCTACTCCACAACGGGTGTCACTCGTAGATCTGGGACATAATGACACGGGCATCACGCGCAGCAGTAGCACACAACTGATGCAGAGGGGAAACTACATACAGCAGGCTCTTTTTAAACTTGTGTCGTAGTACTGCAGTGGCGAGACACAGGTTTAACATGAGCCTGCTGTATTTAGTTTCCCCTCGGTTTCGTTTAATTCCGTAATAAAATGCTACGAAGATAAATCCTCTCCAAACGCAGCGGCGACGCACTCAGCAATATGCACAAAGCTGTGGCTCTCGTAATAATCCAGGTCTCTGTCTTTGCTGTAAAAGCCAAAGCCAAATGTAGAGTTTTAAAAGAGCCCCGTAGCGTCTCATAGCTCATTCTTTTCCATACTAAACTCTTCCTGTGTTTCTCTAACTCTCACTAAATTCTAGTGTTACTCAAGCGGGCTGCGCGGTGCGCTGCCATCTAGCGGGCGGGAGTAAAAGTGCAGGACCAAAGAGAGACGCTGCAATGAATATTTCCCCAAAAATAGATGTTTAAATATCGATACGGGCGCTTTTGTATCGATACGAGAATCGCGCGACGTAATATCGCGATATATCGGCGAATCGATATTTTTCAACACCCCTAGTTGACACACAGTAACAAGACGTTAAATACAATACGTTAAATATTAGACAGAGCTTCCAGGACTTTATCAGCAAATCAAAACTTAAATGGCAATGTTTAAAGGTCTGTTAATAGTTTGTAATAGCGAGGTGAACAAAAACATCTCCTGCATTACCTTTTAATAGAGAAATCACACACATTTCTTGTTACAGTTGTTACAGGGTCATGTGTGTCCCTGTTCCTCTGAGTCAGGGTGGACCATGACTGATGTGCACAGGTCTATGTTACAGCAGACTGCACTCCAGGGTTATTTTATTTCTCCAAATTAAAACTGTGGCTACCACACTCCTGTCCACATCTGCTGTGGTCCACCCTGACTCAGAGGAACAGGGACACACATGACCCTACATCAGATACAGTTTGAGATCCTTTAAAAATATATATACAGTTTTATTCTTTCCTTTAATCTAAGTGTTATTAATGATTACTTGATTTTCAGTTTTGAATTTGTACTTCCAGCTGAAGTCCTAGACATTCGTTGAATGACACATTTTCCAGCTTGTTTACCTGTCAGTCTAGGACAGACTGAAGTCCAATGAGGCCTCAGCCTTATTATTGGAAATAAAGAACACATTCTATTTAACGTCATGTTACTGTCACTCATGGTGTCAGATTCTCTATCCTTCAGTCTAACTCTGAAAAGAGTCAACTCACATTTACTCTGAGAAGAGTGGGACCAAATACAGTCTGAACAGAGTAAAAATTACTCTAGAATATTTACTGTGTGATGCTCAACACTGTATCCAAAACTTTAAAGCTTGTTTCTCATAATGGGTTTATCATTCGACTATTGCAACATCTCCACTTGCAATAGCACCTGCAAGCATCACATTTTCCAGCCGTTCCAATGTTTTAGAGTTGTTGTTTTATTTCTGTAGGATTTTTCAATATTGACATGTTACCCAGATTTTTTGAGTTTCAAATCCCCAAAAAGACGTGGCGAGAAAACTTGCTATTGTTATTTATTTCATCATATTTATGTCGGCAAAAGTTTCAAATTGACATACGTTTTGAAATCCCCCCTTCACCTGGCGTGTCTCGCCCTCAATCAAGCAAGACAGCGGAGAAAACACAGGACGTTGTGGAGAAGACCAGGGCAGCCGTGTATGTTATTGACTTGAAACAACACAGAAGAAGCTGCGTTATGTTCTGGATCAATGCTAAGTCCGCTCAGCCGTGAAAACGCTCCGGACCAGCGGCGGTGCTAACAAGAGATCCGTGTTTGCGCCGTGGACAAGCTGGATTTGGCCCGGGATCTGCGGGAGTTTGGAGAAAAGCCCTCTCCCGGTGCGTTCTAAGCGGATACGCGGGTATTACGGTGTAGTCGTCCTCATAAGACTGGCGTGTCGGAGGGACGGAGGGAGGAGCTGGCAGAGGACCGTGCGGCGGAGGTCTCGGAAAACAATAAAAGGAGGATAAGCGCGTTGTGGCTGTGGAAAGCGCTGTGTGGGTTTAAAACGCACAAAAAAATCAATCCCTTGTTTGTAAAGATGTGGATGAAAAGGTTCTTATGCTGTATTCACACACACACACAAAAACACACCACAGAAGAGACGGGATTTGTGACGGTTTGAAGGAAGGATTGTTGGAAGGATCCTTTGTAAGGCTGTATATTCTGTTGCAGGATGAAAACTAGAGATGAGACTTATGGCTCTTTAATGAGAGTTGAATCTTTGGTATACATGTAATAAATCGTTCACTTTAACCTCTTAACCCCCGCCTTAAACCAGGGGCATTTTCTTAGTTAGTTTAGTTTAGTTTTAGTTTTAGTTTTAGTTTATTTATTTGTTTGAGCAGTTAACCTGCTCAAAGGGAGTGGGCTGAAGCCAAAGGCTTATAAGCGCCCACCAAAAATTATTTTCTTCAGTTCAGCTTTACCCAATTTTTTTTTTTTTGACATTTTTGTCCATCGCTTTTTGTTGTGTTCTCGTCACGTTGTCATCGCTCTTTTTTTTGTTGCATTTTCGTCCTTGTTTTCGTCTCATTTTTGTTGCCATTTAACACTTTTTATTCAAGACGCTTTTAAATTTGGGTAAAAAACATTAAAGACACACAAGAAGAAAACTATATGTTTATATATGCACATACTGTCCATGTATAAGTATGACAATGATGGTACTATATGGGGCAGTATCAGATGGCAGCAATAACCTATTACTATTGGATGTTTAAGAATACTCAGTACAATGTACTGTAAGACAGTATTCTAAACCCAATTCTATGCATCAGAAGACTAGGCAAACTGATTTCCCATGTTTGATTGTGGTTATGTATCTATATCCAAAACTATGTGTTGATTATGGTTATGTATATGTTAATTGTACCATAATGAGCTGGTTTCAGAGAATAAACCGGAATGTAAACAAACGGCAATTGTAAAGTTTGTAAATACTGTATGTTGAATGGGGGTAGACATAGATAAGCATTGTTTGCTTCGGCCTACTCCTTTTTGGGCATTGTTGTGTTTCCTTTTGTCTGGCAACCTGGAACTTGAAATTGCTCAAATAAACAAATCAATCAATAAAGCCAACATGGAGAAAATGTGCTTGGTTAAGGTGGGGTTAAGAGGTTAAAATAACCTAAATTGGTGTGAATGCTCTTTGGGTCTTTGATTGATTTAATTTTTATTCTTTTGTGGTAGGTCTGAATGGTTCCTCACAGCGCCCTCAAGTGGCTGATCTGGTTCTATTGTTATTATCTCTTCATGTAATGTATTCCTCCAAAGGGGGAGGGGCCAAAGCATGGAAGGAGAGTACCTCAGTATGTTTATGTTTATCACGTATCACGGGGAGAAGTGTGTGTTAGTGACTCTTTTTGATGCGCAATAGTCTCCAGATTGAGGCATAATGGGCTGTGGAGGAATACAGTAAATATACAGCGACTATCGAGGCTAAAGCACCGGTGTGCTTTAGGAAGTCCCTGGAGCTGCCTTAAATGCAACCAGCACTTACTAGTCTTAAGTTGCTCTCTTCTTCGTGGAGGTCGATCCATATGGGTTTTTCTAAGGCCCATGCCGATTTTTGAGGATTTCTATTGGCCAATGCCGATATGCACAGCCAATATTTGTGACAGCATGGAGGGCTTTATTAGGGGCATAGGGCTGCTCTATTAAAAACATTCTTGTTTAGTAGATACTACAGATGCACCGATCCAAGTTTTCTGCTTCCGATACCGATACTGGAGGTTTGAGTATCTTTCGATAAAGCGAAATATCATTTCGTTGACGCCCCTTTTCTTAATGATGATAACGTAACGATGATGAGCTAAAAATAGCTCTTTGGGGACTAAAACCTGAGGAGACGTCTATGAGTTTACGTCAATGAGACGAGACTAAAATGGGACAAAGTGGTTCGTCAGATCGTTCACAAACAGAGTTTGTATGCGGAGCGGGAGAACACACGGCCGGGCGCCTCTCTCTCTCTCTCTCTCTCCTCGTGGCGTGCAGTGCACTGCTAGCGTACATCCTCCACAGAGCACGTCTGACATCGATGTCACAGGGACATCGAACTCAGGACAGTTTTAAATAGCGTAGCGTATGAACGCAGAAAGCATGTTGAGGTAGGCTACGTATGTTCAGACAGCGCTGTTGATCAGAGGACGAGGAGAGCGGCGCTTTTGGGGAAAGTCCTGTTCACAATGACACTTCTACTAGTGCCTATTGTGGAGTAATCTGTTTGTCAAAAGGTATAAAGCCAATAGATAACTATTATTTATCCCAATTTCTTATAACTTTTTATAATGAAACTGACAAAAACTTGACTAAAACCTTTTACATTTTCGTCTGACTAAAACGTGACTAAAACTAAAAGCATTTTGTCCAAAGACTAAGACTAAAACTCAAAGGGCTGCCAAAAACAACACTGTTTCGATATTAACCAGTGTCTATTTTTTCAGTGTCTTTCTCAATACAATCTGATCATTTATCAATTCTATCATGTAAATGTAAAAAACATTAAACACGGATCATCAGACTTTTCTACACTAAATATACTGTACTTCAAAATGATATGCAGCATGTCCATATTGAGTGTTTAACTAACTTGTAGCTAACCAATTTTCATCGCGGTGTTTCCCAGTTCCCCCTCATTTTAAAGTCTTGACTTAGCTCTTTCCAATGCAAAAAACTTTCGGTCCCGGAGATATCGGCTTTTATTGATTGGCCAGCCGATATGTCAGTCGACCTCTACTTCTTAGTATTGATTCATATATGTCCAGTCTGGGTCTGCCCCTGCTGTGGAGGAGAGAGAGGCTGCAGTGGCTTTGTCTCCCCGGCAGCTCATAAACATAAAAGTCATTATTGCGCAGGATAGTCGCAATATATTCAAGTCCCGTGTGCTATCAGTGCAGTGACGATAACAAATCCATCTGAGCCTGAAATATCAAGACTCTGCTCACAACTAAATGCATCCTGTAGCACTTGCAAAGATGGTGGTGTTTTATTTTAGCTCGTTTGTCGGCTTTAAACGACGTGAAACGGGCTCAGCTCCATTAGTTTCAGTGGGAGGAGATCCGGGCAATGTCTGATGCTATGAGGTATGATTGGGCAATGACCACTTTGAGGCGGAGTTTTGTGAAAGGTCAGTTCTATTTTGTAGATCTGGTTCATTTGAAGGATTATGAGACAGTTGTAAAATATCCCGACATGATGACGAAAATAATTCAATATCATAATTTTTGGTCTGGTGTTTTCTCCTATACAAAATACTATAATACTTTTCAGGGTTTATACAGGCAGAAGCAAGTCAAATGTAATGCTTTTAATGCCATTTTTAATGCCCAAATACTACATTTTAATATCACAAATGGAGAAAAACATCTGCACATATTTCATTTCTTAAGATTTCCAAACGTTTTGTCAAACAAAGGAAAGAGAATTGGACAAAGGGGTAACTTTTGAGCAAAATAACAGAGGTCAAGTTCAACCAAAACCAAAATGAATATGTTTAGATCATCATTTTGGAATTTCAATAAATGTATACACGAAAGGTTGTTGGGCAATGTCATAATTTTTCAATAAATATAGATTAAATGCCAGTTTGAATCTAATTTAATGCATTTTAATGACATTTAAGGGCAAAATGTATTTAAAGACTGTAAATGCCCCGTGGGAACCCTGATTTTATAGAAAGAAAAACGGTTAATGGGCTTTTCTAAAGTGAAGGACCCAGACAGCATTCATGATGAATTAGATGCTTGTCTCTCAAAGTGAACGATTTTTGTGCCTAATTTGCCCCACTAATTAGACATTTTTCTTAATGTGCAGAGCCCAACCCCGTGGGACGAGTTCAGATCCGTGTTCTTAAAGCGATCCCCCTGCAAACCTGTCATACAGTGTGTTTTTACTGACAGGCGGTCCTCCGAGCCGCAGTGTTCCTAAAGCCTCTCTTACAGCCCCACTTCACTGCTTTATTTGCTCTACTTAGTCCTTGTTTTTCTCAGCCCGCTCACTGCTGGCTGTTTGTTTTCTGCTGCTTTCCCCCGAGGCGGGCCTAAGTAGGCGCCTGTGAGAGCGTGACAGGCGCGGCGGAGTCTGTGTCAGTGTGAAAATGAGCCGCACAAAAACACTGGACACATTGAAAACATGGGGGGATGGGGGGGGGGGGAGAAACCAGGCCCTCCGCTTCTCGGCACCGCAGCCTGGGCCAAACAAACACGTTAGCCTTTCAGATATATGTGCACATTTACAGTTTGTCCTCATTGATAGTACTGGGAAATAAAAAAGTTTAGGTACTACTGGTATCAGAAAAAAATGAAAGTATCGAAAGCAGGAACCGGGAAAAAAACAAAAAAACTTTTATATTTGGATCTATGTTTTGATGCTGTAGGTCCAGGGAAAGCATTAAAGCAAGTGACTTGGTTGTTTTAGCTCAAATAAATGCATTTTTTACCACATTTTTTCACCCATTTTTGCCCAATTTCTTTTCCTTATTCTTCCAATTTTTCCCATTTCTTTCTTATTTTTGCCCCAATTTTTTCTTGTTTCCTTTTTTCTCCCTAATTTTTTAATAGTCATATTTTCCAATTTCCCCCCATTTTTCCCATTTCCCCATGTATTCCCCATTTTCCTATATTTTTCCCCATTTTGTCAACATTCTTGGCCCTCCTTTTCCAATTTTTTATTTTTTATTTATTTATATTTTTTTCAATTTCCAAATTCCCCCCCCCCCTAATTTATTATAACTAATAAACCCCGCCTCCCAATTTATTCCCCATTAAAAAAAATAATTATGATCAAAATTATTCCCCGTCTTTCAAGCATTTCTTGACATTGGAGATGAACCCGATATTGTAAATTTGCAGATCTTCCTGGTACTACATGACAAATATTTTTGGATATGTATCAGAAAAAGTATTATTCAGGTATCGGTATCGAAAACCAAGTATCGTTAAAGTACTGGTATGGCGGAAATAAACCAAAAAAAAAACACAAAAACACTGAGTACAGTGCAATCAATGGGTTCTACATGAAACTGCAAAGACAGAAACAATAACAGTTTTCAAAACAAAAGCTGAAAAAGGCAAACACAGATTCTTCATTGATTATGACTGATATGAGAAGCTTTTTCCTCTGGCATAAACAAAAAATCAGATTCTTCAGTTCAGTGACTTACAGTAAACAGAAACCCTTCCTGCAGGTGTCTCCAATCAAAGATACTTATGGACTTCGGCCTGGAGAGGTAGTAGCCAAGATATTCATGATTTAAGAACATGATTTGAATGCTGCCCTTATACTTGACTTTAATCAACCTATTGTGTGTCATAATTCTTCGTAGTATTCACGGAGTTCTGCAAACCATGAATTGTGTCCAAGGTTTTGAGAAATATGAGGAGTCAATCGAGTAAACCTGTAAATAATCAGGTAGTACTGACTCGCTCTGCAGTAACCTACTTCTACGGCTGAATGGCATCACTGGGCCCAAGGTTCCCAGATCTTGTTTGTGTTTGCTCTGTTCTCATGAACATGGATCTGGTTTGACTGCTGTGTGGACTGTATTGGGCGGCACAGTGGTTAGCTTTGTCACCGCTTCCAGTACCAAGTAAGGTCTTTCTGTGCAGAGTTTGCATGTCCTCACTCTTCCTGCGCAAAAAGCCTCAATGTAGTCTCAATGGAGGCTTTAAAGGAACAGGCCACCGTTTTTCCATACTGAGATATGTTCTTACCTGAGCTTAGACAAGTTGATATGTACCTGTCTGGTCTTTGTGCGTGCCCTGAGTCACGCAAAATGACCAAAGATGTTGTTAGCATTTGGCCTCTCCCAGCATATTCCTATGGCTCCAAACGGGGTAAAGTTAGAAGCGACCACGCTCTTCCGGGGGCACAAAGACCAGACAGGTAAATATCAACTCGTCTAAGCTCAGGTAAAAACATATCTCAGTATGGAAAAACTGTGGCCTGTTCCCTTAAAGGGATATTTCGGGATTTTTGACATAAGGCCTCATGTCCTAGTTATCCAGAGTGTTGTTGATGTCTGGAGATATTTTTTTCTTAAATTCATGCAGTTCTTATATTTGAAGAGTCTAGTGGCGCTAGGCTAGGGCAAGGCTAAAGCATTTCTATGGTATCAGTTAGCCTGCATTAAAAACAGTCTGACCCACTCCACAGTGCACCTGAGGTAAATCACTTATAACACCAGACTAACCATATAAATGTCTGTGTCGATAGAATCATTTTGAAATATAACTGACCTTGTATCACATGAATTACTAGCCTGGCTAACGCCAGACTGCTGTGTGCGCTCGAATCTTTTCGAACTTCACAACAGCCTGGGGACCATGGCCGACATTTTTCCATGGATTTGGGCACCAATCACAGAACGAGGAGGGACGGTAAGACGATGACGCGCTATTTGACAAACTTGTAGTTTGTTTAGGGATAAAAAAAATAAAAAAAATACTGTATTTACGGATCCAACATGACTGCAGCAGACGCGATGCCATCTTTCGGTCAAGCTTTAGAACGTGTTCTAAATAGTTTAGCTCAAAAGTTTACAGCAGGTACGTCATACGTCATCTGATACCATGATACGATTGGCTATGGCTACGTGCAGACTAGGGGTGTCACGATTTCAATTTTTGAGTCACGATTATTGTGTGAGAAAATATTGCGATTTTACGATTATTCACGATTATCGACCGAATGAAAGGAAAGAACTGATATTTTTAGGTTTGTCTTTAAAAAGCTTTTTAATACTTGTAAACTTGTAAACATTCACCATTTCTAAAAATGAAAAATGCTTTAAGATTGTTTTGCATTAAAATAAATAGGCCTACATTGAATAATATAAAACAATGTCGACTTTACTTCTTTATAATGACCATAATTATCATAATTATTTTACTATACATTATTAGGCCACAAGCTAGGCTAGGTTTCCTGTTCTCAAAAGTTATGCTGTTGCTTAATTATTTGTCAGATGTTTTGATGAACAGAGAATGAAACGTGTTTACAAAATGACTAAGGAGACTCTTTTGAACAGCTGATTTCCACATGTGCGCGGTTTCACTTTCCTTTCTGCTACGCATCGCTGAAGCAGAGCGGAGCGCGTTAGTTTTTGTTTACATCCTGAGCCAGTTGTGGCGGCTATTTCCCAACATTTGGACAACTTTTTTGGAATTATGCAGTTCGTTACCTTGACCTGGACATTTACAGCGAAGGATTATCTCCAAGATGTTGTTTATATTCGACGTAGCCGATATCAGCGCCTTTTGCTGCAACTTTCTGACGACATGGTTTGCATAACGAATGTCCATCGACAACAACAACGCCTTGGTCATCTTTTGGATCCTAAAGAGGTCCCACTCTGCTGACTTCAATCGTTTTTGGGTGGATACAACACTGGAGGAGAGCGTCCTTCTGCCTTGCTTAACTACCGGTGAGTTTACGCGCTGTTTATGGCGTGCAGCGGCTCGTACGTCAGCGTGAAAAATTTCCGCGGTAAACCGTGGCTTCTGAAATTCTTACGGATAACCTACCGCGTCCTTTTATAATCGTGGTAATCGTAAAACCGGTTAATCTTGACATCCCTAGTGCAGACGCATGATAGACATTCGTAGCGCCCAATAAACGGCTATGAACAATCGTAAACCACACCTCTCCTACGAGAAAATGAATTGGTGGTCCCCAGACTAAATATCACTTGTGATTTTAGTCTGGCGTTAGCCAGGCTAATGAATTACTGCATTTTGAGGGACTATTTTCTCGCAGATCACTCTGCCGCTGCGTTAGCTTACAGCCACGAAGCTGATGCTGCTCGAATATAAGTTATTTTAAATGCAAAATGGTTCAAATTATTCTATTAACACAGACATTTATATGGTTAGTCTGGTGTTAGCAGGCTAACTGATACCATAGAAATGCTTTAGCCTTGCTCTAGCCTAGCGCAACTAAAATATCTCCAGACATCAACAACTCTCTGGGTAACTAGGAAATGAGGCCCAAAATCCTGAAATATCCCTTTAAGGTTGTTAACCTCTAACCCTCTGATTCTAAGACACCCTGTATTTGACTCTTCCTTCACTGTTAGTGTGTGAACACAGTGCAGCGCCCAGGGACCCATCCCCATCATTGAGCTGTGGGGTTGTGACAATAACCTTTTGAGTATGTTATAAAGAGACGCTATTTTGTGTTTTTACAGGTTTTTAGTACTAACACACTTCCCTAAACCAGGACTCTGCTGTCAAACCCTTGGACTTCATAGTTTGAAAAACGTTGCCAAAACTCTTGCACTGTTTATTATTGGAACATCTCTGTTGTTGATTTGGGTTACACTTTATTTTAAACTAGCCTTGATACATTGTAGTACAATGGGTTGGATACACAATGGAATAATGTGTATTTTGTAATTTGTGGTTTGGAGGAACATAATGTATTAAGACATGACTATGACCCTGATGTTAAGGATCTTATGTCTTACTACATTAGGCACATCCGAAGTACTAACACACACTAGTCCATTGTGTATGTACTGCATAGGTACAAGTTATAGACCGTCATTTTGTTTTTTTTAAATCAGCTGAACTCTGCCCACCACTATCGAGTTGTTTATTTGATTTGTCCATTCATCTGAGGTTCCATTTCAATTCATACTTAATTAAGCACAGTTCCACACAGCTGATACGTCTGTTAAGTAAAACATCACATACAATAATAGAGCTTATGAGTGTGATGTCATAAGAAAATTGAGTGGGTATCCCTTGCTTTCTGACCTCAAGCGCTTGTGCTCAATCCGGGAGGCCATTGAGAACAGAAAGCGAGGAATAAGATCCATCAGCAGAGATAAGGGCGCCTTTACCCTGGCGCGCACATGGGACTCACTTCTCGAGTAACCACCACATGGCAGCAGGCGTGGCCACACTGACAGGAGCAATAAAACTGTCAGTGCGGCCACGCTTGGGTAGAACATCTTGATTAGAGAAATCAAAATAATGGATAGACCCAGATTTAAGTGTATGGCCTTATTTTGTTTATATATTAGTTACTAAGATGTTTTTCAGGGGGGATTTCACCTGTTTTATGTTCAAAGCTCAATAAATCAGGAAAGGAATTAGATATTAAAAATCCCTCTGAAAAAAATATTGTTAAGTCCAAGACTGTAAAGTTTGGAGTCTGTAGGAGCTGAGATGTGCTGAGGTCGTTGCATGAGAACAAAAAACACATTTTGAGAAAAGCAGCCCTGAAGTGTGTGTATGTGCGAGAACGTTTTTCCGGTCTTTTGTACAGGTGGCTCCCAGAAAGGAAATTACCATATTCTAATTCCTGGATACCGCTATCTCGCTAGCGACAAAACGTCATAAAATAAGCATCGTACGGGGTAAGTTTTGTCTTACCCCGTACATTGTTATGTTAGAAAACTAGCTAAAAATCTCCACATTGACCATTGGGTGAAAAATGAATATTTCCACCTGCTGTTTATCTTCTCAAGTACAAATGACAAAAGGACAATCATTTTTATAATTTGCAAAACACCAGAATACCAGAAATAAGGCGTTGTTTTTCTTTTTCTTCACCTCCCCACCGCCTCACACCTGCTCGGCTCCTTCCAAAACCCAGGCAAGCCGCTGAAAAAAAAAGAAAGAAAAAAATAATTAACGGTAACACCGCCACGAGATTGATCCGAAACACCAGGGAGTTTGAGCTGACTGTCGGGGATCACACTCTTTTAAGCTGTATTTTTGTGAACTTGTGAATTCACAAATCTGTTTTCATGAACACGGATATGGTTTGACTGCTGTGTGGACTGTATTGGCCGGCACAGTGGTTAGCTTTGTCACCGCTTCCAGTCCCAGGTGAGGTCTTTCTGTGCAGAGTTTGCATGTCCTCACTCTTCCTGTGCAAAAAGTCTCAATGTAGTCTCAATGGAAGCTTTAAAGGAACAGGCCACCGTTTTTCCATACTGAGATATGTTCTTACCTGAGCTTAGACAAGTTGATGCGTACCTATCAGGTCTTTGTGTGCGTGCCCTGAGTCATGCAAAACAACCAAAGATGTTGTTAGCATTTGGCCTCTCCCAGCATATTCCTATGGCTCCAAACGGGGTAAAGTTAGATGCAAACAAGGTCTTCCATGGGCACAAAGACCAGACAGGTAAATATCAACTCGTCTAAGCTCAGGTAAGAACATATCACAGTATGGAAAAACGGTGGCCTGTTCCCTTAAAGGGATATTTCGGGATTTTTGACATTGGGCCTCATTTCCTAGTTATCCAGTTGTTGAAGTCTGGAGATATTTTTTTCTTAAATTCATGCAGTTCTTATATTTGGTATCAGTTAGCCTGCATTAAAAACAGTCTGACCCACTCCACAGTGCACCTGAGGTAAATCACTCAGACTAACCATATAAATGTCTGTGTTAATAGAATCATTTTTTGAAATATAACTGACCTTGTATCACATGAATTAACACATTTTGAGGGACTATTTTCTTGTAGATCACTCCGCCGCTGCGTTAGCTTACAGCCACGAAGCTGATGCTGCTCAAATATAAGTTATTTTAAATGCTTACTTCCTGGATCTACTTCCTGGATCTACTTCCTGGATACCGCCGCCTCGCTAGCGACAAAACGTCATAAAATGAGCATCGTAAGTTTTGTCTTACCCCGTACATTGTTATGTTAGAAAACTAGCTAAAAATCTCCACATTGTCCTTTTGTCATTTGTACTTGAGAAGATAAACAGCAGGTAGAAATATTAATTTTTCACGCAATGGTCAATCATTTTTATCATTTGCAAAACACCAGAATACCAGAAATAAGGCGTTGTTTTGTTTTTTCTTCACCTCCCCACCACCTCACACCTGCTCGCCTCCTTCCAAAACCCACGCAAGCCGCTGAAAAAAAAATAAAAAAATAATTAATGGTAACACCGCCACGAGATTGGTCCGAAACACCAGGGAGTTTGAGCTGACCGTCGGAGATCACACTCTTTTAAGCTGTATTTTTTTGAGCTTGTGAATTCACAAATCTTGTGGGAATTCATCTTTCAGAGCAAGGTTAGCATTCGGCCTCCGAGCCAAACTTTGACACTGCGGTTTTAAAAAAACGCCCCCCATACGATCATGTGTTCGAAAAGCCAGTATGTGCGAACACAGAAAAGTTATCTGCCCAACTTTTATTTTTGTGAGCTCACTGGATAAACAAGCCGAAGCCCAGTGGTGCGTTGCGTGTCCACGGCCCACATTAGCTGTGTGTGTGTGTGTGCGTGTGTGTGTGTGTGTGCGCTCCGTCCCGGGGTCAGAGTCACGCGCCGCTGCAGCCGAGCAAAAAGCCCTAAGTGATCGGAATACGGAGTGACCCTGCGTTTCCTGAAACCGTGCTCAAACAAACCACCCCTGGGGGCCTGCGCGGTGACCCCAGGGGCCCGATGGGATTTGTTACTGCGGCGTGTGGCCCCCGGCATCGTGCTCACGTCAGGCTGATTTCACCACCGAGGGCCTTTTTTTTATATCGCCGCATCGGCATGGAGCACAAACATAGCCTTTGTGGTAAACACGCAAGTTAGTGAGGCGAGAAAAACAGGCGGTCCAAGGAGAGGGCAGCTCAAGCGAGAGGAGACGGGGAGAAGGCGGGAGCGAGGGAGGGGATCTTACCGACACGCCGGGAAAATAAAAGCAGCCTCTGAATGCTTCCACAGGATTTTGTGTTACGAATTAGGTTCACAAAATCAATATTAGTCTTGAGACTTTCAGATACCGCCAATCCCTCCAGGGTGACTGAAAATACCACCACATTTACTCCGGCTGCAGAATAAACGGCAAATTATTATCTCATGGAGGCAATCTGACTGACATTGGCACGTTCTCTGCTGGCTTTTCCTGATGTAGTTCCATTCGAGCCTCGTTTTCTTCTTGATTTAGCGTCTGGATTAATCAGGAACAGAGTTACTAGGAGAGGTTTGCTAACCGCTTGTTTTGTTTATTGTAAATAAAACACCATTTTAACGACGTGATCACGCTTGGAGTCTGCTGCTTTCACATTTGGGTTTTCAATTTACAAACTGAACTAAAGCCCCTTTAATGGACAAAACAAATGATACACAGATTATTATTTTGATGTCTGCCTTTGACATAAGCTAATGGAGTGAAAAAAAAACACGCACTCCATTTTTGTTTAAATTAAAGGGACGTGCTGTGTTGAAATGTTTTACTGAAATATTACTGAAAGAATGATCAAATATACATAGCACTTTTCCTCATGTTGTGGAGGCCCAGCAATACACCTACTAGATACAGCGGGAACCATATATTTACATACACTTCATAAAAAGACATGAAACCAGAATTAACTTTTATTTTTTTTAGGTCAATTATAATTTAAAAAAAATAATGTATAAATGCCATAAGTATGAGATATACACAGTAAATTCTCCAGTGTTAATTTGACACTGTTTGGTGTCTATATAGTTCACACCTTCTCAGTGTAAATGTGAATGACACTCTTCAGTGTTAACTACAGGTCAGACACCATGAGTGACAGTAACATGACGCTAAATACAATGTGCTCTTTGTTTACAGTAAAAAGGCTGAGGCCTCATTGCTCTTCAGTCACAGCCTGACAGGTGAAGAAGGAAGTCATGGAGCTTCTGCTTTAGACAGAACTTCAGACTTCTGACCGATATAAGAAGTAAAGACAAAAAATAAGTGCTTGTTATTAACAAGTTTAAGAGGTTAAACTCTTTATATACTCATATATTATGTATAATAAATTAAATAAAACCCTGTATCTGCTGTAGTGTCATGTTTGTCCCAGTTCCTCTGAGTCGTGGTGCAGTAGGACTGATGTGAACAGATGTTACAGAAGAAGCTCATGAGGTTCATTTCTTCAACAGTTACTAAAGTAACTGTTTTTGCCAAAGTAAAAGTAGATCTACCACAGTCCTGTCCACATCGGTCATGGTCCACCATGACCCACCATGACCCAGAGGAACTGGGACACACATGACCTACTACACTGGATAGACGTGAATGCATTTTATAAATATATAAACCAAAACACATTATGTCTGTGTAAGTTCTCAGTCGTACAGGAGTTGTCCATCTTCAAAGAAGGTACTTGAGTCATCTTCTGTACTTGGTAGTTGAGGTCTCCAAACGTTTCGCCTCTCATCCAAAAGGCTTCGTCAGTGAACAAGGTTACGCTCAGCATGCAGCGTAGATAAAGACCAGTTGGGAGGAGTTGGGGTTGGCCCGGCTCCTCCCCTCTAATCACAGCTACTCACCTGTGGGTAAACACCTTTGAAGTAGAGCGTCTGTAACGACCTGCTCCCCCAGTATCGGTTAGCCCTGTCCTATCATGGATGATCACTGCTAATGACCTGCCTATTGTTCTTTTGTTAGCTGAGGTATCGTCTTCTTGGACTGGCCGTGTCCTGTCGTTTTTTCCCGAAACAGATTGGAGTAAAAAGCAGAAAGATTAAATCTTAGTCCACCATTTCGGTTCATGGAGGGATTTTCTTTCTAACAAAAATAGCTTATTTAACTCCTCTTTCAAACCAACGTTCTTCTTTAGCTAAAATTTTAGCTAAATTTTAACTACAGCCAATTGGGTTAAAAACCTCTCTGACAGAGAACTCTCCCAGGCGGAGAACAGCGTGCTCTCCAAGGGGCTCAACTTCTCCATCACACCCAAATCCATTCCTACAGTGGATGTCATCACAGCAACAGAGTCAGCCATCAGGAACAACAGGATGACTGAGTCTGAAGCACAGGATCTTCGACTGAAAATCTCAGCAGCCCTCAAGAACTCCAGACCTCCTCCCTCCAACATCACTGGAGAAGAAAGAAGAGCTTGGCAGCCTTGAAGAAGGACGAGAGCATCACCATCCTTCCAGCGGATAAAGGCAGGTGCACTGTTGTCCTCAACATAGCTGAGTACGAGACCAAGGTGAAGCACCTGCTCAGTGATCAAAACACGTATGAGCGACTGAGAAGAGACCCCACCAGCGGGTACAGGAAGAAAATTATAGAGCAGCTTCAGAAACTAGAAAAGGAAGAAATAATTGACAAAAAGTTATATTACAAGCTTTACCCGGGAGAGGCTATTCCGTGTATTTATGGTCTGCCAAAAATACACAAGGAAGGTTTTCCTCTCAGACCCATTGTGAGTGGCATCAACTCCATCACCTATAATCTGGCGAAACACCTCAAGTTCATTTTAGCCCCTTTAGTCGGCAACACAGAACACCATGTGGAAAACACCAAGGAATTTGTGGAGAAGATCAAACACCTGCAGCTGGAAACAGATGAAACTATGGTTTCTTACGATGTGACAGCACTGTTCACATCGGTTCCAACCTCAGCAGCAGTCACAGCGGTGAGGAAGAGACTGACTGAGGACAGCACTTTAGCGGATAGGACACAACTCACTCCTGACCACATTTGCCAACTACTGGAGATCTGCCTTAGCACCACATATTTCCAGTTCGGGGCAACTTCTACAGACAGATTCACGGCTGTGCTATGGGCTCTCCAGTTTCACTGATAGTGGCTAACCTCTACATGGAGGAAATGGAGAAGAATACCTTGGCCTCATACCCAGGTAACAAACCCAGCCACTGGCTCAGATATGTAGATGACACGTGGATCAAAATTAAAGAGAGGGAAGTGGCACCTTTTACAGATCACATCAATGCTGTGGACCCTAACATTAAATTTACTCGGGAGGACACTAAGGAGAAACAACTTGCCTTTTTAGATTGTAAAGTTATCATAGGGGAAAACGGACAACTGCAGACAGAGGTTTACAGGAAGGCAACTCATACTGACCAGTATTTGATGTTTGACTCTAACCATCCACTCCAACACAAAATAGGGGTCATTAGGACACTCAGACATAGAGCTAAAGAGGTGCCTACCAGTGCAGAAGGAAAGACCAAAGAGGAACAACATGTCCAGAGAGTCCTCTCAGACTGTGGCTATCCTAACTGGTCCTTCACTAAAGCACAAAGGGCAGGAAGACCCAAAGAGCAGGACAGACAGACTACAGAACCCAGAGTTGCGGTGCCGTATGTAGCCGGGGTATCAGAGAAACTTCAGAGAATCTTTAAACAGCACAGGATTCCAGTGTACCACAAACCTGTGAACACACTGAGACAAAAAATAGTTCATCCCAAAGACAAAACTCCTAGCCACAAACAAAGCAATTTGGTTTATTCTATTCGATGCAAAGAAGAAGAATGCAAAGAACATTATATTGGAGAAACCAAACAAGTCTTACAGAAGAGACTTTATCAACACCGAAGAGAAAGCACAAGCGGCCCTCAGTCGGCGGTGCACCTTCACCTTAAAGCCTCCAACCACTCCTTTGAGGACAGGGAGGTCAACATTTTAGCTAAAGAAGAACGTTGGTTTGAAAGAGGAGTAAAAGAAGCTATTTTTGTCAGAAAAGAAAATCCCTCCATGAACCGAAATGGTGGACTAAGATTTAAACTTTCTGCTTTTTACTCCAATCTGCTTCGGGAAAAACCGACCGGACACGGCCAGTCCAAGAAGACGATACCTCAGCTAACAAAAGAACAATAGGCAGGTAATTAGCAGTGATCATCCATGAATAGGACAGGACTGACCGATACTGGGGGGAGCAGGTCGTTACAGACGCTCTACTTCAAAGGTGTTTACCCACAGGTGAGAGTAGCTGTGATTAGAGGGGAGGACCAACTGGTCTTTATCTACGCTGCGTGCTGAGCGTAACCTTGTTCACTGACGAAGCCTTTTGGATGAGAGGCGAAACGTTTGGAGACCTCAACTACTGAGTACAGAAGATGACTCAAGTACCTTCTTTGAAGACAAAACACATTATGCAATTTTAACATTTTTTTTATTTCCCTTCAATACTTGATATAAACAAACAAATTAAGTGTCAGTACTAAATTTGTATTTCCATCAGGAGTCTGAAGTTCTGTCTAAAACAGAATCTCCATGACTTCCCTCTTCACTTCTTAGTCTGTAACTGAAGAGCAATGAGGCCTCAGCCTTTTTACTGGAAACAAAGAGCACATTGTATTTAGCGTCATGTTACTGTCACTCATGGTGTCTGACCTGTAGTTAACACTGAAGAGTGTCATTCACATTTACACTGAGAAGGTGTGAACTAACTATATAGACACCAAACAGTGTCAAATTAACACTGGAGCATTTACTGTGTAGAATTTTCTACACAATTTTGTATTACTTTTTACAAAATCAAAGGCTTACATACATTTCATTCATATTTGGCAGCATTGCTTTTAAACTGTATAACATGGGTCAAACATTTTGCATTTCCTTCCACAAGCTTCTCACAATAGTTAGCAGGAGTTTCGGTCCATTCCTCCAAACAGACCTGGTGTAACTGAGACACATTTGTAGGCCACCTTGGTGCACATGCCTTTTCAGCTCTGCTTATACATTTTCAACTGGACTGAGATCAGGACTTTGTGATGACCACTTCAAAACATTGCTTTTGTTATCCTTAAGCCACTTTGTAACCAGTTTGGCAGTTTGCTTTGGGAATTGTCCATTTGGAAGATCCATCTGCGCCCAAGCTTTAACTTCCTGGCTGATGTCTTGAGATGTTGCTCCAAATTTCCACATAGTGTTCTTCTTCATGATTTCATCTATTTTGTGAAGTGCACCAGTCCCTCCCACAGCAAGACAACCCCACAGCATGATGCTGCCACCCCGTATTTCACAGTTGGGATGGTGTTCTCAGGCTTGCAAGATTCTCCCTTTTTCTTCCAAATGCAATAATGGTTATTATGGCCATTTTTTTTTTTTTTTTTTCGTCAGACCACAGGAAATGTCTCCAAAAATGAAAGTCTTTATCCTTTTTTTTATTTGCAAACTCCAAACTAGCTTTTGTCTGTGTCTTGAAATTACACCCAAGTATGAACCAGACTTGAGCTTCCAAGGACATGACGTCGTCATCAGGGCTTTCCCAAATTGGAGTGGGGAGCGTTGTGTCACATAAGACTGTTCTTAGCTCTAATGAGGTCTTCCTTGTCTGGGTTTGCAAACAAAACAGAAGATCCAAGACATGTACACCAGGGTTCAAGGATGAAAGGTTTGGGACATCAATGTTTTCAGTGTGGCCCAACGCTCCTCACAATATTTGACCCAACTCTCCCCAGCTGGCCATTTTAGATGTTTTCACCTCCAGCCAAAAAAACACATGGCATTTAGTAAGGCAAGGCAAGGCAAGGCAATTTTATTTATACCGCGCATTTCATACACAAGGCAACTCAATGCGCCTAGTAAATGATTAAGAAGCTTTAGAAGTAGTACTAAGAAAGTAGAAGAAGTAGTACAGTAGTTTCTTCGGAGCCAAGAAAAAGGACACTCAGAGGCTGAACCGGCTCATTAAACTCTTAACCCCCGCCTTAACTGAGCACATTTCTCCAGTTTGACTCTAACCAAATCTAAAGGTGTCTTGAAAAAAGTGTCAAAATAGCGACAAAAACAGGACAAATAGAACCAAAAATGCGGCGAAAAAGTTCAGACAACATGCCAACAACGCAAGTAGTAATCTTAGATCAGTTGTCTTAGCTTTCAAATGAGGTGTTACACTGGCTAATAGGTTTAAAGCTAACCGGAGAAAATGTGCTCAGTTAAGGCGGGGGGGAAGTAAGAGTTTAAAAAGGCGGGTTCAGTGGTTGGACCGTGTCTGGGTTCCGTGGAGAAGGTCGATCCTGTTTATGTTTATTGATGGGATCCCCATTAGCACAGCAGGGCTGTCGCTATTCTTCCTGCGGTCCACATATAAAAACAAAAAATAAATACATTAAAAATACATTAAGATACAAAAGCCAGGCAACAAAGTATACAATAATCACTGTATCACAATTCGTAATCAATACTTTCTTGGCTTAATTCACCAATTATGTATCAAACCTCTAGCCATAGTTAATATAAATTCAGTTCAGTTCAGTTTTACATAATAGCAATTGTTTCAATACAGATTTAAATGTTTTGATATTTACTACCAAAGTTAGATTTTCTGGTTGCATATTCCATGCACGCATTGCTCTGTACATAAACGTTTTCTGAGCACTGTTTTAATGTACTTTTGGTAAAACAAATTTCCCCGCTATGGCGTGTCTAGTTGGATAGCCTTGTTTATCATTGCTAAATAAGAGTCTCTGGTAAAGAACTTTAGGCCGCTTTGATGCTATTATATTTTTGAAGGAAGACAATAATACAATAATCTATCTTTTACAGGCAATCACTTGAATCGATTCCGCATGACTTTGGTGTTGGTTGTATGATCGCAGCGTAACACCAGTCGAGCTGCTCGGTTTTGTACGGTCTGTAGCCCTTTTAACACCCCAGCTGCAGCATTTGACCACACTACTGGGCAATAGTCAAGATATGACAGAACCAGAGCTTGGCTTATTTGTTTAGTTGCTTTCCACGTTAAACAATTACTTTTTGTGTTTGTTAGGGTGTGTATCGCCTAGTCTCAGGCGATACGATACGTATCCCGATACAAGGGTCACGATACGATACGATACGATATATCCCGATATGAAGAATTAGACGATTATTGCGATTATTTTTTACTACTTTGGAAACAACTATTCAGTAAACTACTCCACCTTCATTAGATTTGTATCAAATACATTTGATCTATCCATCTTATGATATAAATGCTTTTCACTAATGTGCTTGTGACTGTGGTGTTTATGGTGATTATGTACCTTTGAACGGAAAACAGATTTCTTGGAAACCTAGTAATGAAACCAATTACTGGGGATGCACATTTTCTAGTATTTCTATAGTTGGGAGTCCTTGGCGATCAGTAACTATTATGGGTTTCATCCATTAAAATATACAATAACTCAGACGGGGGATTTAAAATCGTGTCTACTCCACAACGGGTGTCACTCGTAGATCAGGGACATAATGACACGGGCATCACGCGCAGCAGTAGCACACAACTTTAGCAGAGGGGAAACTAACTACAGCAGGCTCTTTTTAAACTTGTGTCGTAGTACTGCAGTGGCGAGACACAGATTTAACATGAGTATGCTGTATTTACTGTAGTTTCCCCTCGGTTTCGTTTAATTCCGTAATAAAATGCTATGAAGATAAATCCATGCTACGAAGATAAATCCTCTCCAAACGCAGCGAGGACGCACTCAGCAATATGCACAAAGCTGGTGACTCTCGTAATAATCCAGGTCTCTGTCTTTGCTGTAAAAGCCAAAGCCAAATGTAGAGTTTTAAAAGAGCCCCGTAGCGTCTCATAGCTCATTCTTTTCCATGCTAAGCTCTTCCTGTGTTTCTCTAACTCTCACTAAATTCTACTGTTACTCAAGCGGGCTGCGCGGTGCGCTGCCATCTAGCGGGCGGGAGTAAAAGTGCAGGACCAAAGAGAGACGCTGAAATGAATATTTCCCCAAAAATAGATGTTTAAATATCGATACGGGCGCTTTTGTATCGATACGAGAATCGCGCGACGTAATATCGCGATATATCGGCGAATCGATATTTTTCAACACCCCTAGTGTTTGTCATGTTCAGTAGTCCTGTACATCTTCTTATAACGGAGAGACCATTTCCCATTTTATTAATTATGTTGTCCACATGTTTCTTCAAGGATAATGTGTTATCTAAAGTTATGCCTCTTCGACCTGCTCCACCATAGTAGCACCTACAGTCAGGTTCAACACTGGATTTGTTTTTATTAGGGATTTTGAGCCAAATATCATAGTTTTTGTTTTTTTTACGTTTAGAACTAATTTGTTTGAAATTATCCACTGGACAACTGCCATGAACTCCTTGTCTAAATTTGCACCTAGTTCATCAGCTGTTGTAGCTGACATGTACACTGTAGAGTCATCTGCATACATGGATATTCTTGCTGCATTGAGTACAGTCGGTAAATCATTTGTGTAAATGGTATACAGCAATGGTCCAAGACAGCTGCCCTGAGGCACTCCGCAGCTCACAGACCTGAGATCAGAATATGACCCATTAAAAACACTTTCTGCATCCTGTTTGTTAGATAACTCCTGAACCATTGCAGAGCTGACATTTCAAACCCACAGCATTTCAGTTTGCTTAACAAAAGTTCATGATCAAGAATATCAAATGCAGCAGTAAAATCCAACATTACAGCTCCTACCATTCTCTTTTCATCTATATCCTTCAACCAGTCGTCTGTCATTTGAACCAGGGCAGTAGCTGTGGAGTGTCCCTCTCTGTATGCATGTTGGTATTCCGTGTTCAGATTATTTATATCAAAATATAGTTTTAGTTGTTCAAACACAGCTTTTTCCATAATTTTGCACAAAACCGGCAGTATACTAATTGGGCGACTATTTAGTTCTGAGATGGTTGTTTATTATCTTTTGGCAGTGGGATTATTTGCGCTATTTTCCACTTTTGCGGCACTGACCCTGTTTCAAAACTTTTATTTATGATGTGACACACAACTGGGGCAATATCATTTGCTATTAGTTTAACAAGTGTTCCATCTAATTGATCCACCCCCGAGGATGTTTCTTTACAAGATTTCAGTGCAGCTACTACATCCAATATACATACATTTTGCAATTTAAATTCACATGTTTTTTCTTTCATAATTGTATTTAGTATTAAATGAATACTATTATTCAAAGTGACCTGCATATTGTTTCTTAAATCACATGTTTTGTTTATGAAGTAATTGTTTATTACATTACATTAGGTTTAGTGAGAAACTGACCATCTTTTCCAAAAAACTAACCATTGGCTTCTTGTTTTTTACAATTAATTAATTCAGGGTACTCCATATTTTCTTTCTATCAGATCCGTAACTTTTCATTTTGTTTTCATAATACAGTGGTCCCTCGCTATAACGCAGTTCACCTTTCGCGGCCTCGCTCTTTCGCGAGGCATAAGGGACAACCCGTGTGAACTAGTGAGGAAAGTGTATAAAGTGTGTGGTGAGGGGTTTTACAGCCTTAAAACATATATAATAATTGTAAAAAATAAAGCTAACTACTTTGTTTAATTCAACCTGGTAGACTAATTTCAGCATCACTGACCTCCAGCCAATGATCACTCCAGAGAGGGGCACACCTCCACCTTAGCCATCAGCCTAAGAGCCTTCGTAGCAGCCAATCATCGCCCTCGGTCCCGCTTTTAAGCCCCAGCAATCAAGGTCCGTTCGTTTCCCACTGCGCTGCGACCCGCCTCCACCCCAACTCTGCCTCTTCCGTCACGGCTTCTACCTGCGCATCTTCTCAGGTCTTCCATACCACCATCAGTGTCCAGGCTCCGGGGGAAGACATCCCCAACTCCAAGCTGTTTACGTACACTGACTTATACATCGATGTCTACCGCCGGGGTCTGATCGCCAAAACTAATATACATATCAATAAATCGTCCTAATCACTGCTTTCGTCTGTTTGAGTCTATCCAGGTTGAATTGTGGGTTATTTTTAGAACGTAACCCCCGCGATAAACGAGGGAAAACTGTATCGCCTTTTCTTCTTTCTGTTCATTTTTGTCACTAGATTTCTCAATCTTCTATAATTCTGCCAGTCTGACACATTTCCTGATGATATTGCTTCCACTTATGAGTGATTTATTTTCTCCATACATTCCTTCAGCTCGTTATCTCGCCATGGACAGCTTTGTTTTCTAACTGTATGTTTCTTGAGAGGTGCATGGTTATCTACAACAGGCAGGAGTATCGATTCTAACTTCAGTAGTGCTATTTCAGGATTATTCTCTGATAAAACATTTACCCAGTTCAGCTTTCTTACCTCACATACAAATTTCTCAGAACAAAAATGTGTGTATGAGCGTCTACATGCAATCTGAGGAGTTTCCTTAGCAGCATTATTTTTGTTTTTTCTAATCATTACTATGAGGTTATGATCAGAAAAGCCAACTGGCACTGACAGTGTTTCTGAACAACGCTCTGCCACATTAGTGAACATATGGTCGATACAAGAAGATTTAACAGTGTCATCTTACCTTTTCATTATTCTGGTTGGTTTGTTAATCAGCGGAGTAAGACCACAAGCAGCAGCACATGCCTCAAGTTTAGATTTCTGTGAGCAATTCATAGAATTCCAGTCAATGTTTATATCACCCATTAAAAAAAAACCCTCATATTTTGAGTCACACGCTTGATCCAACATGTCACAGATAGAGTCTAAATACTCTGCTTTTGAACTAGGTGGCCTGTAACAGCAACCTATCAAAACAGGGGGTATTTGTGCTTGTAACCATATGACTTCAAGATTACTTTTCATTAAATCATATCTGATTTTCACTGGGATCTGACTCTGGACATATATAGCTACACCCTCCCCATATGCATTCTTTGTTTATTGTTTATTGTTTATTTATTTGTTTGAGCAGTTAACCTGCTCAAAGGGAGTGGGCTGAAGCCAAAGGCTTATAAGCGCCCACCCCAAAATAAAAATAATAACATTACATTTAATATTTACAAGGTAGCAAATCATAAACAAAGGAACGTAGGGCAAAATAACAATAAATGAAGAATAAAACAAAAACAACAGCAAAATAAAGAACAAAAGAATGTGCTACTTTTATGTTATAAAGGTTCATTAATACATATTATACTCTGAGATCTTGCTACTTCCCAGTTGTCATTACCATTCTTAATATAATTTAATTTGGGTTTAATTATCATTATTATTATATTGTTTAATTGAGTTATATGTGAAGTATGATGTAAGCCCTGCATAGTGTGGTGCATTAAAAAGCCAGGGTGTACAGCGGGTCCATTGAAGAGGGCAGTAACTCCCCCTCAACAAACCCCCACCCAGCTGCCCTAACAGCTGATTTGTAGATGATGTTCCTATGCTGAGTGGTGCATTAAAAGACAAGGTTTTGAGCCCGTTGGGAGGGTCCCTCTCAACAGATTCATAACTTGCTTACCCTAATTCTCAATTTGTAAATTTGAGCAATAGAATGACAACCGTTCCAAGCAGCAACACTCTTCCTTGATTATAGAGGAAACACACATAATTGATCCTACTGCGCCTCCTAGTGGCAACACATTTCTTGTTCTCTGTATGTTTCAAAAGTCTTTTGTTTGTATTTATATTTGAACAGGTTGATGTTTGAACATCGTTTCAACTCCATTTCCAGTTTATTCCACAATTGTACACCATTAACTGTTGGGCTAAAACTTTTCAAAGTTGAGCTATGTTTCTGAGTCCTAAAGTTTAATTCGTCACGTAATTCATAACAACCAGTACGTTCTTGGAACCTTCTTTGTATTTGGCCCGGTAACAGTTTGTATCTTGCTTTGTATAACATCTGTACAGTTTGGAACTCAACAATGTCACAAAACTTCATGATCTTTGATTTTAAAAATAATGAGTTTGTGTGGTCCAAAAACCCAACTTTATGAATTACTCGGATAGCTCTTTTTGCAACAATACTATTGGTTTAATGTGTTTCTATAAGTACTACCCCAAACTACAGTACAATAATATAAATATGGCAAAATCAGAGAACAGTATAAGATATGTAGAGCTTTGATGTTTAAAATGTGCTTTGCTTTTGCTATTATTGAAATGCTTCTAGAAATTTTCGTAGATATATATTTAATATGAGCTTTCCAAGTAATTCTGTCATCTATAATAACACCAAGGAATTTGATTTCATGCACTCGCTCTATGACAACACCCTCTATCTGAATTGCTTCCTGAGCATTGGAATTACGGTTGCCAAATATCATCATTTTGCTTTTACTCAGATTTAGAGATAGTTTATTTTGTTTGAACCACTTATTGACACTTTTGAGTTCCAAGTTAACAATCCGACACAGTTGCTGTAAGTCGTCACCTGATGCAAAAATATTTGTATCGTCAGCAAACAAGATAAATTTAAGTACTTGAGACGTTTTACAATGTCGTTAATGTACATGTTAAACAATTTGGGCCCAGAATGGAACCTTGAGGTAAACCACACACAATTTGTCGACAACTCGACTGATAATCACCTATTTTCACACATTGTTTTCTATTTTTAAATAACTGGTAACCCACTGTAGAGCTACCCCCTAATCCCATAATGTTCTAGTTTATTAATTAGTATATCATAGTTTATTGTATCAAACGCTTTACTCAGGTCAATAAATAACCCTATGGCATATTTCTTGTTATCTACAGCATTAGTTATTTCTTCAATTATATCAAAGAGCGCGTGTGAGGTTGAGTGATTATTCCTAAAACCAAACTGATTGTCCGAGAGTAAATTACACCTTTCAATAAAGCTGTCAAGTCTAGAGTTATAAACCTTCTCTAAGATTTTTGAGAATTGCGGTAAAGGGAAACAGGCCTGTAGTTTGTGAAGAGATGTTTATCTCCTGCCTTGAACAGAGGAATCACTTTTGCTACTTTCATACTTTCAGGAAATTGTCCAGTTTGCAGAGACAGGTTACAGATGTATGTTAACGGCTTAGAGATACTTTCAATAACACTTTTTAAAGTTTTCATATCCATGTCATAATAATCTGTCGAGGTTTTATTTTTACACCCTTTAACAATGTCCAGTATTTCCTTTTCCTCCACATTCCTATCCTTACGATAGATATTATATCCTTGAATGAGTAATTCTCCATCTTGAAATGTATCATCAAGGTGTGTTTCAGACAGAGCCAAGATATTTAGACACGCTGATGACAAAACTTCACTTAAATCTACTAACTTGTTTCTCATACTACATATATTTACATGTGCTATTCTTAGACCTCCTTTTGGTAATATAGAGAACATGAAGGTGTGATAACAATGTGTTCATCAAATACCTTTCCACATGATAAGTGGACACATTCAATCAGTGTCCTCCTTGTCTCCTTGTGGTATTGGGGTACTGCTCCTGGGATGAACAATGAGTTTGTCATAGCGTAAAAATGCAATGTCTCTCTGTCGGGCCTCCCACAATTTTGGCATCAGCTCCCTTCTCTTTGTCTTGACAGCGTCCGTATAATCCTCATTGATGTATATACGTATTTGTGCCATCCTGTCCAATCTGAGCCACCCCCTTAAATCAGTTTTCTCCCGCCGGGAAGCACCGTGAGCTCCAGACTCCTCTCTCTGGGATGCTCCACCGACAGACTGGAGAACTCATTTGTCCCTCGTGCCATCAGGTTACAGTATAATAGAGCCACTTAAGGGAGGAGCGGAGGAGAAGAGCTGGAAATGACTTAAACATTAGTGCCTTCATTTCTCTGATACTGTTATTGTTTTTTGTGTTTTTTAAATGATTGATTCTGTAGAGTCTGCTCTGTGTGTGTGTGTGTGTGTGTGTGTGTGTGTGTGTGTGTGTGTGAATGTGAGCAAACATCCCTTTTCTCGTGTTCAGGCGAGGAAATACGTGTTGTGAAATTGGCGCTTGTCTCTGGATAGAAAGAAAATGCAAAAATAACACTCCTCATTTTGCCAGTTTTTTCTTCCTAATATTTTCCCTATCCCCCGCCCCCATTTTGTCCCATTTCCCCCCAATTTATTACTATTTTTTAAAGAAAATGTTTCCTTATTTTTGCTACAATTTCTTCCAATTTCGGTTATTATTGTTCTGTTTTCTGGTTCGAGACGACAAATATTTTACAATAGGTATAGGTAAAAAGTATCGTTCAGGTATTGGTTTATAAACACCAAGTATCGTTACCTACTGGTATAGAAAGAAAACGCGGGGGGAAAAAACAACACATTACCCAGCCCTACTTGGGCATACGGCTAAAGGTCAGCACACACTACACGATTTTTCCAGTCTTAAACAATTTTATATAGAATGGGGGGTCCACACTACACGACTGGATTTAGTGCGATTATGAACGTCTGGGTGTTCACACATAATGACTGAGAATCAGAAGAGCGAACACACTACACGATTCTGACAAACAGCTGATGTTTTATAACAATAGCGCGTCTGTCCCTCTACAGCTTCATTTCTCCTCCGGATTCAAAAGCTGACCCCAGATCTGTTTGGGGACGGTAAAATCACCCACGTTTCTCCTGTGCATCCAAAAATCGGGCTTAAAAATCAAACTTGCTTGATTTCCTGCGACTGGGGCGCTCCACAGTGTGCGACCCGGCTGTCTCTCTGGTGTTTCTCATCTATATTCTCGTGGAATCTTGCTTATTTTAGTTAAATTTTGTGTGGATATGAACTGTGGGTGTATCGGTCACAGAATGGGGAAACGCGTAAAGACTTTTGCACTGCTGTGCGTACTTCTGATGTGTATGAATTTCTATGGCCATGGAGTGAAGGGACATGGCGTGAACGGGAGATTAACGTACAGCCTTGATCATCTTCTATCTCTGCGGACTTCAACCCTTGTCGCGGAACCACCAGACACTATTCCACCTGAGCTCTGTAGGTCGGTTGCCGCTAAGCACCGAAAACGAGGAAGACGCGGGGGAGTACGCAGGAGACTCAAATATCTCCAGGTGGAAAACCGCCACAAACTCCCTCCCTCCCTACAGTTTTACTGTCTAACTTACAGTCTATCAGGAATAAGTTAGATGAGCTAGAGGCATGCGCCACTCTTAAACATGAAGTGAAAAATGCCTGCTTACTCGCTTTCACGTAGACTTGGCTCAGTGAGCAGGACTTGGACGCCGACCTCAACTTGACTGGATTTGGATGCCCTATACGCATGGACCGATCGGCGGAGGCCACCGGGAAAAGCCGTGGCGGAGGATTGTGCTTCTATGTGAATCAAAGGTATTGCAACACAATTGTAGTGAGAAAGAAATTGTGTACCCCCGATTTGGAGCTACTGACAATATCGCTTCCACCATTTTACCTTCCACGTGAGTTTCAGCAGCTGTTTTTTACGTTAGTGTATATCCACCCGAAAGCTAACGCTACAGCTGCTGCCCAGCTGATGTAACCCATAAGATGGACACTATCAGCCCGGATGCTCCCAAGTTTATCCTCGGGGATTTTAATCACTGTAAGTTGGAGAAAACGCTAAAAACTTATGAACAATATGTGACGTGCGTAACAACACAACGAAATACGCAGTTGGATCTTTGTTATGGCTCAGTGACGGGGGCTTATAAATCTGTGTCACTCCCCCCTTTTGGAGCTTCTTATCACAGCAGTGTGTTACTACTGCCAGTGTACAAACCCTTGTTTAGGCGTCAGGAGCCGACTCGGAAAACTGTTAAAGTTTGGAATGAGGACAGCATAAGTACTCTCCAAGCATCCCTTGAGTGCACTGACTGGGAATGTTTTATCGACGTTTGTGCGGACATTAATGAAGTTGTTGACACGGTCTCGTCTTACGTCACCTTTTGTGTTGATTCTGTTATTCCTTCCAAAGAGATTATCATATACCCTAACAATAAGCCATGGGTTACAAAAGAGCTTAAGTCAGTTTTAAATAAAAAGAAAAGGGTATATTTTTCAGGAAATGTATTGGAAAGGAAAGAGGTCTCAAGAGAAGTCAAAAATGGCATTAGACAGGCTCAAAGGCTCTTAAAAAATAAAATAGAACATTTGTATAATGGTGGCGATCTCAGAGCAGCCTGGAGAGGAATTAAGTCAATGGCATCAGTGAATCAGTCTTTTTGTGAATCAAGGCAATCTGTTGAAGTTAAAGGTGTTGATGATGCAGATTTGGCTAATGTTTTTAATTTGTCTTTCGCACGTTTCCCATTTTAGAGATATAATCACTCAAACACGTGAAACTCTTGCACCGAACAATGATCTGTTGATCCCCAGGAAAAGATCACAAGTCTCCTTAAAACAGTAAACATCCATAAGGCTGCTGGTCCAGATAACGTATGCGGACGCACACTCCGGTATTGTGCCAACCAGCTGAGTGGTGTGTTTACTATTCTTTTTCAAATGTGTGCAAATTTAGGACAGATACCAGTAATATGGAAAACATCCACTCTAATTCCTGTCCCAAAATCAAAAAATGCAAAAGACCTGAATGAATTCAGGCCAATTGCACTGACGTCCTTGGTGATGAAAATTTTTGAGAAAATTATAAAAGAAAACATTCTCTCTTTTACGGAAGACAAACTTGATCCCCTGCAGTTCGCTTATCAAGCGGGTAAGGGTGTGGACGATGCTAAAATATTCCTTTTAGATAAAATATACAAACACTTGGAAACGTCCCACTCTCACGCAAGAATTCTTTTTGCAGATTTTTCTTCAGCTTTCAATAAGATGCAGCCCCATATTTTAATTGAGAGACTATCCTCTATTTTTAAATTGCCTGATCAAATCTTGATGTTGCTTTTACATTTTTTAACCGACCGCATTCAGAGAGTTCTTGTGAATGGTCACATGTCTAGCACTCTTGTTTCAAACACAGGGTCCCCTCAGGGCTGTGTACTATCGCCACTGCTCTATATCATGTATACAGACAGCTGCAGGTCTGTCCATGAGAGCAGTTACATTATAAAATTTTCCAATGATACTGCACTATTGACCCTTCTGCATGGAGCAGACTCTGATCATGGTCCTGCTCTGCCTGCTTTCATCCAGTGGTGCGACGACAACTTTCTCGACTTAAATGTGACAAAAACTAAAGAGCTTGTTGTCGATTTTAGGAGGAATCCAGAGAGCCCCAAACCTAGCTTTATCCACGGGAGGAGGTGGAAAAGGTTGACTCTTTTAAGTACTTGGGGACTGTTTTTGATTCCCTCTTACGATTTGATAAAAAACACAGAGCAAATTGTCAAACGTGGACAGCAGCGAGTTCATCTCATGAGGAAACTGAACTCTTTTAATGTATCAGCAAATATTTTAAGTAATTTTTATCATTCTTTTATTGAAAGTGTCTTAACCTTTTCTTTTATCTGCTGGTTTGATGGCCTGTCTGTGAAAGATAAGAACAGTCTGAACCACATTGTCAAAGTGTGCAGTAAGATTTCTGGTGTGCATTTTGAAGACCTTGCCTCACTCTGTAAGGAAAGAGTCCTGAAAAAGACTCGATCGATTTTGGGTCAACCAAATCATGTTTTGCGGTCGTACTTTACTCTGATGCCCTCCGGGAGGCGATATGTCGCTCCCCAACAGAAAAGAAACCGCTATTCAAATTTTTTCATTCCGACTGCTGTCAGGATTTTAAATGATACTAGCTAGGAAGGCAGTGTTCATCTTTCTTCTTTATTTCCTCATCTTCACTGGTCCACTTGTGTCCTGATGCACTTACAGTTCATGACGTATGTATTGAATGTGGTTGTATGTGTCTCCTTTTATTGTTTTTTTTATGACCAGAGAACAGCGAACAGAATTGCCCTTTGGGATAAATGATTTGATTTTGATTTGACTGTAGTCCACTTGCGTCTAACTGCTGCCCACACTACACGATTCGAACATGAGTCCAGTCGTGACCTCACCCCCCCCACACACACACTACACGACACAGCTCTCTGCGACTGCCTTGAACTCGCCACAACTCCAGAAGACTTGGCGCGACAGAAAATAAGAGCAAAATCGGGCATAAAAGTCGTGTGGTGTGTGCTGGCCGTAAGAGACTAAATCCAACTTCCTAACTGGTTGAACGCTCTTAACACTTGAAATGTTTAGTCCGCATGAACTACTTTTTGTTGTTGTTCTAGTCCACCAAAGTGCCTGCATCAGTAAACAAAGTCGGCCGTGGAGCAGAAGCTTGGAGTCATGTATCAACTTAATTAGCCCTATAAGGACCGCTGGAATGTCCTTGCGCTGTTTTTTATATCTGCAAATTATGAGGAACTTTAAACCCGTGTCTCCTTCTCACATTCACAAGGCCTAAATATAAACACATACTGTTAATGAGAAGAAGCAAGGTAACAGGGTTGAGCGGTGGAGGTAGGCCTAATGTTACCCTGGGGAAAAGCTCCTCTGACCTGCAGGGCCAGGCGCCGCTGCCTGACCCACTCCCGCGCTCCAGCACACGGGAACTGGAGGCAAAGTTTCCCAGCCCAGACCCAAGGAAACTTTGAGTGGACACATGCGTAATTGTGGCTTATAAACCTGCTTTTGGGCGCACCGGCGTTTGATAGTTTATGTGTCAACTTAGATGAATGTGGGTGTACTGTTGATAGTCTAGCGCGGGGCTATTCATTTACGTTTTTTTTACTGGACTCGTTATTTTTAGAGATTCAGTTATTGGGCTGCGTTAACTGTGCAGCTGTGCATTTTACTGCTCAGCCTAATGATAAACGATGAAGCATTTATAAAAGGCAGTGAGGACTGACTGGTGGACTGGAAGCTTACGGAGTTTCCTGAAATAATAAAGTCGTTGCTGACACTTTGAGCAAATGTGTTCATAATTGGGTTGAAATGTGAGTTTGTCAATTACTACAGTCCCGATCAAAGATCAGTTGAAAAAATTGCCTAAAAATTCACATTTTGGATGGTTTAATCTGAATGAAACAAAACAAATATTTTAGTTATTATTGAAAACAACCCTTAAAGGTAAAATAGTCTGTTTTTGCAGCTGATCAAAAGTTTAAGACCCAGTGGTATTAAAAGTCCAAATCTGTGCAAAAATGTGGATTCAGTGTCATTTTCTGTCAGGTATTCACACTGTCATGACGTGATGGCAAAGGCTCTAGTAACGGCCTGCATTGGGTCCAGGATCTCCCGGGGTCGGACCATTAGTCCGACGTCTCATTATTCCAAAAATGTCCCATTAAGTAGGGGTTGAAAAATAAAATTAGGTACTTGGAATTGGTTCACATCGGAAAAGAAAGTTAAACTGTGTAGAATGTAACATTAATTTCAAAGGAAAGTTAGTTTTCATTACGTTTTTCAGTAAAATGTTTGATCTTTACATAATTTTAGCTTCATTTTGAATACAACACACTACTGAATACTGAATAATCTTAGTTTAATTGGTCACTTTGTAATAATATTGGCAAGATCCTCGAGGTATAGGGTGCTCAGAGTATAAATGAACGACTCAAGGGGTACGCAAGGCAAAAAAGACTAGGAACCACTGCTCTAATCCACAACACAACTGGGCTGGACCAATGGCACCTCTGCCCAATGGTAAATATTCGGAATAATGAGACGTCGGACTAATGGGTTGTCGGACCAATGGCACCGATCCTCCAGCCAATCGGATCCTCTGGCTCAGTGCTGGTGACATTTTTGTTTGGGCCTTCCATTTTGCTTTTTTGTTGCACAACCCTCAGGATCTTTTAAGAAATTCAAAATAACTGTTTTACTGCGTCCCACCTTCGCAGCGATGGCGCCCTGCGAGAGGCCCTGCTTATGCAGCTCAACAACCCAAACACGTTCAAAATGAGAATATAATTTTTTGCCAGGACAGTGTGAAAACCTGTGAAAAATGACACTAAATTCACAATAATAATAATAATAATAATAATAATAATAATAAATTGTATTTATATTGCACTTTACATTTCAAAGAAACCTCAAAGTGCTACAACAGGTAAATAAAATCAGATAAAAACAAAATGAACATTGACATGTAAAACAAAGCGAGCATAAGAGCAAAAACAAATTAGTCAAAGGCTACGTAGAAACTTTTAACAGACTAAAATGCCTTTTTAAATAAATGTGTTTTCAGGCCTTTGTTAAAGGCCTCAACACTCTGGGGAGCCCTCGGGGACTCTGGCAGGGCGTTCCAGAGTCTAGGGGCAACAGCCTTAAAGGCCCTATCTCCCATTGTGGAGAGCGTGGTCACAGACTGGTGAAGCGCCTTGTGGTGGTGTGTGGGGTAACTAGCTCAGTGAGGTATGCCGGGGCTGTTCCATGGACACACTGGTATGTGAGGAGGCTGATGTGATGTGGTCATATTTGCGCCTCCTCGTCAGGATCCTGGCTGCACAGTTCTGGATGTGCTGGAGCTTCAGCAGGCTCTTACCAGGGATCCCGACGAGGAGGGTATTGCAGTAATCCAGCTGGAGGAGACAAAGGCACTATTTCACTTTATTTGTTGTGTTCAGTAAAAACTTTACTCAAAACATTTTTTATCTCACTCCCATTTCTTCTTGTTACATATTGAAGTGTTTTGCTTGGAACCTTGTTAAGATCCAACCATGCAGAATGTGAATTTTGTTTGGTCTTAAACTTTTGATCAGGACTGTACGATGTCCCTGCAGAAAATCCCTTTTCTCGTGTTCAGGCGAGGAAATACGTGATGTGAAATTGATACACGTCTTTGCTCACGTTGTAGTGGGTATAAAGTAATCCTGCTGGGTTTTTATCGTGGTTATGCCATATACTGTATTATGCAGACTAATACACAGTGTGTGAAACACAGACCGTTGGGAACCACTGCTGTATGCTATGGCTTGGCCCACTGCCCTTTGTTTGTGCATCTTATGCATCGAACGCACACTTTTAAAAACATGTATGTATATTTCGGCAACATAAGCATCCATATACATGCGCAGTAAATATTTATAAATATGAAACAGGAACAAGTAGGCCTCCTCTAATGTTTACCTGTGGAAGTGCTTGAATAGCTCCGCTGTGATAAATGATTGTACCGCTCCTTTTAAGTGTGAAGAAGTGAATTCTATTAGACCCTGTGTTCCCCTACGCTGTCCCGTCCTCCATCCCTTTGCATGTGTGACTTATGCCTCCGTCACGCGCGCTATGTATTTATGCATGGGCGCGCGTTTATTTGGGGCCGCCGTGTTAACCTTAGCTAAGCGCGTTTTGGATGTAATTCGGTAGCGGCCTTGTTTAGCACAGGGACGCAGCATTATTGATGACACCGCTGTGCTGTCGCACGGCTCCTTTGCATTCCGCCGCCTCAGAAATTCCCGCTTTGCCGCCTCTCATTAGCTCATCTGCATATTCCCGCCGACAGGTGATGCTCCCGACACCGCACCGGAGTAAATACCGGCGCGTCGTGCAGCGTGAAAGATATACAATGCCTCCTACTTGTAAACAGGCCGCTCATAAATCGTCAGGACATTTGAGTGGTGAGGAAGGCACAAGTAAAGCCCCCGCGGAAGAAATTAATTGCGCATCGCAGAATGGAAAAAGGGCTGTTGATAAAGTACATGGATTGATGGGGCCGGGTTGCTTTAATGGATGGGGGGCTTCATAAAACATTTGATTCCGTGCAGCGACAAGGCAGATACGAGGTAGGTGCGGCCGAGTTCCGGAAAGCGCACGTTCAGGTGATGGATGTAAAACAGCGAGGCCTTTTGTGTATGTTAATACAGTGGCCCATTTATCTCCCTGGAGCGGATATGCATGCACCTGGATAGACTGGTCTTTACTGCATATCAGCACAAACTGTACTGAGGGACTTACAATACACTACATAAAGCAATAATAAAGTTGTTGTATTCTGCTAAATCTCAGTGTTTACCCATGTTATAATATAGTTGTTCTTATTCCAATGTTCAGTTCCGACACTTGTGCCATCAATATGTCGTTTGCGAAATATATGACATTACGTAGTTCAGAGGTTTGGAGACGACTTTCTCTCATAAAGTAACTTGTTTACAGTGTGTTCTTTTTTTATGTTTCACTCTGCTACGGCACTAAAGCACTTGAACACAATGCACTGGTCATTTCCACTTCACAACTGGAGAGGATCATCTTTACCAGAGACCATGAAGGCAGCATTATCCCTGATTTATTTTCTCATAAACATTTGTGTGATCCTGGTCAGATGAAAGGACTTTCGGCCAGTGAGATTAGTTTGTCAGGTTTGTGAATCCCATCAGGTTCAATTTTAGTCAATTTTCTTTTCGGAGATTTCTTTCAAAAACTGTTTCTCCCCCATAGAGTTGTTTTGGCCCCTCCTAGAGATATAGTATGAAAAACCATGTACAATAACCTTGTATGAAAAACGATGTGCAATAACCTCTATATGAAAAAAAAACAACATGAGCAATAGTATCTGTATGAAAAGCAGTGTGCAATAATATCTGTATGAAAAAACATGTGCAGTAACCTCTGTATGGGAAAAAACTATGTGCAATTAACTCTGTATGAAAAACATGCAATAATCTGTGTGGAAAAACACATGCAATAATATGTATGAAAAAAAACCATGTGCAATAATCTGTGTATGGGAAAAAACTATGTGCAGTAACTTCTGTATGAAAAATCGTGTGCAATAACCTGAAAATCGTGTGCAATAATCACTGCATTTAAAAAAAAACATACGGAGTAACCTCTGTATTTAAAGCTATGTGAATATGCAATGATTGTCTGTTTTCGCTGTTTAATTGCTGTTAATTTAGATATGTTATATTTCAGTTCAGTTGGATATCTTTATTTTATAGATCTTTAATTTTTGATTGCACATCACCTTTATTTGATTGCAGACATTTACAGTATGTTCCTGAGGAGCTGCTGTAACAGATTTTCTCCACAGTGATTTAATCAAGTCTCATCTTTTGTTGTACACTGTTAATAGATTGTTACCATTTGTATAAATCGGGAGTAGCTCCGGAGTAGGATGACCGGTACCTGCAATAAACAAACTAAACCCTAGTTTTTACACTTTGAGGAGGAAAAAAGAACGCTGTTGGCACTTGAGAAATGTCTCTATAACGCAGGTGTGGCTCAGTACGCAAGGCCTTGCAGGAGCGAGTGCTTGTCGAGAGTGCGGAGGTGTACTGCTGGTGTCTTTGTTGCCTTTGGAGCAGCAGGCGAGTGATGTTCCCTCACCTCTCTCGCCCCCCTCTCTCTCTCTCTCTCTCTGTCTGCACACGTCTGCAGAAGTGCCTCGACACTGGCGCAGGTCGACCGCCTTGACACTGTTTACGCGGCTCTCCGGGAGGCGAGCCAGGCAGTGCAGTGGATACAGCTCAGAATGGATGACAGTGAAAGGCAGGACTAAAATGCAGATGTCAAGGAGCAAGCAGAAACAAAAATATACCATCTCTCTCCGCCTTGAAGTAGGTATACCTCGGAGGAGAGTTTCTAAAGCCTCCCACGTGTGCGCTGCCGGGCCAGGGGACGGAATGAAATGACAGGCTATCTATAGGCTTCTAAAAGTTCATACCATCTCCGGTGATGTGTGGCGCAGTATGTGTACTTTAACTGTGGCCTGTTCTGCACTTTGCTGGTAGTTTTAAAATGTGCTATATATATATAAAAAAACGTTTGACTGGAGTTGACAGTATTAATCCTCTGTAAGAAAGATTATAAACACTCGGTCGCAGCAAGTCAAATCGGATGTTGCAGTGCCTGAACAATACACATCACAAATGCAATAGCTACAGCGGGAACCATATAGTGCCTTGCGAAAGTACTAATACACCTTGAACTTTTGCACATTTTGTCATGTTTACAACCCTAAACGTAAAGATTTTATTTCAATGTTTTACTGAAAGTTCACACACAAGTAACAGACAACTGTGAAGTGAAAGCAAAATGATACATGATTCTGTTATTTTACAACAAATAGAAAAGTGAAAAGTGGGGCGTGCATAAGTATTCATACAGCATTTTCGGAGTGCACTAAATTGCCTTTATAACATTCCTAATGACTGCAGAATGTTCACACCTTGCCCTAACCATTAAATAGAGGCCACCTGTGTGTAATCTACTCTCAGTATAATTCCAGCTGTTCTGTGAGGGCCTCAGAGCTATGGTCAGAGTGTATTGGTCACTAAACAACATCATGAAGGCCAAGGAGCACACCAGAGAGGTCAGGGATAAAGCTGTGGAGAAGTTTAAAGCAGCGTTAAGTTATACAAAGATTTCCCAAGATTTGAACATCTCCCGGAGCACTGTTCAATCCATCATTCAGAAATGGAAAGAGTATAGCACCACTGCGAACTTACCAAGACACGGCCGTCCATCTAAACTAACAGACCGAACAAGGAGAGCACTGGTCAGAAATGTAACCAAGTGCCCCAAGATAACTCTGGAGGAGCTGCGACGTACTGCCGCTGAGCTGGGGGAATCTGTACATGGGACAACTATAAGTCGTACTCTACACAAATCTGGCCTTCATGGATGAGTGGCAAGAAGAAAGTCATTATTGAAAGGAGGCCATAAGAAATCCTGTTTGAAGTTTGCTAGAAGTCATATGGAGGACACAGCTACCATGTGGAAGAAGGTGCTTTGGTCAACGAGACAAAATTTTAACTTTTTGGCTCAAAATTTAATGCAAAACGTTATGTATGGCACAAACCTAACACTGCTCATCGTCCTGAGTGCACCATCCCCAGTGTCAAATATGGTGGTGGGAGCATCATGCTATGGGGCTGCTTTTCCTCAGCGGGGACTGGGAAGATTGTAAGAATAGTTGGGAAGATGGATGGAGCCATTTTGGAGGAAAACCTGCTGGAGTCAGCAAGAGAATTGAGGCTGGGGCGGAGATTCACCTTCCAGCAGGACAATGACCCTAAACACAAAGCTAAATCTACAATGGAATGGTTTAAAAACAAACATATTAATGTGTTAGAATGGCCCAGTCAAAGTCCTGACCTAAATCCTATTGAAAATCTGTGGAAAGACCTGAAAACTGCTGTTCACAAACGCTCTCCTTCTAATCTGACAGAGCTTGAGTTGTTTTGTAAAGAGGAATGGGCTAAAATGTCAGTCTCTAGATGTGCAAATCTTGTAGTCATACCCCAGAAGACTTGCTGCTGTTATTGCAGAAAAAGGGGGTTCCACAAAGTATTACGTCATGCTGTATGAATACTTATGCACGCCCCACTTTTCACTTTTCTATTTTTCTAAAATAACAGAATCATGTATCATTTTGCTTTCACTTCACAGTTGTCTGTTACTTGTGTGTGAACTTTCAGTAAAAAATTAAAAATACAATCTTTACGTTTAGGGTTGTAAACATGACAAAATGTGCAAAAGTTCAAGGTGTATTAGTACTTTCAAGAGGCACCGTATGTTTCCATGCACTTTATAAAAAGATACGTTTGCATTTTTTTCTCACTGTCTGACATGAAACCAAAATTAACTATTATTTATTTGTTTAGGTCAATTAGAATTTAAAAAAAAATCTATTTCTCAAATTCCAGAAGAATGAGAGAAAGAATTTTCTAAAAAAATAAAAATAAATGTATATTGGTAGTGTTGCCTTTAAACTGTATAACTTGGGTTCACAAGCTTCTCACAGTAGTTGGCAAGAATTTTGGTCCATTCCTCTAAACAGAACTGGTGTAACTGAGGCCGTTTTCACACATGTTGGAGCGCTTTGTAGGTCGCCTCGAGACCGCCTTAGCTCCAACTGTATTTACTCCAAAGTTAGTTAGGTCCGTGTTCACACGCGCTCGCACAAAACATCGCAACATCAGCCATGTAACAACGATCAGCTGTTCAACGAACTTATTCCCATGACATCAGGCATCGACCTGTCAATGTGCCGACACTGACACGCGCGCACATACGTGCACACTTCCCCAATGTTACACGGTGGTCACTCCTCTGCCTCATGGTTAAATACACTGAGGCTTATAGACGCGCAGCGCAGAGAAATGTACTTAATCAGCACATGGAGAGGAAAGTTTCAATGCAGCAGAAGGAAAAGACAGGAAAGAGAGGCGTACCTTGATGATTTTAATCCATTTTGCCTCGTCAGAGTAGGGCTGTCCCCAACCAAGATTTTCATGGTCGACCAAAACATGCCCTGAGCAGTGATTAGTCGACTAAAAGGGGGCGTGGCATGATACTGACAAAACTACAACTTTTCTGACCCAAACTGCACTCATAAGACATGGAACTTTGGGAGCTCGTGCTTTAATATTTATACATCAAAGCAACGTCAACGGTGCATGTATGCGTAAAAAGTCACATTAATCTCACCTTTAATCTCAGACTGTTTAGTTTGGTTTATTTGGTAGGGACAGTGCAAGTTAATCAACAAGCCACACCGGATTGTAGCCTTGGGCTAATTTCCATTCGTCGTCCCCCATGCACACTCTCAAACACACTCTCATTCATCCTGGCCTACAGCTCCCTGCCTCACTCCTGCATCTGCTGCTGTACATGTGCTGTCCATATATCCATATAATCCAAATAAAGCAGTAGTTCTCTTCTGCCATCATCATCCCTGTTCTCAAATGTCCTCCGGGTCAGACATCTCCGTGTGACACGTGTCTGTTTCGCCGTAATATAAACACCAGCCATGTGCTTTATTGTGAAATGCGCCGCCCGCGTGGTTTCTTGTCAGACTTCCTCTCAGGTCGTTTCATCTTCAACGTGTTGTGATGACTCGGTTCACGTTCCTCGTCTTATTTATCTCAGAAAGACACAGCGGGTCCATGAGCTGCTGCGCCTGACGTTACAGGCTACTTTCGGTTTCGTTCTCGCGTATGTTTTAGTAGAACCGCAGATAGAGGTCAGCCGTCAGACTCGCGTATCGGCTATTTCACTGTAGAACCAGGGTATTTGTGGTTTAAGCAACTGTAGAAGTCTGGCCACATCTCACAGAGCCGCTGATCTCAGCTGCGTATGCGCACACAGGAGAGGCGCTCTCCCGTCCTCATTTCTCTCCTCAATGTTTTTTTTTCTTTCTTTTTTTTGCAAAAGCATTTCACATAAAACAATCAAATGTCACTCTGTCTGTAAAACTTTGATATATCTGGTATTATAATGAAATATTAGCCCAAGGTAAAAGATAAACCTGCTACAGGCCTCTGGTGTTACGTAAACTGAGAGCATCTTAATTGATGCAAAAGTGCGTGCATTGATTTAGTTGACCAATAAAATCTTGGTCGACCACGATGACATCGACCAATAAGTCGACTAAACGACCAAACGGGAGCAGCCCTACGTCAGAGTAATCCAAACGTCCTCATGCAGCGCGTAGTCATTGTTTCTTTGTGCAAAAAAGAGGCATCAAAGCGAGAATAGTTCACCAGAGGTCGGCCGCCTTAACACCTGAACCGCTCCGACGCAGAGAGTGATAGCCGCCACTCCGAGACCACCTGTTTCAGCCGTAGTCGGAGCGGCTGTTTAGACCATCGTAAAGTGCTGCAGTTAGATTCACACTGACCCTAAAGTGCCGCTCTCTCGGGCCAAAAGTCCCTTTAAATCGACCTAACTAGAGCCTGTGTGAAAACACCCTGAGACACATTTGTAGGCCACCTTGTGTACACATGCCTATTCAGCTCTGCCCATACATTTTCAACTGGATTGAGATCAGGACTTTGTGATGACCACTTCAAAACATTGACTTTGTTATCCTTAAGCCACTTTGTAACCAGTTTGGCAGTTTTCTTTGGGAATTGTCCATTTGGAAGACCCATCTGCGCCCAAGCTTTAACTTCCAGGCTGTTGTCTTGAGATGTTGCTCCAATATTTCCACATAGTGTTCTTCTTCATGATTTCATCTATTTTGTGAAGTGCACCAGTCCTCCCAAAGCAAAACAACCCCACAGCATGATGCTGCCACCCCCGTATTTTAAAGTTGGGATGGTGTTCTCAGGCTTGCAAGATTCCCCGTTTTTCCTTCAAACGTGATGATGGTCAATATGGCCACAAGATATGTTTCCAAAAATTAAATGTTTTTATCCTTTTTGTATTTGCAAACTCCAATCTGGCTTTTTTATGTTTAGTTTGGAGTATGAGCTTCTTCCTGCCAGAGTACCCTCTCAGCCCATGTCGGTACAGTACTTGTTTCACTCTGGATAATGACAAACTCTTACCAGGTTCAGCATCTTCACCAGGTCTTTTGCATTTGTTCAACATTTCAGACCACAGCACGTTCATCTCTTGGACACAGAACACACCTTCTTTCTGATCTGTATGATGACTGGTCATTTCCATCATTGTTTGAACCAATGAACCTGAACCTTCAACTGTCTTGAAATTACACCCAAGAGTGAACCATACTTGTGCTTCCAAGGTCATGACATCATCATCTGGTCTTTCCAAAATTGTTTAAAGGTATAGTTATCTTAGTGTGTGTAAACTTCTGACTTTGTAAAAAGTAATACAAATTGTCTGTCACTCTTCTGGAATTTGACAAATAGAGATAATTATTAAAATTCTAATTGACTTTAAAAATTCTGTCCTCACGATGGTGTCACTTCCAGGGCTAGACATATAGCGAGCAAAAAATACTCCGGAGGCCATGTAGAGTTTGCTGCGTCTTTACTGGCATCAGGCAGTAGTAATTTTTGTAAAACTGTAACAGAACATGATGAAATTGTGTATTAATAAATTGTACAGACTGAACCCACATCAAAGCAAATGTATAAATACAACTATACACTAATTTACATATAATATGAATATAGTAATACACTAATTTACATATAATATGAATATAGTAATACACTAATTTACATATAATATGAATTAAGTATGTTAACCTTTTTGAATACACCAGATGTGCACCAGATGTGCATAAAAAACAAAATAAATGTCAATTTAAAACAATTAAGAAATGTGTAGCCTCACGCGCATTGCCAAACAGTGCCCCAGTATACTGTAAATTTCCATCCATCCATCCATCTTCTTCCACTTGTCCGTTGCCGGGTCGTGGGGGCAGCTGTTGGAGCTGCACCAGCCCCTATGGCTCCTCCTGCAGGTGGTGGGTCCACAGAAGGACGGCCTCATGGTTCTAACCGGGCCTGTTGGTCTCTCATAAGGGGCTTCTGAACCGCTCTTTGTCTGACCCGTCACCTAGGACCTGTTTGCCATGAGAGACCCTACCAGGGCACCAAGCCCCCGACAACAGAGCTCCAGGATCATTCGGGCGCTCAAACCCCTCCACCACGTTAAGGTGGCAGTTCCAGGAGAGGCCAGTATAAATTTCACCAGTAAAGATAATTTTAAAAACTACTTTAGAGTTTTAAGCAGCACTTTTAGATGTAATTTCCTACTTAAAAACTACTCAACAACCAAAAATATTTATTTTTGTGATTATAAATGTTTTCCTTTTTTGTGCACCTCTCCCGCTCGTGAAGAATCAACGCCCACTTACGCACTTACGTGGTTCCACAGCTGGAAATTTGCACATGTCAATCTAACTTACTGTTGCTGATGCTAGGCCTATTGGCATAAAACATGGTTAGTCGACACAAATCAGGCCAGGTCCTATGTTCCCCGGGTGCGATCCGTAGGTGAGTTGGTACTTCAACCAATCACAAGTCATGAGAGTGAAACGTCATACATATATCAATCAGCTTAACCCTGACCCTGCCCTAGCCACTAACCTTAAGGATAGTGGGCTGGTGCCTAATCTTAATCAATAGAAGTTGGGGAACATAGGTACCGGGAACATAGAGGGATCATAGAGGAGAATGGGAGTTTATGAGGAAGTCCAAGAAGTGACTGCGCTGGGGGTTTACTGTGGAGTCCGATGATGGCATTGGCGGTAAGTAAACAAGTTACAGCCGCTAACACTGCAGGAGTTAACCACAGCCCAACTGGTCTGATATTGGCCCGAATATAGCTGCGCGAGAGCGTTGACATCCACGTGCTGCCCGCGGAGGAGAGGAGAGGGGAGGGAGGCAGAGTGTGAACAGGCTCAGGTCTGGGTTTGAGTCCGAGTCTCCGCCTTCACGGCAAAGTTTTAAAACCTACTAGGCTATGTAATGTAACGAGTTGTAATAGCCTACAAAATAGGAATATGCAGGGAGAGGCCAAATGCTAACAACACCTTTGGTCGTTTTCCGAGACTCAGGGCACGCACAAAGACCAGACAGGTACGCATCAACTCATCTAAGCTCAGGTAAGAACATATCTCAGTATGTAAAAGATAAGATAATCCTTTATTGATCTCACAATGGAGAAATTCACTTTTTACATTCGGCATTCTATAAGATCACTCAGGGTGTGCAAAATAGACAGGAAATGTGCAGTTAAACAGTTAAATAGTAAAAAAAAAAAGAGGTATCTTATGTACAGTAAGTAAAAGCAAAAATCTTAAGGCACGGAATTATAACAATAAGGAAAGAAGAATAAATAAAAATAGAATAAAATAAAAATTAGAACAGACTATAAAAAGTAGACTATCGAGGTGCAAAGTTTAGAGTCCTAGTGCAGGTTTTCAATAAGTGACGCTGGTACAGAGATACATAGTTTTGCAAAGGGGGGTATTGCACATGTTACTTTAGAGTCTTGTTGTACAGTCTGACAGCAGTGGGGGTGAAGGCCTTGCGGTAGTGCTCCGTCTTGCACTGAGGGTGCCTCAATCTGCCAGTGAAGGAGCTGCTCAGCTCCTCTACAGTCCCGTGCCGTGGGTGGGAGGTGTTGTCCTTGATGGAGGTGAGCTTGGTTAACACCCTCCTGTCCATCACTTCCTCCACAGAGGCCCTCCTGACCAACTTGTTCAGTCTGTTCTTGTCCGCTCTGTGCTGCCCGGGGCCCAGCACACGGTAGCGTAGTGGATAGCAGAGGCTACCACAGAGTCATAAAAAGTCCTGAGCAGAGGCCTGCTCACTCCGAAGGACCTCAGTCTCCTCAGAAGGTGGAGGCCACTTTGGCCCTTCTTGTACATGACGTTGATGTTGTGGGACAAGTCCAGTTTATTGTTGAGGTGTACTTGAAGCTGTCCACCTCCTCAATGTCCTCCCCCTGGATGACGGTGGCCTGTTCCTTTAAGGCTCTTAACATGGACCAAAGGTTTAACCTGAACATTGAAAACATTTATTTTGGCCTGTAGCATCTCCTCTTAAATCAAGAAATCAAATTTCTTGATTTTGAAGCTTCTTTTTTGATAACAGATGTGATGAGTAGAGAAGGATGAAATAATATAAAAGTAATTTGCAGTTGAAAGCATGTTTGCTGAGTTTTTAATTTACAGGGTTAGCAGGTTGTATGCATTACAAATCCAGCCAAAGGGTTATTGTTTTGTGTATATTTTCATAGTTTTGTGTATGTGAAATAGGATGGGCCACTTTGCCCATCCTAATGGAAATAATAATTTATTGTACCATTGCAAATTTTCAATTTTCATATTGTTGCTGCAATAAATATTTCATAAAGATTCATTGCACTTCCTTTTTTTGCTTTTACCAGTAGTGGTTTTGAGGTCTAGAGTAAAGGCCAAATGCATTAGTTCATTTCAGGTGGTTAATGAAAGCTCCAGACAACAACATAATCGGATTTGATTGTATAGTTTGAAGCACTATGTATGCTTTTTATGATAAAGTGCTAAATAAAAATTTGCTTGTGCGCGTCTGTGACCCGGCTATGCCCCAGTACAGTATTAGGTCTAGTGACGCCCCTTGAAGTATAGCTTAAACTCGCATGGAGCTTAACAGTAGGTAACCATACTCAACAACAAATATTTCCAACAATGTACATTTTTGAAGTAAAACACTGCAACGTGATTATTTGTGACTTACGGACTAAGAAGGAAGGAAGGAAGGCTGAAAACTGCCGAAGAGACACTGACACCTGAACCACACCGTCAGCTGGCCATGCTGGGACTGACTACGTGTAGCAGAAAACAAAACCCAAATTAAATCTGTCCTCGAGGGGGCAGCAACTGACCATCTTATATCAAGAAGATTAGCAGAGGGAAACATTATGTGATTAACAGTACAGGGGTTGTTTTGCCCCTGCTGGAACCGCCACCTTAACATGGTGGAGGGGTTTGAGCACTCGGATGATCCTAGGAGGTAAGTTGTCGGGGGCTTCATGCCCCTGGTAGGGTCTCCCATGGCAAACAGGTCCTAGGTGACGGGTCAGACAAAGAGTGGTTCAGAAGCCCTTCAGAGAGACCAACAGGCCCGGTTAGAACCATGAGGCCGTCCTTCTATGGACCCACCTCCTGCAGGAGGAGCCATAGGGGCTGGTGCTATGTGATTTGGTCAATGGACAAGTGGAAGAAGATGGATGGGTTGTTTTGTACTTTTGACAATTTCCAAATAAACGTATATTCCGGGTTCGATCCCTGGACGGGGCATTTCTGTGTGGAGTTTGCATATTGTTCCCGTGTCTGTGTAGGTTTCCTCCAGGTACTCCGGAGGAGAATTTAGGGGTCTTTAAGTGACGTCTTAATTTATTTGGCTTCATGCTGTCCGCTGCCAACGTTTTTAGTGTGTGTCAACGTTTTTAGACGCACTAAACACACCAGTCTTTCCTTGTCTCGTCACAGTGAAGCCAAAAGCTTCATCACATTTCAGGAGGGTTACATGTTGCCATTTCTACACCCCCCCACACCGACAATGAGGTGTAATTGTCGGAGTGGGGGCATTTCCTTATTTTTTTTATCAAACGTCTCGGCACCCATTTTTTCCCCCCCTTTGTCGGAGTGGTGACACTTTACCTTTTGCGCAACATCCTGCCATTCCAACACACAAGATAATGATTAAAAATATGTGGGCTTACTAGAATTACCTATATTTTCGCTCACATCCACTTCATTTCGATAATGAAGTGTCACGTCACCCTAACCCTAACGCTCAAAACTATGGTCGGAATGAAGGTATCAAAAAGTGTTAGATTTGGAGGGTTGTCGTAATGACGGGGTTTCGGTTTGGAGGGTTGTCAGAATAAGGGGTAGACGCCTTTCGAGAGACTTTCGTTTATCTCATTATCAATGTCTCTTTCTCACTGTTAAATATGTTTCCATGGTGTTTCTTGAGGGACTTTGCTTACTGCACTTCATATCCCCTACTCTGTGCTGTGTGCGCGTATGCTCGGTGTAAAAACCCCATTTCACCTGCTATAGTGTCCTGTATGTACGGCAAAGCATATTCCCCTTTTCACAATCAAGATCCGGTTCAGACAGTTAACCTAAAAGAGCCGTTCAAAAGAGCTGCTCGGTCATAGGCATACATATGTGGCTATCTGGCTCGGTCTGGGTTTCATGTCGCTTCAGTGTAGATCAGGGGTCACCACGTGGGGCACCCAGGTGCCCTTTGGGGCATGCCCAGAGCCCTTGAGACTTTATCTTAGGTGTAAAACACTTAATTTTCTTGAATCTGATTCTTAAAAATACAGTTATTTCTGTTCTTGTGACTCAGTATGAGTTTAAAATAAAGCTATTTTGATATAGGATATTGACCCCATATTATAAGTAAACAGTGTACATTTAAGTCTTTAGGATTTGTTTTTAACTAGTAGCTCTCGAACAACTTCATGCTCTTGAAGTAGCCCTCGGCTGAAAAAAGGTTGGTGACCCCTGGTGTAGATTTTGCTCTGAGAAGGTGAGACGGGGCCCGACGAGAGGAAACCTGAGCAGACAAATAGTTGCGCTGCTCCTCCAAACAGCAACAGTGTGCTGGGTTGAGGTGAATCCAGCTTAACCAATTCACAATACATGGAATATGAATTGAACAAATCTGCATTATTATGTTGATTCTAATGCCACCTAAAGGCCCTGCACCTGATGATTTTATTTCTTCGTCTGGCTTAAAAATAAAATAAAGAAGGACCAAGAAAATGACATTGAAAGTTGTGGATTTCACCACTTCCCGTCACTGTCACAGGAATGCTACCAAACAAGAACACAAGTTCATAAAATTAACACAAAATGCACACGTGTCTTTGTTTAGTCAGTGTTTATAATACACTGAAGGAGGACAAAACATGAAAAAGGGAAAGTGTTCAAACGGAAAGTGACAAACATATTCGTCTCTGCAGAAACGCAGAGTCTATTCACGCCTTTCTGTCAGTAGGAATAACAAAATCACTAACAACCTGTTTACCTGTTCAATGCAGTCCCTCCTCTGCACCTTTTTTCTGGCAACAGACTTGAAGAGCAGCACTAAGCCGAGCACAGCCAGTTCCTGTAACATGATCCAGCATTTTATTCAATGAAATCTGTGTCTCCTGCTCCTCTAAAATTAACACTTTAGCACAAAATCCTGTTGATTTAAACATGATTTTTGCAACAGCCTTTTTGCAAATATATTTCCTTTTAAAGGGGGACATATTATGCAACGTGAACTTTAAAGCTGGTTTGGGTGGTTTTCCTGTTGTTAGGACTTGAGGAGTGGTTTTCTGATCGACTCACTTATGTCTGAGGAATCCTGCCCTGTGTGTATTTTGTCTCTGAAAATCTCTGTGCAACGATCTAGACATATCCCCACCCTGCCTACCCAGGAAGAGCACAGACCAGCTCTCAAGTAAATGATGTGTTCATGATGTTATAGTGCACATCTGTCTCCAAACTGTCACGGTGCTCACAGTGAAAACAATCGCGCTCAGATCTACTGGAATACACGCCGCTGATTTTATTTTTATTTTTTTGCTGCTGTTGTACAAACGCTTTTACCAGCTCATTTTCATTTCTGGACTATTACAACGTCTTCACGAGGAAAATGTTTCTTTGGACGTCGAGGAGAAGCACCATTTTTAAGTTTCCTGGCCATGGCACAAGGTGAGGTAAGTTGGACTTTCTGGGATTCTTCCTTTGGACCAAAATTCTCTTATTTGAGCTCAGCATTTTATCGACAAACGCTCCGTAAACAAGAACTTAATGGACAGCGGAAACACTTCATGTGAAACCTGGTGCAAGATACTGTATTAGATGCTGCTGCTGCTCCAATCTACGGTGGTGAGTGAAAGTAGTGAGTGAAAGCCTGACAGTGACACTAACCGAAACAACACGATTGTTAGAAAACCCTCCTCGTGTTTGCGTTTGGTCAGAAAAAGGGCAGTGCTTTATTCACCATTACGTCCCTTCATGTTTTACATTCATGGCGACTGGATGTGTAACAGTTTTTTTGATGGTTTGGTTTGTGAGACATTTAAAACTTGACGCTGTGTTTTGGTGAAGACTTTCAGATTCGGCCGGGTCGGGTACCCCAAATATACGGCAAACTTCGGGTGCAGGTGGGTCGAGTTAGAAAATGCACATATTTTTTCCCCCTTACGTTGTTGGATTGCACCATACCGTGCATTTTTATCCATGACTGCCACACAAAGCAGGCTGTGCTTTGTTGAATGTCCAATTCTATGGGGTAAACGCATCATTAGTATGTTTTGTTTTCTCCAATGGCCGCTGGCTGGTCTGCTTTGTGACGACTACACTAGGGGCTGCCATTGCTGTAGTACCTCCATATAGCCGCTAGTCCCCATTGGAATGCATTGCGCTTTAGACATGTTAAAACCAACTTTAAAGCTTGGTTTCTAATTTTATCAAACTTTCTACAGCTAAATATTCCTCCTGTGATAACGCTGGGTTAGTTACAATTAAAGAAACCAGGCTGGTTTTCATAAAATCGTAAATCCGCCATGATTTCCCCCTCGAATGTGGTTATTGTGGCAAACGGGGAGGAGTGAGGAAGAGTCATCTATTATTTTTTATGGCCTATGGTTTTCTCATAGTACTGAGGTCACCTGTAGCCCTTGTATGACTTGATCTCTGCTCCAAATGCGTGCACAACGGCAGTGCTCAATCACATGCGCGATAAGCACATGTGAGGAAAATAAGAAGCAAGGTAAAATGTAAATAACAATTACTGACCTGAGGAGAGCAGCTTCAGGTAAAGGCTGCTCCACTTTAGTCCCAAACTCAGATTAGTTTGACAGAAAGAGTTGTCATTGACGTGGTAAAAGTAAAGTCTCATGATAGTTTCCTTGTTTCCTGATAAGTTTCCTTGTTTCCTGATAAGTCCATAAGCGATGTCAAAGGTGTGGCGAAGTAGCAAAACAAAAAAAGTAGCAAAACAAAAAAACTAACGCCATTTCTTCCCTGTAAACTCATGTGACACCCGTTTGAGTGATAGCTAGCTGCAGAGCGGCTGATGCAGCTGCTTTTTAATGTGTGCGGGGCCAGGTTGGTAAATTGAGACAAATTTTTTCAGGACGGGTGGGGCAGGTTAGGGCAAGTCAGAAAAAAAGCCGACCTGCACGTCACTATTTGTTGCGTTTCCTCAAGTTAAGTCTTCTCCAGTCACATCCTAACTTTTACTTGCTGTCCTTTACAACATCTTGAGCATCGCTTCATTTGTGTGGGACCCTGCTAATCGTGAATGTAAAAGATAGGGGCGGAGGAAGGACAGTGCTGATGTTAGTGTCCAGGCGGAAATCACTTGCATATAGCCCATGAGCTCGTTTGCGGTCTTACTTGTTGTGCATGAGGAATATTGTCTTTTTACCACCATGCATCTGTCAACATCATTGATGACATTGATGTGCATATTACATCGAGTACACAGACGTGGAGCTATTGATAGAGCACGGACTCAGTGTGCGTTCATGACACATCATAACACTTAGCCATGTCTACTTGCTGTTCGTGATACACACATGTGGAGCTGGAGCGTTAGAGCAGTGGTGGAAAGTAACCAAGTAAAAAAGTACAAATTATAGGTACTTTTACTTTACTTAAGTACATTTTATGATGAATACTTTTTATTTTTACTTCACTACATTTAGAGCCTGTATCTGTACTTTCTACTCCACTACATTTTAAATTGGTAAAAAAAGTAAAAGTGTTTTATTTTCATATATGACCTCTTTACGATGAACTGGTTTAGTCCCAGTTTAGACTTGGTTTCATGTTTTCTCTATTAGACCTTGTTTAGATCTGGTTTAGACCTAGTTTAGTTCCTGTTTTTGACCTGAGTTTGTGGTTTACTCGTTTAGACGTTGTTTTGAGTCCTGCACATTAAACTCTTAAATACTCTTTTACTTATAAAGTACATTTTACAATGCATACTTTTATACTTACTTGAGTCAAAATTGTATCAGATACTTTTACTTTTACTTAAGTGCAGTTTCGTATCTGCACTTTTACTTAAGTAAGAATATTGAGTACTTCTTCCACCACTGCATTAGAGCCTTATATTATTCACATGAACCTGAAACACCAATTTTAGTGAACCCTGAACAAACCTTAGCAGAGCAAAATGAGGAACACATGCCTTTACCCAAGAATAATCACAATGGGTTCAAATCCCATCCGTGTCGTGGCCATTTGGGATGACATACCTGTACACTTGTACTGACTCACTTACAGTGCCTCTCGAAAGTACTAATACACCTTGAACTTTTCCACATTTTGTCATGTTTACAACCCTAAACATAAAGATTTTATTTTGAATTTTTTACTGAAAGTTCACACACAAGTAACAGACAACTGTGAAGTGAAAGCAAATGATACATGATTCTGTTATTTTACAAAAATAGAAACGTGAAAAGTGGTGCGTGCATAAGTATTCATAGTGCATTAAATTGCCTTTATAACATTCCTAATGACTGCAGAATGTTCACACCTTGCCCTAACCATTAAATAGAGGCCACCTATGCGTAATCTACTCTCAGTATAATTCCAGCTGTTCTGTGAGGGCCTCAGAGCTATGGTCAGAGTGTATTGGTCACTAAACAACATCATGAAGGCCAAGGAGCACACCAGAGAGGTCAGGATAAAGCTGTGGAGAAGTTTAAAGCAGCGTTAAGTTATACAAAGATTTCCCAAGATTTGAACATCTCACGGAGCACTGTTCAATCCATCATTCAGAAATGGAAAGAGTATAGCACCACTGCGAACTTACAAAGACACGGCCGTCCATCTAAACTAACAGACCGAACAAGGAGAGCACTGGTCAGAAATGCAACCAAGTGCCCCAAGATAACTCTGGAGGAGCTGCGACGTACTGCCGCTGAGCTGGGGGAATCTGTACATGGGACAACTATAAGTCGTACTCTACACAAATCTGGCCTTCATGGACGAGTGGCAAGAAGAAAGCCATTATTGAAAGGAGCCATAAGAAATCCTGTTTGAAGTTTGCTAGAAGTCATATGGAGGACACAGCTACCATGTGGAAGAAGGTGCTTTGGTCAGATGAGACAAAAATTGAACTTTTTGGCCCAAATGCAAAACGTTATGTATGGAGCAAACCTAACACTGCTCATCGTCCTGAGTGCACCATCCCCAGTGTCAAATATGGTGGTGGGAGCATCATGCTATGGGGCTGCTTTTCCTCAGCGGGGACTGGGGGAAGATTGTAAGAATAGTTGGGGAAATGGAAGGAGCCAAATACAGGGACATTTTGGAGGAAAACCTGCTGGAGTCAGCAAGAGAATTGAGGCTGGGGCGGAGATTCACCTTCCAGCAGGACAATGAACCTAAAGCTAAATCTACAATGGAATGGTTTAAAAACAAACATATTAATGTGTTAGAATGGCCCAGTCAAAGTCCTGACCTAAATCCAATTGAAAATCTGTGGAAAGACCTGAAAACTGCTGTTCACAAACGCTCTCCTTCTAATTTGACAGAGCTTGAGTTGTTTTGTAAAGAGGAATGGGCTAAAATGTCAATCTCTAGATGTGCGAATCTTGTAGTCATAACCCAGAAGACTTGCTGCTGTTATTGCAGCAAAAGGGGGTTCCACAAAGTATTAAGTCATACTGTATGAATACTTGTGCATGCCCCACTTTTCGGTTTTCTATTTTTTGAAAAATAACAGAATCATGTATCATTTTGCTTTCACTTCACATTTGTCTATTACTTGTGTGTGAACTTTCAGTAAAAATGTTAAAATAAAATATGTATATTTATGGTTGTAAACAAGACAAAATGTGCACAAGTTCAAGGTGTATTAATGCTTTCGAGAGGCACTATATATTTACTCAAGTACATGTACTTCAGTAACTTTTTGAAGAAATTGTACTTTTTAGAGTAGTTTTATTATACCGTCCTTCAATGGTTAAAGTGGATTTTGGGAGGTGGTGGAACTCTAATCTCGAAGACTCAGAACGCTACATTAGGTCGATATATGAAAGGCTTGTGTACATTTCATGTAAAAGAAGGTGTTTTATATTACTTTGAATGTATTTATTTTAAATACATACCATAACACAGAATAACTCTTATTCATGTGTGCTCTTATTTGAGATACTTCCAGAAAGTTAGAGCAACAGCCAGTCCTCCTCGGGAATTTTTTTTAAATAATCAGATACAATTTAGTGTAATCTGGTGTATTTTAGGCAAATATGTGGTGTTTGAATTAGCCTTATACAGTGATGAGAATCAGAACTGTCTACTTTATGATTATACTTTCCCAAAAAAAAAGAAAAGAAAAAAGCAACACTGATTTTTATAGCTGCAATTAGACTACTTTTATGATTTAATCTATTTATTTATTGTTGTGTTTCCCTGTGGGGCCCCTCTGCTGTGGGGCTCCAGTCCCTCTACTGCCTGTGTCAGCTCTGCCCCTGTTCTTTCTCCTTCTGTAGCTGCTCATCGCGCTGAGCAGTCAGGAGGAGACACAGACTCCAGACTTTAGCCTGGATTCATGACTCTATTGTTACTTTTAATCCGCAGACAGATTCAGAGGATCTGATCAGAGAAAATACTTTGTGAAAAAGGCCGACATCGTGCCGTAACACTGCACTGTTTTATCACCTTTTTCTCTTCATTATGCTTCCTAAATTTATCTGTAAAACCAAAAATATGAGGCTGATTGATATGAAATAAAAAGCAGGCTAAGGCTTGGGAAGAGTAGACTCCGTTTATGGATTAGTTTATGTCCATAAAGTTCATGATTTCGTGATAAACGCTGTTATATTGAGTCGCATCAAACCCGCGCATGAGGAGCGGACTGAGCTGCTGCTGATCTTATGATTATTCTCCCATTTCTCTCTGAAGAGTGGACTTCTGTCCAGCGCAGCTTCAGCAAATTAACAATAAAACTACTTTTTTTTTGCGACACGAAGTTGCGAGAACGCCGTTCCCGACCGTTCCCGCCCACTTTAAGCCCTGTCGTCCTTATTACTTCTACTTGGATAAAATTATAATGAAGTATCTGTACTCTTGTTACTTTTCCCATCGTGAGTAAATATTAAAGTGGCAAATGCTTCATTTTTATTTATAAAATAGATGTAGTTTGTATCGTGCATCTTTGGACGGGGCCTTTCTGTGTGGAGTTTGCATGTTCTCCCCGTGTCTGCGAAGGTTTCCTTCAGGTACTCCAGTTTCCCCTACCACTAAAAACATGTACAATAGGCCGGGATAAATGAGAGTCTGTTTGAGGGTGTGAGTGTGGGACAACGGATGGTCAGCATGGCACCTGTACTTTCCATCACAGTGGTCTCGCTCCAGGCAGGGTTACCAGGTTGGGTTGGCTTCTTAAGCCTTCTCGTGAAATAGGATATTTTTATCATCCATATTTATAAAAATCATTGTCATATTCAATGCAAAAACACAGACAACACACTCAAAGAATACTAAACGCAATAATAAAACAGAAATTTAGTACCCCCCAAAAGACAAACAAACTGCAGCATAATCAAAATGTCTGGCTCAGATTGAATTAAAAGCCAATGTGAAGAGGCGCGACATTGTCGACAGAAGAGACCGCTCTGATTTCCAGAGGCAGAGTTGTAGAGTTTAGGGCCGTGAACAAGAAAGACTCGGTCACCTCTGGTTTTTCCGTTGAACCATGGGCAAAAGTTTAAAAGCAATTGGTCAGAAGACCTCGATGTTCTGCAAAGTCAACTATTACAGTGGTATGCAAAAGTTTAAATTAAATGTAAACGTAGTCAATTTAACTTAAGTAAATGTTGATAAAATCAACTTCATAAATCATTGGTTGTCTGGATAAGAACTTTCAGTTAAATATATCATATAGGAGACAAACAGAGTGATATTTGTGAAGTGAAATAAAGTTTATAGGATTTATGGAAATCATTTAAACAAAATTAGGCATGTGCATGGTGGAAAAAGAACACAGCATTCCTAGAAAAACACTTGCCACCTACAGTCAAATTTGGTGGCGGTTCCATCATGCTGTGGGTCTGTGTGGGCAGTGCAGGGACTGAGAATCTTGTTAAAGTTGAGGGTTGCATGGATTCCACTCAATATCAGCAGATTCTGGATAACAATGTCCAGGAATCAGTGACAAAGTTGAAGTTGCGCCGGAGCTGGATCTTTCAACAAGACAACGACCTTAAACACTGCTCAAAATCTACTAAGGCATTCATACAGAGGAACAAGTACAACATTCTGGAATGGCCATCTCAGTCCCCAGACCTGAATATTATTGAACATTTGTGGTGTGATTTAAAGCGGGCTGTCCATGCTCGGAAACCATCAAACCTGACTAAACAGAGATGTTTTGTAAAGAAGAATGGTCCAAAATACCTTCCGTCAGAATCCAGACTCTAATTGGAAGCTGTAGAAAGCGTTTTGAGGCTGTTATTTATAAATATTTAGTTATTTTTTCTTTTGTGGTGCCTAAATGTATGCACATGCCTAATTTTGTTTAAATAATTCTTTTACACTTTCCATAATGCATATAAACTTTATTTCACTTCTCAAATATCACTGTGTTTGTCTCCTATATGATATATTTAACTGAAATTTCTTATCCAGGCAACCAATGATTTATAAAGGAAAATAATTAAAATTTACAGGGGTGCCCAAACTTTTGCAGTGTTGGTGAGAATAATTTAAAAATCTATTCCGCCATAGCAAAGCAAAATTGAAGATGAGATCTCATTTATGTCACATTTACATCTCCTAGACATAAATGAGGACCAATTGAGACCAAAGTGGTTTTGTCATTCTTCTCAAATTTCTCTCCTGAGATATAAGTCTCACATATTTCTCAGGTGAGCATTGTGTGAGTTCTCTAAATTCTCTCACAGCTGTCTCTCTTCCTGATCTCAGCTAAGAGAAAAATGAGACATGTTGTGCCGATTTCAAATATGTCTCAATTTGATCTCTTTACCTGGAAGCACAATCTCAGTTATGTCTCTGTGAGAGATATACATGGTTCTGTTTCTCACTGCTCACTATATGAGTTCTCAGATTCTCTTACAGTTGTCTCTTTCATAGCGCCTCAGCAAAAAGGAAAAATAAGTCTCAATTTGACACAATTTAATATTATACCTCAATCATATCTCAATTTATATCTTGCAAAAATTTGAGAAAATAATTAATTCAGGCGAATAATGTAGTTATGAGATATATTTACCGGTACATAATGTGTTATTTCCAATCATGTTTTCAAGTGTGTTTTGCGAATTAGTTGCAAACACAATGCCAGGTATGTCAAGTCAAGGAAAATAATTGAACAAAAAGAAAATTGCAAATATTCTTCAAAGTTTTCTTATAGATTTTGGTGTACTTCAATATTTTTTCTGATGCTTTTCATGCTATGCTGCCCCTAACTTTATTATTTTCAATAAATGCATAGCATGCCTTGTTTTTATTTGTACATTGGAATAAAAAGGTGTCCTGTGAAAAAATAAAATTAATAATAATAATAATAATAATAATAATAATAATAATAATTATTATTATTATTATTATTATTATTATTATTATTATAATAATAATAATAATAATAATAATAATAAAAATAAATGAGCATGCATGATTTCCAAGAAGACAGAATATAATTTGCTGTCCGCCTGTGTTTAAGGCTAAAGCTGACATAGATCTTGTTGTTCCTGTACATTACATTATGCTGTGCGCCAGTTTTAAATGTTTAAAAGTGTCTGCACATGCGCAGTGCTACTGCTGCTGCTGCTGCTGCTGAAGCTCGTCGCTGATTGGACAATTGCTGTGAGAGTTCACGGATGTGGCTGACGTCACTAACGAGCCAGCAGCACGAGCGCGTCGGAGAAAACGGCAGCAAAGAGAGGCTTTCAGATTCTTCAGTGTTTTAAAATGAAATTTTTAAAGCAAATCCTTCACGTTTAGCGATGCGTGTGGCATCAGACTGGAGTTTGCAAGGTAAGCTTGTTATTTACTTATTTTAACTTAGGCAGACAAGCCACACTTGAGCGCAAAAAGCTAGCCTTGTTTTTCTTTTCAAATTGGTTGGTGATAAATGCGGTTGAACATTTAGCACTTATTATGGTTTTATGGAACATTTTTTATCATGATCACAAGACACCTGCAGCAAATTTGAATATACTTTTCATGTTCACAGAACAGTTGTGTTAATTTTCATGAGGTTCTCCTGATCTTTATGTACAATAGCTTTTCCTCTGGCGCCAGGACTTCCCTGAAAAGATATTCTAAAATCTGGCCTTGTTTTAGTTGAATAGTTTTTTGTCTCCTTTCTTTTTAAAACCAGTATTATACAATACTCTAGCTGAAGTTATTGGTGGTTATCAAACTATTTACACCACATATGAAAGAGCACCACCACAAGCTCTGTAGTCGGTTTATGACAAGTGAAATTGTGATGAGCTCAGTTCTAAAATTTCACCTAATTTACAAAGTGCTATACAATAAAGTAGTTTGGAACAAATAAAACCACAGTGGCTACTACCGCAGATAACCCAAAGCACTATCTCAAACAGCCCACATGCTACCAATGGTACAAGGTTGAGGTGAAATGTATTGTCCCCATAGGGAAATTTCTGCATTTGACCTATCCCTCGATGTTTTCGGGCAGCCCGTCAAACTTTTTTCTGTTGGAAGGAGCGACTTTCCTAAACAACGGCTTGGAAGTCCTACAGACTTACCAGCATGCAACAAAATATATCCTAGAAGACCAATTGCAGCCCCCTGAAGTGGACTACATGATTCTGCGGTTCCTCCAAGAGTCTGATTTGCTGTGTGTATGGAGACCTTCACAAGCCCAAAACCTACTTGCTGCTTGGAAACTGCAATGTAAGTTAGACCTCACACAAAACATATGTATAACAAAATAGAAACAGGCATCAATGTGAGATTTAGGGTGCAACGGTACACGATAATGACATTTCAGTTCAACTATCTGAAGGGAACGGTTGGATTAGTATTATTTTGTTTGTTCAAAACAATTTAAAGAGTAACTAAACGGGCGTGCCAAAGCCTTTCCCCACCCACAAACAAAAGTCGAAAGGGGCGGTCTCTGAAGTTTGGGGGTGACATGCGGGGGGTGAGTGTGTGGGCCTTTGCATTGGCACAATCACAGCAGACTGATTACGTGGGAGGGACTTGGTTATATACTACAGGTGCATGGGGCAGAACAATTGGCAGCACCTGATGACTATGTGTGGAGCTGGTGCGGCTTATGACGTTTTGTGGAGGCCGTGGACATTCTCCAGCCAATCAGGAAAATCTAATTTAGTAGCAGAGTTAACCCTGAAGGGGGCGCAACCCATTCGTTTTCAGGCCAAAGTTAGGATTTGACACATGTTTGCGCAATAATGTCAGGGACCAGTGGACAACACTATGAGACACCCATTGAGACAGTTTATCAGTAAAAAAAACTTGATTTGGTGTTTAGTTACTCTTTAAAGAGAATCATTTAGGTCTCACAATTTAAAATAACAAATTCTTAATATTAATCCATATTATTAGATTATTTCTTTTATGAATTTCTTTCTTTCAAACATTATTAAGTGTTATTCATTACTTTTTATTAATATTCATACAACAGAACAAATAGCATTTATGAACTACTAATTGTTGTCATTTGCAGATCAGTCTCCTGAAAAAGTAAAAAGAAAGAAGTTCCTTCAGTTGATTTGCTGAGAGCTGAGTGGCTGCTCATAAAATGTGAAAGAGATGGTTGTGCTTTGCTATTTTAATGGGAAGGACGATTCAGTGATCTGCCAGGCTGAAGAGGACCAGCTGGAGGAGGAGCCTCTAACTCAACTGATTGTGTGTGGTAAGTAAAAGGTTAATATATTTAGCCATGATAGCAAAGCTATGCAAGTGTGTGACTGCTCATAGGACAGTCCTGCTAGTCGTGGAGTTTGGAAAGATCTTTCTGCACTGTGCCTGATGTTTGGGACTTACTTTCCAATAGAGCTGGCTTCAACCCTTGACAGTAAGTAAGTAAGTAAGTAAGTAAGTAAGTAAGTAATAAGTAAGTAAGTAAGTAAGTAAGTAAGTAAGTAAGTAAGTAAGTAAGTAAAGTAAGTAAGTAATAAGTAAGTAAGTAAGTAAGTAAGTAAGTAAGTAAGTAAGTAAGTAAGTAAGTAAGTAAGTAAGTAAGTAAGTAAGTAAGTAAGTAAGTAAGTAAGTAAGTAAGTAAGTAAGTAAGTAAGTAAGTAAGTAGTAAGTAAGTAAGTAAGTAAGTAAGTATAAGTAAGTAAGTAAGTAAGTAAGTAAGTAAGTAAGTAAGTTTAAGTAAGTAAAGTAAGTAAGTAAGTAAGTAAGTAAGTAAGTAGTAAGTAAGTAAGTAAGTAAGTAAGTAAGTAAGTAAGTAAGTAAGTAAGTAAGTAAGTAAGTAAGTAAGTAAGTAAGTAAGTAAGTAATAAGTAAGTAAGTAAGTAGTAAGTAAGTAAGTAAGTAAGTAAGTAAGTAAGTAAGTAAGTAAGTAAGTAAGTAAGTAAGTAAGTAAGTAAGTAAGTAAGTAAGTAAGTAAGTAAGTAAGTAAGTAAGTAAGTAAGTAAGTAAGTAAGTAAGTAAGTAGTAAGTAAGTAAGTAAGTAAGTAAGTAAGTAAGTAAGTAAGTAAGTAAGTAAGTAAGTAAGTAAGTAAGTAAGTAAGTAAGTAGTAGTAAGTAAGTAAGTAAGTAAGTAAGTAAGTAAGTAAGTAAGTAAGTAAGTAAGTAAGTAAGTAAGTAAGTAAGTAAGTAGTAAGTAAGTAAGTAAGTAAGTAAGTAAGTAAGTAAGTAAGTAAAGTAAGTAAGTAAGTAAGTAAGTAAGTAAGTAAGTAAGTAAGTAAGTAAGTAAGTAAGTAAGTAAGTAAGTAAGTAAGTAAGTAAGTAAGTAAGTAAGTAAGTAAGTAAGTAAGTAAGTAAGTAAGTAAGTAAGTAAGTAAGTAAGTAAGTAAGTAAGTAAGTAAGTAAGTAAGTAAGTAAGTAAGGTAAGGTAAGTAAAAAAGTAAGTAAGTAAAAGTAAGTAAGTAAGTAAGTAAGTAAGTTAAGTAAGTAAGTAAGTAAGTAAGTAAGTAAGTAGTAAGTAAGTAAGTAAGTAAGTAAGTAAAAAAAAAAAAAAAATAAGTAAGAAAGTAAGTAAGTAAGGTAAGTAAAGTAAGTGTAAGTAAGTAAGTAAAAGTAAGTAAGTTAAGTAAGTAAGTAAGTAAGTAAGTAAGTAAGTAAGTAAGTAAGTAAGTAAGTAAAAAAAATAAGTAAGTAAGTAAGTAAGTAAGTAAAGTAAAGTAAGTAAGTAAGTAAGTCGATTCCCCGACGGGGAGATCATGTGCATTTTCTAGCATGCGCATAGGTGCAGTCGCCATTTTCGTGGCACACTTGACCTTTATGAAAAGAAGCACTGGATGTCTGGCACCCTAAAATGCATGCTTTCCGTCAGTGGCCGGTTAGCTCAGCTGGCTAGAGCGTGGTGCTAATAACGCCAAGGTCACGGGTTCGATCCCCGTACGGGCCATTTGCGAGTCTCCAATGGGCAGTGAAAATGTTCATATGACGGCTAGCGGTTCCCCGTTTTATTTTCATTAAACCTCTAAGCGTAGTGTCCCCTTCTTGAGGGTCAAAAACACCAGAAAATGAGCATTGGTGGTCCAGTGGTAGGATTCTCGCCTGCCACGCGGGAGGCCCGGGTTCGATTCCCGGCCAATGCAGTTCTTTCTATCGGTGGCCAGTGCCAAACCGGTCTGACCAGGTATAGGTTTTGGGAACGATCTCTGGCTGCGGCCAGAGGGTGCTAGGCCATGTGTGATGTGACGTGAACCGCTGTGCTAAAAGGGGATTCTGCTGGTGTTAGCATAACATTTGCATGTAGCTTAGCTTCTTTGTCGTAGTTAGCGGGTTCTGTTTAATACAGCTTGGCTCCTCTGAATGTTCTCATTGCAGTGACAAAACTTTCAATGACGATCTGTACACTGGGCTCCACCCACAACAAATGCGTGTGTGGTGGAAACAGAAAGGTCTGCGGAGTAGTGTCTACATGCACGCAGATCGTGGGGTGCGCGGAACTACGACTTGTGTCGACAACATTCTTGATGTAACCGCTATTATCAACCTACCAGGGAGCTCTGAGCAAACTGTAGTGTTGCAAAATGAGGAACGCTTCACGAATTTGCGTGTCATCCTTGCGCAGGGGCCATGCTAATCTTCTCTGTATCGTTCCAATTTTAGTATATGTGTTAGCGAACTAACACAAGAGGACAGTAGGTTCAAAGTTCATTTTATAGCACTCTTGAGAAACTGGTTCCTCGTCACGGTTTGACGTTTTAACTGCACCCTGTAAGAAAGACGAGTGAGAAGAGACAGATGGAGCAGTTTGAGACGAGGTGGCGAGTGGTTAAGGCGATGGACTGCTAATCCATTGTGCTTGGCACGCATGGGTTCGAATCCCATTCTCGTCGATGTGTGGCACACGTGCCATGGAACATTCTGTTCCATTCTGTTCCATGGAACAGAATGTTCCATAAATGGACATATCCATTTATGGCCATGGAACAGAATGTTTTCAAGTCAGTGAGAAGGACACTGCAATGACTTTAATGTCTTGACTTTAGATGGGAAAAAAAGTGCAGGTCTTTGCGCTCATTCATAATGCAGTCCCTACTTGACTACAACTGCATCGGCCTACACAGCGTGTGCAAGACAAGCCAAACCTTCATGGACTACGGCTAATTGTTGCTGTCAGAAGTGGGATTCGAACCCACGCCTCCAGTGGAGACTGCGACCTGAACGCAGCGCCTTAGACCGCTCGGCCATCCTGACTCCAAGCTTTGGATCCAGCACTGATTGTGGACTCTCACCTAATGATAATGATCACATACATGATCAAGAGTTTTTTTTCCAAGGGTAAACTTCTTTTCTGTCCTCGTTAGTATAGTGGACAGTATCTCCGCCTGTCACGCGGAAGACCGGGGTTCGATTCCCCGACGGGGAGATCATGTGCATTTTCTAGCATGCGCATAGGTGCAGTCGCCATTTTCGTGGCACACTTGACCTTTATGAAAAGAAGCACTGGATGTCTGGCACCCTAAAATGCATGCTTTCCGTCAGTGGCCGGTTAGCTCAGCTGGCTAGAGCGTGGTGCTAATAACGCCAAGGTCACGGGTTCGATCCCCGTACGGGCCATTTGCGAGTCTCCAATGGGCAGTGAAAATGTTCATATGACGGCTAGCGGTTCCCCGTTTTATTTTCATTAAACCTCTAAGCGTAGTGTCCCCTTCTTGAGGGTCAAAAACACCAGAAAATGAGCATTGGTGGTCCAGTGGTAGGATTCTCGCCTGCCACGCGGGAGGCCCGGGTTCGATTCCCGGCCAATGCAGTTCTTTCTATCGGTGGCCAGTGCCAAACCGGTCTGACCAGGTATAGGTTTTGGGAACGATCTCTGGCTGCGGCCAGAGGGTGCTAGGCCATGTGTGATGTGACGTGAACCGCTGTGCTAAAAGGGGATTCTGCTGGTGTTAGCATAACATTTGCATGTAGCTTAGCTTCTTTGTCGTAGTTAGCGGGTTCTGTTTAATACAGCTTGGCTCCTCTGAATGTTCTCATTGCAGTGACAAAACTTTCAATGACGATCTGTACACTGGGCTCCACCCACAACAAATGCGTGTGTGGTGGAAACAGAAAGGTCTGCGGAGTAGTGTCTACATGCACGCAGATCGTGGGGTGCGCGGAACTACGACTTGTGTCGACAACATTCTTGATGTAACCGCTATTATCAACCTACCAGGGAGCTCTGAGCAAACTGTAGTGGTTGCAAAATGAGGAACGCTTCACGAATTTGCGTGTCATCCTTGCGCAGGGCCATGCTAATCTTCTCTGTATCGTTCCAATTTTAGTATATGTGTTAGCGAACTAACACAAGAGGACAGTAGGTTCAAGTTCATTTTATAGCACTCTTGAGAAACTGGTTCCTCGGTCACGGTTTGACGTTTTAACTGCACCCTGTAAGAAAGACGAGTGAGAAGAGACAGATGGAGCAGTTTGAGACGAGGTGGCCGAGTGGTTAAGGCGATGGACTGCTAATCCATTGTGCTTGGCACGCATGGGTTCGAATCCCATTCTCGTCGATGTGTGGCACACGTGCCATGGAACATTCTGTTCCATTCTGTTCCATGGAACAGAATGTTCCATAAATGGACATATCCATTTATGGCCATGGAACAGAATGTTTTCAAGTCAGTGAGAAGGACACTGCAATGACTTTAATGTCTTGACTTTAGATGGGAAAAAAAGTGCAGGTCTTTGCGCTCATTCATAATGCAGTCCCTACTTGACTACAACTGCATCGGCCTACACAGCGTGTGCAAGACAAGCCAAACCTTCATGGACTACGGCTAATTGTTGCTGTCAGAAGTGGGATTCGAACCCACGCCTCCCAGTGGAGACTGCGACCTGAACGCAGCGCCCTTAGACCGCTCGGCCATCCTGACTCCAAGCTTTGGATCCAGCACTGATTGTGGACTCTCACCTAATGATAATGATCACATACATGATCAAGAGTTTTTTTTCCAAGGGTAAACTTCTTTTCTGTCCTCGTTAGTATAGTGGACAGTATCTCGCCTGTCACGCGGAAGACCGGGGTTCGATTCCCCGACGGGGAGATCATGTGCATTTTCTAGCATGCGCATAGGTGCAGTCGCCATTTTCGTGGCACACTTGACCTTTATGAAAAGAAGCACTGGATGTCTGGCACCCTAAAATGCATGCTTTCCGTCAGTGGCCGGTTAGCTCAGCTGGCTAGAGCGTGGTGCTAATAACGCCAAGGTCACGGGTTCGATCCCCGTACGGGCCATTTGCGAGTCTCCAATGGGCAGTGAAAATGTTCATATGACGGCTAGCGGTTCCCCGTTTTATTTTCATTAAACCTCTAAGCGTAGTGTCCCCTTCTTGAGGGTCAAAAACACCAGAAAATGAGCATTGGGTCCAGTGTAGGATTCTCGCCTGCCACGCGGGAGGCCCGGGTTCGATTCCCGGCCAATGCAGTTCTTTCTATCGTGGCCAGTGCCAAACCGGTCTGACCAGGTATAGGTTTTGGGAACGATCTCTGGCTGCGGCCAGAGGGTGCTAGGCCATGTGTGATGTGACGTGAACCGCTGTGCTAAAAGGGGATTCTGCTGGTGTTAGCATAACATTTGCATGTAGCTAGCTTCTTTGTCGTAGTTAGCGGGTTCTGTTTAATACAGCTTGGCTCCTCTGAATGTTCTCATTGCAGTGACAAAACTTTCAATGACGATCTGTACACTGGGCTCCACCCACAACAAATGCGTGTGTGGTGGAAACAGAAAGGTCTGCGGAGTAGTGTCTACATGCACGCAGATCGTGGGTGCGCGGAACTACGACTTGTGGTCGACAACATTCTTGATGTAACCGCTATTATCAACCTACCAGGGAGCTCTGAGCAAACTGTAGTGTTGCAAAAATGAGGAACGCTTCACGAATTTGCGTGTCATCCTTGCGCAGGGGCCATGCTAATCTTCTCTGTATCGTTCCAATTTTAGTATATGTGTTAGCGAACTAACACAAGAGGACAGTAGGTTCAAGTTCATTTTATAGCACTCTGAGAAACTGGTTCCTCGGTCACGGTTTGACGTTTAACTGCACCCTGTAAGAAAGACGAGTGAGAAGAGACAGATGGAGCAGTTTGAGACGAGGTGGCCGAGTGGTTAAGGCGATGGACTGCTAATCCATTGTGCTTGGCACGCATGGGTTCGAATCCCATTCTCGTCGATGTGTGGCACACGTGCCATGGAACATTCTGTTCCATTCTGTTCCAATGAACAGAAGTTCCATAAATGGACATATCCATTTATGGCCATGGAACAGAATGTTTTTTCAAAGTCCAGTGAGAAGACACTGCAATGACTTTAATGTCCTTGACTTTAGATGGGAAAAAAAGTGCAGGTCTTTGCGCTCATTCATAATGCCAGTCCTACTACTACAACTGCATCGGCTACACGCGTGGTGCAAGACAAGCCAAACCTTCATGGACTAACGGCTAATTGTTTGCTGTCAGAGTGGATTCGAACACCCACGCCTCCAGTGAGACTGGCCCGACCTGATACGCAGCGCCTTAGAAGCCGCTCGGCATCCTGAATCCAAGCTTTGGATCCAGCACTGATGTGGAGTCTCTCTCACCTAATGATAATGATCACATACATGATCAGAGTTTTTTTCCAAGGGTAAACTTCTTTCTGTCCTGTTAGTATAGTGGACAGTATCTCCGCCTGTCACGCGGAAGCCGGGTTCGATTCCCGCGGGAGATCATGTGCATTTTTCTAGCCATGCGCATAGGTGCAAGTCGCCATTTTCGTGGCACACTTGACCTTTATGAAAAGAAGCACTGGATGTCTGGCACCCTAAAATGCATGCTTTCCGTCAGTGGCCGGTTAGCTCAGCTGGCTAGAGCGTGGTGCTAATAACGCCAAGGTCACGGGTTCGATCCCCGTACGGGCCATTTGCGAGTCTCCAATGGGCAGTGAAAATGTTCATATGACGGCTAGCGGTTCCCCGTTTATTTTCATTAAACCTCTAAGCGTAGTGTCCCCTTCTTGAGGGTCAAAAACACCAGAAAATGAGCATTGGTGGTCCAGTGGTAGGATTCTCGCCTGCCACGCGGGAGGCCCGGGTTCGATTCCCGGCCAATGCAGTTCTTTCTATCGGTGGCCAGTGCCAAACCGGTCTGACCAGGTATAGGTTTTGGGAACGATCTCTGGCTGCGGCCAGAGGGTGCTAGGCCATGTGTGATGTGACGTGAACCGCTGTGCTAAAAGGGGATTCTGCTGGTGTTAGCATAACATTTGCATGTAGCTTAGCTTCTTTGTCGTAGTTAGCGGGTTCTGTTTAATACAGCTTGGCTCCTCTGAATGTTCTCATTGCAGTGACAAAACTTTCAATGACGATCTGTACACTGGCTCCACCCACAACAAATGCGTGTGTGGTGAAACAGAAAGGTCTGCGGAGTAGTGTCTACATGCACGCAGATCGTGGGGTGCGCGGAACTACGACTTGTGTCGACAACATTCTTGATGTAACCGCTATTATCAACCTACCAGGGAGCTCTGAGCAAACTGTAGTGTTGCAAAATGAGGAACGCTTCACGAATTTGCGTGTCATCCTTGCGCAGGGGCCATGCTAATCTTCTCTGTATCGTTCCAATTTTAGTATATGTGTTAGCGAACTAACACAAGAGGACAGTAGGTTCAAGTTCATTTTATAGCACTCTGAGAAACTGGTTCCTCGGGTCAACGGTTTGAACGTTTAACTGCAACCCTGTAAAAAGAACCGAGTGAGAAGGAAGAACAAGATGGAGCAGTTTGAGCACGAAGTGGCCCGAGTGTTAAAGGCGAGGACTCTGCTAATCATTGTGCTGGGTCACGCATTGGTTTCGAATCTCCCATTCTGCGGTCGATGTGGCACAACTGCCGATGGAAACATTCTGTTCATTCTGTTCCATGGAACAGAATGGTTCCATAAATTGACAATACCTTTATGGCCATGGAACAGAATGCTTTTTTCAAGTCATGGAGAAGGCACTGCAATGACTTTAATGTCTTGACTTGTAGCATGAAAAAGTGCAAGGTCCTTGCGCTCATTCATAATGCAGTCCTACTTGACTAACAACTGCATCGGCCTACAAAACAGCCGTGTGCAAGACAAGGCCAGAACCTTCATGACACGGGCTAATTGTTGCTGTCAGAAGTGGAATTCGAAACCCACGTCCTCCATTAGGAATGACTGCGACTGAACGCAGCGCCTTTAGAATCCGCTCGGATGTCACATCCTGGACTCCAAGCTTTGGTCCAGCACTTGATTGTGGACTGCTCACCTTAAATATAAATGATCACATACATGAATCAAGAGTTTTTTTCCAAATGGGTAAAACTTCTTTTCTGTCCTCGTTAAGTAATATGGAGCAGTATCTCCGCCTGTCACGCGGAAGACCGGGGTCGATTCCCCGACGGGGAGATCATGTTGCATTTTTCTAGCATGCGCATCTAGTGCAGTTGTCGTCCAATTTTTTCGTGGCACACTTGACCTTATGAAAAGAAGCACTGGGATTCTGGCACCGCCAAAATGCATGCTTCCTCAGTTGGCCGGTTAGCCTCAGCTGGTAGAGCGTGTGCTATAACCGCCATAGGTCACGGTTCGATCCCGTACGGGCCAATTTGCGAGTCTCTCAATGGCACATGAAAAGTTCATTGAGACGGCTAGCGGTTCCCCCGTGTTTATTATTTTCAATTAAACCCTCTAAGTCGTAGTGTCCCCTTCTTTGAGGGTCAAAAACACAAGAAAATGAGCATTGTTGTCCCAGTGGTAGGATTCTCGCCTGCCAACGCGGGGAGGCCCGGTTCGATCCCGGCCTAATGCAGTTCTTTCTACTCGGGTGGCCAGTGCCGAACCGTGTCTGACCAGGTATAGGTTTGGGAACGATCTCTGGCTGCGGCCAGAGGGCTAGGCCATAGTGTATGTGACGTGAACCGCTGTGCTAAGAAGGGGATTCCTGCCTTGGTGTTAGCATAAGCATTTGCATGTAGCTTAGCTTCTTGTCGTAGTTTAGCGGGTTCTTGTTTAAGTATACAGCTTGGCCCTCTGAATGTTCATTGCACTGACAAACTTCAATGACGAGCTGTACACTGGCTCCACCCACAACAAAGCGTTGGGTGATGAACAGAAAGGTCGCGGAGTAGTGCTACATGCCACGCAGATCGTGGGTGCGCGAACTACCGACTTGTGTCGACAACATCTTTGATGTAAACCGCTATGTATCAAACCTAACCAGGCAGCTCCTGAAGCAAACTGTAGTGTTGCAAAAGAGGAACCTTCCACGAATTTGCCCGTGTCACTCTGCGCAGGGGCCCATCGCTAAACTTCTCTGTATCGTCCAATTTAGTATATTTTTAGCTTTGAACTAACTACAAAGACAGTAGGGTTCAAGTTCATTTTATAGCACTCTGTTGAGAAACTGGTTCCTCGGTCACGTTTGAACGTTAACTGCACCCTGTAAGAAAGACGATGAGAAGAGACAGATGGAAGCAGTTTGAGGACGAGGTGGCCGAGTGGTTACGATGGAACTGCTAAGTTCCATTTGTGCTTGGCACTGCATTGGGTTCGAATCCCATTCCTCTGTCTTATTTGTTGTGGCAGTCATCCGTTGCCAATGGAACATTTCTGTTCCATTCTGTTTCCATGGAACAGAATGTTCCATAAATGGACAATCCCATTTATGGCCATGGAACAGAATGTTTTCAAGTCAGTGAGAAGTGACAGCTGCAATGACTTTAATGTCTTGAAACTTTAGATGGGAAAAAAAGTGCAGTTCGTTGCTGGCCTCGATTCATAAAGCATCCTACTGACTACAACTGCAATCGCCCTACACAGCGTGTGCAAGAACAAGCCAATACCTTCCATGGACTACGGCTAATTGTTGCTGGTCAGAAGTGGATTCAGAACCCCACGCCTTCCAGTGGAACTTGCGACCTGAACGCATACGCCTTAACCGCTCGGTGGCCATTCCCTGACTCCAAGTCTTGGAATCCAGGCACTGATTGTGACTCTCACCTAATGATAATGATACATACATGAATCAAGAGTTTTTTCCAAGGGTAAACTCTTTTCTGTCCTCGTTAGTAAATAAGTGGACAGTATCGTCCCGCCTTCCACGCGGAAGACCGGGTTCGATCCCGACGGGAGATCATGGTGCATTTTCTAGCATTGCGCATAGGTTGCCAGTCCGCCAATTTTTCGTGGCACACTGACCTTATGAAAAGAACACTGGATTCTGGCACGCTGAAAATGCCATGCTTTTCCGTCAGGGGCCGGTTTCAGCTCAGCTGGCAGAGCGTGGTGCTTAATACGCCAAAGTCACGGGTTCGATCCCCGTACGGGCCAATGCGAGCTCCAAATGGCAGATGAAATTTCATAATGACGGCTAGCGGTTCCCGTTTACATTTTCATTGATAACCTCTAAGCGTAGTGTCCCTTCTTGGGTCAAAAACACCAAGAAAATGAGCATTGGTGTCCCAGTGGTAGGATTCTCCGCCTGCCACGCGGAGCCCGGGTTCGATTTCCGGCCATGCAGTTCTTTCTATCGGTGGCCAGTGCCAAACCGGTCATGACCAGCGTATAGTTGGGAACGAATCTTCTCGGCAGCGGCCAGAGGGTGCTAGGCCATGTGTTGATGTGGACGTGAAACCGCTGTGCTAAAAGGGGATCTGCTGCTGGTGTTATGCATAGACATTTCATGTAGCTTAGTCTTTCGTAGTTATGCTGGGTTTGTTTAATACAGCTTGGCTCCTCTGAATGTTCCTCATTGCATTGTGTGAACAAACTTTCAATGACGATCTGTAACACTGGGCTCCACCCAACAAATGCTGTGTCGTGGTGGTAAACAGAAAGGTCGCGGGAGTAGGTCTACATCACGCAGAATCGGGGGTGCCGAGGAACTACGACTGTGTCGACTAACATTCTTGATGTAACCGCTATTATCACCTACCAGGGAGCTCTGAGCAAGGACACTGTAAGTGTTGCAAAATGAGAACGCTTCAACGAATTTGCGGTGTCATCCTTGAGCAGGGGCATGCTAATTCTTTCCTCTGTATCGTTCCCAATTTAATATATGTTTAGCGACTAGACACAGTAGAGACAGTAGGTTAAAGTTCATTTTATAGCACTCTTGAGAAACTGGTTTTCCCGGTCACGAGATTCTGGCGTCACAGGTTGACGTTTTAAACTGCACCGCTGTAGAAAGACGAGTGAAAGAGACAGATGGGAGCAGTTGAGACGAGGTGGCGAGTGGTTAAAGCGATGACTGCTAACCATTTGTCTTGGCACGGCATGGGTTCGAATCCCATTCTCGTAAGATGTGTGGCACACGTGCCATGGAACATCTGTTCCATTCTGTCCATGGAACAGATGTTCCACTAAATGGACATATCCATTATGGCCATGGAAAAAAAAAAAAAACCAAAAAAGAATGTTTTCAAGTCAGTGAGAAGGACACTGAATGACTTTAAATGTCTGACTTTAGAGGGAAAAAAAGTGCAGGTCTTTGGCGCTCATTTCATAATGCATCCCTACTTGACTACAACTGCAATCGGCCTACACAGCGTGTGCAAGACAAGCCAAACCTTCATGGACTACGGCTAATTGTTGCTGTCAGAAGTGGGATTCGAACCCACGCCTTCCAGTGGAGACTGCGACCTGAACGCAGCGCCTTAGAACCGCTCGGCCATTCCTGACTCCAAGCTTTGGAATCCAGGCACTGATTGTGGACTCTCACCTAAATGATAATGATCAAACATACAGTGAATCAAGAGTTTTGTTCCAAGGTAAACTTCTTTTCTGTCCTCGTTAAGTATAGTGGGACAGTATCTCCGCCTGTCAGCGAAAAGACCGGGGTTCGATTCCCCGACGGGGAGATCATGTGCATTTTTCTAGCATTGGCGCATAGGGTGCAGGTCGCCATTTTCGTGGCACACTTTGACTTTATGATAAAGAAAGCACTGGAATGTCTTGGCACCCTAAAAATGCATGCTTTCCGTCAGTGGCCGGTTTAGCTCAGGCTGGCTAGAGCGTTTTTGGTGCTAATAACGCCAAGCGTCACGGGTTTCGATCCCCGTTCACGGGCCATTGCGCAGTCTCCAATGGGCAGTGAAAATGTTCATATTGACGGCTAGCGTCCCCGTTTTATTTTTCATTAAACCTCTAAGCGTAGTGTCCCCTTCTTGAGGGTCAAAAACACCAGAAATTGAGCCATTGGGTGGTCCAGCTGTAGGATCTCGCCTGCCACCGCGGAGGCCCGGTTCGCAATTTCCCGGCCAATGCAAGTCTTTCTATCGGTGGGCCAGTGCCAAAACCGGTACTGACCAGGTATAGGTTTTGGGTAACGAATCTCCTGGCTGCGGCCAGAGGGTGGCCTAGGCCATGTGTGATGTGACGTGAACGCTGTGCTAAAAAGGGGATTCTGCTGGTTGTTAGCATTAACATTTGCATGTAGTTTAGCTTCTTTGTCGTAGTTAGCGGGTTCTGTTTAATACAGCTTGGCTCCTCTGGAATGTTCTCATTGCAGTGACCAAAAACTTTTCAATGACGATCTGTACACTGGGCTCCACCCACAAAACAAATGCGTGTGTGGTGGAACAGAAAGGTCTGCGGAGTAGTGTCTACATGCCGCAGATCGTGGGCGTGCCGCGGAACTTACGACTGGTGTGTCGACAACATTCTTATGTAACCGGCCTATTATCAACCTACCAGGGAGCCTCTGAGCAAAATGTAGTGTTGCAAAATGAGGAACGCTTCACGAATTTGCGTGTCCATCCTTGCGGCAGGCGGGCCATGCCTAATCTTCTCTGTATCGTTCCAATTTAGTATATGTGTAGCAACTAACACAAGAGGACAGTAGGTTCAAGTTCATTTATAGCACTCTTGAGAAAACTGGTTTCCTCGGCGTCACGGTTTGACGTTTTAACTTGCACCCTGTAGAGAAAGACGAGTTGAGAAGAGACAGATGGAGCAGTTTGAGACGCAGGTGGCCGAGTGGTTAAGCGCGATGGACTGCTAAAATCCATGTGCTTGGCACGCATTTGGGTTCGAATTCCCATTCTCCGTCGATTGTGGCACACGCTGCCATCCATGGAACATTCTGTTCCATTCTGTTCCATGGAACAGAATGTTCCATCAATGGACAATATCCATTTATGGCCATGGAAACAGAATGTTTTTCAACGTCAGTGAAGAAAGGACACTGCAATGACTTTAAGTCTGACTTTAATGGGAAAAAAAAGTGCAGGTCTTTGCGCTCATTCATTAATGCAGTCCCTACTTGACTACAACTGCCATCGGCCTTACACAGCGTGTGCAAGACAAGCCAAACCTTCATGGGACTACGGCTAAATTGTTGCTGTCAGAAGTGGGATTCGAACCCACGCTCCAGTGGAGACGCCGACCTGAACGCAGCGGCCTAGGGGACCGCTCGGCCATCCTGACTCCAGCTTTGGATCCAGCAACTGATTGTGGACCTCCTCACCTAATGATAATGATCACATTACATGATCAAGAGTGTTTTTTTTCCAAGGGTAAACTTCTTTTTCTGTCCTCGAGTATAGTGGACAAGTATCTCCGCCTGTCACGCGGAAGACCGCGGTTCGATTCCCCGACGGGAGACGGAACATCATGTGCATTTTCTAGCATGCGCATAGGTGCGAGTCGCCATTTTCGTGGCACACTTGCCTTTATGAAAAGAAGCAACTGGGATGTCTGGCCACCCTAAAATGCATGCTTTCCGTCAGTGGCGGTTAGCTCAGCTGGCGCTAGAGCGTTGGTGCTAATAACGCCAGCAACGGGTTTCGATCCCCGGTACGGGCCATTTGCGAGTCTCCAATGGGCAGGTGATATAATGTTCATATGACGGCTAAGCGGTTCCCCGTTTTATTTTCAATTAAACCTCTAGCGTAGTGTCCCCTTCTTGAGGGTCAAAAACACCAGAAAATCGGAGCAATTGGTGGCGTCCGTGGCTAGGATTCTCGCCTGCCACGCGGGAGGCCCGGGGTTCGCATTTATCCCGGCCCAATTTCAGGTTCTTTCTATCGGCGGCTGGGCCAGTGCCAAACCGGTCTGCACCAGGTATTAGGTTTTGGTGAAACGATCTCTGGCTGCGGCCCAGAGGTGCTAGGCCATGTGTGATGTGACGTTGAACCGCTGTGCTAAAAAGGGATTTCTGCTGGTGTTAGGCATAACATTTGCATGTAGCTTAGCTTCTTTTGTCGTAAAGTAGGCGGTCTGTAATACAGCTTGGCTCCTTCTGAATGTTCTCATTGCAGTGACAAAACTTTCAATACGATCTGTACACTGGGCTCCCACCCAACAACAAATGCGTGTGTGGTGGAAACAGACAAGGCTGCGGGACAGTAGTGTCTACATGCACGCAGATCGTGGGTGCGCGGAACTACGACTTGTGTCGACAACATTCTTGATGTAACCGCTATTTTATCAAACCTACCAGGGAGCTCTGAGCAAACTGCTAGTGTTGCAAATATGAGGAACCTTCAACGAATTTGCGTTGTCATCCTTGCCGCAGGGGCATGCTAATCTTTCTGTATCGTTTCCAATTTTAGATATATGTGTTAGCGAACTAACACAACGAGGACAGTAGGTTCAAGTTCATTTTATAGCACTCTGAGAAACTGGTTCGCTCTGGTCACGGTTTGACGTTTTACTGCACCCTGTAAGTAAAGACGAGTGAGAAGAGACAGATGGAGCAGTTTGAGCACGAGGCTGCCGAGCTGGTTAAAAGGCGATGGACTGCTAATCCATTGTGCTTGGCACGCATGCGGGTTTTCGAAATCCCATTCTCGTCGATGTGTGGCACACGGCCATTGGAACATTTCTGTTCCCATTTCTGTTCATGGAACAGAATGTTCCATAAATGGACATATCCATTTATTGGGCCATGTGAACAGAATGGTTTTCAATTCAGTGAGAAGGGACACTGCAATGACTTTAATGTTCTTGACTTTAGATGGGAAAAAAAGTGGCAGGTCTTTGCCGCTTCATTTCATAATGCAGTTCCCTACTTGGACTACAACTTGCATCGGCCTTACACAGCGTGTGCAAGACAAGCCAAACCTTCATGGACTACGGCTAATTGTTGCTGTCAGAAGTGGGATTCGAAAACCCACGCCTCCAGTGGAGGACTGCGACCTGAACGCGAGCGGCTCTTAGACCGCTCGGACCATCCTGACTTCCAAGCTTGGATCCAGCACTGATTGTGGACTCTCACCTACATGATAATGATCACATACATGATTCAAGAGTTTTTTTCAAGGGTAAACTTCTTTTCTTGTCCTCGTTAGTTATAGTGGACAGTATCTAACGCCTGTCACGCGGAAGACCGGGGTTCGATTCCCCGACGGGGAGATCATGTGCATTTTCTAGCATGCCGCATTAGGTGCAGTCGCCATTTTCGTGGCACACTTGACCTTTATTGAAAAGAAGAAGCACTGGATTGTCTGGAGCACCCTAAAATGCATTGCTTTCCGTCAGTGGCCGGTTAGCTCAGCGGCTAGAGCGTGGTCTATAACGCAAGGTCACGGCGGTTCGATCCCGTCGGGCCATTTGCGAGTCTCCAATCGGGCAGTGAAAAATGTTCATTTATGACGGCTACGGTTCCCCGTTTTATTTTTCATTCAAACCTCTAAGCGTCAGTGCCCCTTCTGAGGGTCAAAAACACCAGGAACAATGCAGCCATTGGTGGTCCCAGTGGTAGGATCCTCGCCTGCCACGCGGGAGGCCCGGGGTTCGACTTCCCGGCCAAAATGCAGTTCTTTCTATCGGTGGCCAGTGCAAAACCGGTCTGACCAGGTATAACGTTTTGGAACGATCTCTGGCTGCGGCCAGAAGGGTGCTATGGCCATGTTGGAGTGAACGGTGAACCGCTGTTGCTAAAAGGGGATTCTGTGGTGTTAGCCTACATTTGCATGTTAGCTTTAGCTTCTTAGTGGTCTCTCTTT